>PKRV01000512.1:598349-1059129 GCA_003709505.1 Hyphantria cunea
ATATATATAAAACGTAGAAAACACCCATACTCCGAAACAAATATTTGCAGATCATACAATCATTTGGTCCGATCGGGAATCGAACCCGAGACCTCAAGCGTAGCAGTCGCATACGCTACCCCTGCGCCACCGAGGCAGTTTGAGTAAAGGAGATAAAATCGTAAATATATGAGTTTATTTACTATGATTTAATTTTAATGTGACTATTGTATATCATCGATGAGGAGCTGTTGTAGTTCGTTATCAGTATTTTCACAAAAAAATGTCTGAGTACATATTTCTAAAATTAACTTTCTTCTTTACTCAAACAATGCTGACAAAAACCTAGGGATTCTATAAAGCTAACATTATAACTAGGTGAGCGGATACTCTAACGATGCTTTTTCCTATCATACCTGAGTTTTTGATAGAAGCCATCAGGCTTAAACAATCCCACGACGATAGAACAAGAAATAACAAAGAAGTCTGGCTTTATTTAATCACTTTACCGTATAAAGCAGACGTAAACTTTTTGGTAAAAGGGAAAAAACACAGTCATTAGCAGTTTTTTATATTATTTGGATTGTAATTCTACTTTCTCAATTTTAATCTCATGCCGTCTAAATTCATAACAGATCATCTGGAACATTTAGACAAATAAACGATTTGTTTATCAAGAAGGTTATATTGTCTTATTGGTTCCAAATTCTTAATAAAATTGCTAATCAACTAAGGCAAATAGATGCTGCTATTTCCGTTTTGTCAACTACGTTTTTGTCCCTGAAAGTTTCGAGAACCTACGCTTAAGAATAAGGTTTAATTCATATGAACAATAAATTTAAAAGAGGTACAGACAAAACGGTGCTTAAAAAAGCTTTCTATGTAAATTACGAGCATCAAACTGAGGAATAAACTGTCGCTTGCGGTATTCCCAGACCAATACGATCTTCAACAAAAGCGCGTACTACTTTTTAGAAGGCCGGGGGTTTGGGGGTGTCTATGGGGGCGGTAATCGCTACCACCAGGCGATCCGTCTGCTTGTTGGCCAACTATCCGACAAAAAAACAGTTACAATATTATTTATAGAGTTATTTATACGTTAGCTATGTTGAAAACTTAATATCCCAATGAGCAATAAATTCTTCACCTCACATCAAACATCAACAGTATCAGTCCATTGCTGGACGGGTGGGTTTAGGATCTGTTTCAATTTCTCTTTATGTTGATGTTATCTTTATTATATTAAGAGGTGCTCATAGTCCAGTTACACCCGGTGATTAGAAACAATCACCAAGGGTAAGTAACGACGGCGCGGTCAGTACCTGGATGGGTGATCGCTCGTGATTGTTTCTAATCACCGGGTGTAACTGGACTATGAGCACCTCTTAATATAATAAAGATAACATCATTGATATAATAAAGATAACAGCATGATATCATGAGCGTCTCCGTAATGTGATGCTTAGTTGGAGGCCTTTGGGCGGCTTGAAAACATCCAACGACAAGATTACGTAGCCACAGCGTTGTCTCGCCAGTCCAATCCGCACTCGGACAGGGTGGGGACGTATGGCCTTAACCCTCTCCTGAGAGGAGCCCAGCAGTGGGACGTTATGGGTTCTTGATAGAATGATTTTATCCTGCGTACTTTGCTATTTTGGTCGCCCTACGACTTGGAATGAATAAGAGTTCGTATTTTAATCTGTTACCACACGGGTAATACTTTTTTTTATGGAATAGGGGGCAAACGAGCTGACGTGTCGCTTGATGGTAAGCGATTACCGCCGCCCATGGATACCCGCAACACCAGAGGCGTCACAAGTGCGTTGCCGGCCTTGGGGGATGGGGAGAGGGATGAGGGGAAGGGTTGGATTATGGGCCTCCGGTATCCTCACGCACTCGGTGAAACACAGCTCAGGCTCTGTTTCACACCGGTTTTCTGTGAGGCCGTGCTATCACTCCGGTCCAGCCGGTCCATGCATGCTGAAGCGTGACTCTCCCACTCAAGGCAGTTGTAGTATACTTAGGTGTAGTAGCCGGTAGCAGTACGGTTTATAATTGGGACATGTTTCAACTTTTTATATTTACACCGATGACGTAAAGTAGGTATTTTTTATTTAGAACCATACGAGTATGGCTTCGGGCAAATAGTAGTTACGTGTAACAGTTAAACATACTTCCGTAGAAGTTCGTAGTTTCGTCTACAAATATCCTGCGGCGCTATGGTATCAGTGAGTGCGTGACTGGCGAATCGCAAGGGCTCTTACACAACTTGTTTTAGACTCAGTAAGATTTGCCTATACTTGTGCTAACCACTACAAATGATGGAAATGTAGTGAAGCCTCTATGATGATGTGATATTATCTTGATTATCTTATTTTGAAATTTGCACTCAAACCAACCAAAAGCTTTGTATATATAATATAAAAAATATTATTAATTTTAATGCGATTTTTATGTTATTATATATTAGCTGTACAAAGCCATCCATCACATTGTGGTTTTTAAAATAGATAAATACCATCCTTGAAGCGTATTGTTTATCATGTGAAAATTTTACCACAATCGGTGCAGAACTTTTTGAGTCTTTAAAGCGTACAAAAATCAACTTGTATATTTTATATACTAAAAGTATTATTTTTATATGTGTTATTTCACACTTAAATGTAATTTATATCTTATGTAAATAATGTAGGTTGAATTTATAATGGTGTAGCGAACCACAAATTATCCGGTACTACAATAATTTCTGTATAAACATAACATACCATGCATGTATGTATGGCAATTCCATATATACATTCGATATTTCGAGTTACCCTCATTTCAGCACGAACCGGTCAACTCTTCCAAGATGGCGCTACCTTCTCACAGAAGATCAACCTAACCTAACAGCATTCGTGTTGTCATATTTCGTTGGTGTGCGAGACCGGCATAATGATGCAGAAATATCTCAATATACCGTCATTATATGGGTCACCATGCTACATTGTTGCATTGTCTGCATTCACAGTGAGTATGGTGACCACTGCTCTTGGATTCTACTCATACTTTCAATCAAGCAGAATAGTAACCTTGTCAGAGATATTTAAAATAAAAATATATTTGCCTTGGATTGAGCCGGAATTAAAGAAAATTAAGAAAAGTAGTGAGCGGTTCAAAAGTTAAAGTGTAACAAATAAAAAATATTCGTGCTTAGCATACAAAATACAAATGAAGATTTTTTCTATTTCTCTCATTTTTCTGATTTCATAACTGAGTTTAGGCAACGATTACGTCAAAGTCATGTTAAAACTAAATGTACAGAATTAATTAAATATGTTAAGTTTCTTTTTTTCTTAACTTAATAATTAAGTAACTTGATTCCAATTAGAGGCTTGTAGTAAGCCTACAATTGAGTCTCACGGCTTTCCCCAAATTACACTTTATTGGTTATTAAGCTTTATGGATCGACGTCATTTCGCAGTTACGTGGTAATTGTTCGACTCCAAATGAAGTGTCTGGTTGACACCATATAAGCACACATACCAACGCTACATTATAGCTGGCGTCATGGATTATATTCGTCTTCATTATGACATTATGGGCAAGATACAAAAGTTTATTAGAGCTTAATTAGACGTGTGTCAAGAATTGGTAAACGACCATAACGGGTCTTCGTTTCCACTTTTCTGCTTTTTTTAATTAATTTTTTTATTTTTTATATTTAAGCTGCCAAAATGACTCTGCCCTGCCTGATGGAAAGCATGAGCAGAATCCAAGAGTGGTGGTCACCATCCTCAATGCGAAAAAGAACAATGCAGCATGGTGACCCACACTATGGCGGCCTGGGGGGAAGGGGGATGGTGAGGGAGATAGGGAGCGTTGGATCGGGGTATGGGNCTCGATGAAACACAGCATAAGCGCTGTTTCACACCGGTTTTCTGTGAGGCCGTGGTATCACTCCGGTCGAGCCGGCCCATTCATGCCGAAGCGTGGCTCTCCCTTACAAAGCGCGGCTCTCCTTAACAAAATAGTCTTAAAATAGTCTTTTAATACCGTAAAGTGCTATTATTAGAGAAATGTATCGTTGAAACAAAAACTAAATTTATGACCAACAAGCACGCCAGCTTTTCTTTTGCCAGCATTGATTTAGTATATCTATAGAATAGTTGCATATCTTATTCTCATTTCCTTAAAGTAAATTTGAAATAGTTAAAGTATTTAATAGTACGTGCAATTATTGTTTAGATTCCATGAAATCCCACTATTTGATGTGGCAAAATATTTTTTAAGTCTGAAACAGACTAACACTTACAAAAATTAGTTTGGGTATATTTATCCAACAAAGTTTTAAAAAGAATGTGAATGTATAAAGACCTACTCTAAACAGTCTAGGTATTAACCACGACATTGACGGAATGAAGCCAAGTTTCCAAACGGGTCCTTGATGCTTCACGCGTATTAAATGTGTCAAAGCAAACAGGTTCAAAGTTTAAGTGGTCTCCATATTAAAGAGACGCATACTCGACGTGTTATGTTCAATGCAAGATAAGGGTTTTCCAGCAAAACAACTTCACTTGACGCCATTTCCGATAACGATTTGTAAGGAAATGTGGCTGCCGCTTGCGTATGATGGGGTAACAAAATGTATGTATTTGTATGAAACTTAGACAAAAACATGGTATTTATATCTCAACTTACGCATGCATTTTTTCATTTTATACAATTGCCTTAAATGGTATTGAGATTGAAAATATAAATCCCTTAATATAATAGTAATGATTTTGTCTGATTATTAAACCTGATCACCGCTGTTGTCTCCTTTTTGTAATGAATACAGATATCAAAAAAGTTCTGGAGCTCTAAAGATTCTAATCAAAATTCACGTATATTCAGAAGTTTAACAAAAGCTAGATTTTATGCAGAAGCAGAAAAAGCTGAAATATAAATATGTTCTTCTGGTCTTGTAGGTACCAAAGTGTACCAGCACAGAGTGGAACGTGACGATATCGCAGGATATATATATATGAAGGTTTCTCGGCGTTATAATAAGTGAAAGCACTATATAGCAAAATAGCAACGATGAACAGTAACAAATCTGTATGTTATGTTATGGCACTTTACACTTTCAAATTTAGAAGTGACAAAATTGCTAATGAGTGTACCTCTTATCTATCTTAGTGAGAGTATATTTTAATAATAATTTTATTTTACTTCAAATCATTATGATGTAGGTGCGGTGCGGTGTCCATTGAATGCGTGCAGTGCCTCGGTGGCGCAGTGGTAGCGTATGCGACTGCTGTGCTAGAGGTCTCGATTTCGATTCCTGCATTGTCATTGCATTCGCAAGTGTGTTGGACTCCACTTGGATTCTGTTTATGTTTTACATCAGATAGAGAACAGTCACTTTGACAGGTTTTAAAGAAAAAAATGATATTTTATTTGCACATATTTTCCAAATAATTATGTATAAGTAATAAGGAGTGCTATACAAAATACATTTTTATTATTACACAACGTATATAAACACTTACGAAAGTTCCGGTTTAGATTGTAGTGAAAAATATTGTATCACTTGTCATACAAGGAATGCACGCCAGATTGCACCGAGGATGTTTATATAAAGATAACATAATTATATAAAACAGCGGTAAATCAATTTCTGAACATTTTCTGTCTGTTGCAATCGATCGATATCAATATACTTAGTTTTGCCATAAATATCGCTACCAACATAACAACATTTTTTATTGTACGTAACATTATTACTATTACATTATGTATACGTAACATTCATTACTATTACATAAGTTTAATACATTAATATAAAATCATTAAAAACATATAAAGTTTATTCAACGTTGAGGTTAGTTATCAATAGTAGCATGCACTTCTTCTGTAGGGATTTTATCCCTTACTGCTTTCATCACCTTTTTTGTACGAACACTACGTGGCCGGCCAGATCTTTTTCTGTCACAAATAGAGGAGGTTTCATTGTACCTATCAATAGCCCGGTACACAAAAATTTGACTAATACCAAGCGTATGGAGGCTTTAAAAAATAGTATTTGGCTCTATACCTGCTTTATGTAATGCAATCACAGCGGTTCGGTTCTCTTTATCACCCCACTCCATTTTAATACCACAAAATATTTTACAATATATTGGCGTGAAAAAATGTCAGATTCCAAATTCGAAGTAATATTTCGTTTATTTATAATTGCAACAGTATAAATGGCCAAACTAAGTAATTTTTTCCGTGAAATACATCGGTTTTCATTGATGCCTATGACAAATACAGAAACTATCAGTTATTGAACTTCCGTCTTGGATTTGTAAGTTCTTTGTTTTGACGATAACACCCAAAGTGAAATCAGAGTGAGACTTATCTGTTACTCTGTTTATCTACCACAGTTTCAATGTGCTAACATTAGTTTATCGTTAGCGTTATCCATTTTAATATTATAAATTCGAAAGTCTATCTGTCTTCTTGTCTGTTACGTTATCTTGGCTGAATCGCTGCACCGACATCCATGAAATTTGAAACAAAGATACTTTGGTTCTTGAGGAAGGACATAGGCTGCCCTTTACCATGATTACCGGGCAGGCATCTACGGGGCGAAGATAGGAGCAAAAACTAAAAAAAACATAAAAATCACTTTCTTAATTACAATATTAGTTACGATTTATTATTCTTGTTAAAATACATTTCGCATATCGTTTGGCTACAGTTACAGATACACTTTCAGAGCAAATTTGTTTTTCCTCATCATTTATAACTGCCTTCCTATTCCTTCTCATCACTTGTTTCAATGGGGAAGAAATTAATTGAACGATAACAGTATACTTTAGAATTATTATCAAAGTCGTGTGTCTAACAGTTAAAAAAAATCAAGATCCGACACTTGATAAGTTTCTTGTTTTTCAAACAGTTCAGAAATATGAAGGCAAATTTTGACAAGGTAAAATAAACAATTTGTAGGTCACATAAGACTCCGGAGAAACCGTCACCGAGGTCTTCCTCTGTCAAATATTACCTTCGAAACTGACAAGTTCAAGAGGTAAATAAATTACAGAAAATATATAACGAAATTAATGTTGTGTAAACAAAATATTGCAGTTAAAAACTACTGAGAACGAGCTATCTAGGGAATTATTCGTTCATGAAGAAGTAATTTGTTAATATATCATCATCAATGATAATGGCATGCCGTTATCACCCAATGATGATTTAATGTTGTAAAAGCGGACACATTGCTTGAGCAAAAAGTGAGGCGATAGGGTGTTAGAATCGAACCTAATAAGTCTAAGCCAAAGTATAGGAAAATGATTGTTTTGATCAACAACAGATCGCGTAACAACCGCAACAGTCTATAATATCGCTTTAATAATTATTGGGTTTATTCCTTCTAACTACTATCTAAAGTTATTATCAATAAGATAGGGTTTGACGTTATTAATATTTCATTATTATCGCTACGTTTATTTATATATCCACAATTTAAAAATTTCATAAATTTCCTCAAAATTTTGTGACAAACAGAGGCCAGGAACATATAAATATGTACGCTTATATATAATTAGTGTGTGCAACAGTTATGTGCCTGTCAAGGCGAATAAACAATCGAGAGTCAACACTCGAAGGAGCGATGACACGCCGGCGCGCGCGCTCTCGCCGTGTTTGTGCCTGCTTACTTGAGGAACTAGTACACTTAGTATATTTGAATGGTAAATTCCTTTGTTTTGCACCTTTGACCAATTTATATAATATATTGTAATTTATAGGATAAAAAGACTAAAAACCTTCAAATTCATGAAATTATCTGAATAAATTATTAATTTCTAATATAATTCCCACTTGTCTATACACTGGTTTGTGTTAGTATTTCAACTGACTATACATCAAAATAATTCACAGTCTTCTTATCATTTTAACGTATGTTGTTGTGTTGTCACTACATCTCACAACAATAAATATTATAAGCTGTAAGTATTAAATACTGTCAATGAATTTTATCTAAAGAATTCGATTTTGTGAATTTGAAAATTTTTACGACCCGAAGATAAATTAATTTCAATAGATACGGCTTCGGACACGGAACGGATAGATATAAGCTGAGATTATGAGGCGGGATAGTCCGTGTACACTACACACTCGATAAAATATTGAATAAACAAAATGTATGAATAGAATATGTTTCAAGCAAATTACGTATTTATGGAAAAGTTATATGCGCTTCTTTGGTTCGGCGGTGATAATACTGTTGTAATCTACTGATTAGGCCGCCCACCTGGCTTCCCATAGAGCCGATGCTGTAGCGTATGCCCCATCACAGATACGGAGACGTTAATGTACGAATTTATAGTTTTATATTGTGAACAGCGCTGTTTCGGGACGGGAACTGTGTAGCGATGGATGGTAAATCTCACTTGATAACATGTAGATTAGGCGATAGGCTATTACAGACTAAATGTTTGAGCTTACTGTATTGATTTCTTATCCCAGACTATTAGTATACCTTTTGGTATTGCTATGTGTAGGTTGCAAATAATAATCCTCGACTACCAATAGACAGGTGACAAAAGTGAGTTCGCATTGTTAATATACTCAGTTGGATTTGAAATTATAATCCTTTAAAGATAATTGAGTCTTTTTTGAGAATAAGCAATAAAAATCTACAGTTTGTAGGCATTATCATATGCGTACAAGGGTATTTGTAAATATTATCAGACTAGAACCTAGCTTCGTTCACGATCATAGCTTATATACTTGTATAACATTCCTTGTCATTCTTTCTATAGAAGGCGTTGCACTTATGCTAGTCTAGCCATCTTTAACCTTAAAATAATAAGATGTATCCAAACTTCAGTGCTTTTGTAAATTGAGTTTAATATTCTTGGTGAATCTATTTATTCATAGTACTAAGCTGTAAACGGCAAGCTGTCTTGCGTTGAGGTCAAGGACAGCCAATAAGTAGCTGGACTACTGTCTGAATATAACTCGCAAATGGCATGATTGTGGGTTACCATACCATCAGGATTCAGATGTCATCTGTACCCGAAAATTGTTGTGTAACCAGGCATTGTCTGTACTAGATTATCTAGCGCATTCTAACGAACCTAGTTACAGTAGCAGAAAGCTCAAAAGAAGTAAAAGTATCTCAAAACCACAGGCAACTCGTTAACTAAAGGGTGTGAAATCCAAGAAGTTTTCTTGTTAAGCATTTTGTTTTATTGAAATACCTAACAACCTTTTCCTACGTCTTGACTCAATGGTATAGGTGAATAAATTATTGTCAATAAGTTTTATATTGTTTTATTGGGAAGAAAGTCCGTGAGTTTAGGTTATTTCTATGGGCGTCTTATGACGAAACATGTGGTTTTATATCTCACGAGACAGTACTAAGTGTTGTATCTAATGATAATAGCATATGCGCATGTCACGCGATCACTAATAATATCATAAATATACAGGAGATAATATGACAATTATATGAGAGGTTTTTGGGAATAGTTAAGTGGGTGAAAGTAGTTTTTAATGCAGTTTATAAATGAACTGTACATTTATTTGATTTGTTGTTAAACGACATGTGTGAATTTATATTAAAGATGAACGTTCTGATCATTTGCTTATGAAAAATATTTTTCATAGTTTTGAATTAAATAAATCTACAGGATATTGTGTCGTTTCACTTATGTTTATAAATGTCAGAAACGTATTTATTGCCCGTGCTTTGATGATACTTATGGAAACTTAGGAACTAAATAGTTTATATTTACATTCTTTAAGAAAGTATAAAAATATCATCAATCATCATCAACAACCCATAATGTCCCACTGCTGGGCTCGACTGTTGTCCTAACAACCGGGACCGACTGCTCAACGTGACCTTCGAATCACGGAGACGCTCATTGTAATATGCTACTAGCGGTCACCCATCCAGGTACTGACGCGCTGTCGTTGCTTACCCTCGGTGATTGTTTCTAATCACCAAATGCAACTGGGTTATGAGCGCCTCACTGGGGCATGAGCGCCTCATATAAAAATATGTTTACGTGTATTAAGCAGGCTTTTAAGATATTGGGCGAGGCACTGACGATGGAAACTTTATGACTACTGAAAATATCTAGTAATAACATATTTATTTGAAAGTTTACTATTCTATTAGATATTGATGTTTGCCTAGCAATTTATACTCCTCATAATTTATATGTTAAAGTGAAGCTATTGTAGCAGATGAAACCGTAAAAATCTAACATCCTTATCAGACATATGTATCAAGGTAAGTAGGTAACATCAGACGATTGTAATTGGATATATTCAGCCTGTCAGTCAACTTTGAAACTGAGCGACGATGGAGAGTCTCATGCCTACTCATCAGCGGTCACAACCAATCTGCTAAGACTACGATGATTTTCAGAGAACTATTTAAGAGAAAACAACCAACCTGTCGCCGTCCACAAATGATTAGAAGGTCTCCCTTAAAGACCGCCAATCATTCCAGTCTTGGCCGTCGTCGATCCATTATGTCACAGGGCATCCTTCAGACAGGGGTCGCAGGGAGAAATGTTATGGCCACGAGAAGAAGAAGACTTAACGTTTATTATGATTTATGATGTCTCAATCGTATTGTAGATAATAACGACTTTAAATATAATTATTGTGCTGTTAGAGAGCAGAAAGCAGTCGGTATGTGCGTTTAAATTACATTTAAGTCGTTAAAATTAAGCCGCGCGCCGTATCGAATATCCAGTTATACTAGATACTCGCCCAATATTAGTTTATTTAAAAGCTTATAAAATCCATTTTACCGAGTAACCGAGCCTCATTGTACACCGTTCATTACCAGAACTCAAACTATAAAACGTACAGTAGTTCTCGAATATAATTTTTACGATCAGACAACATTTATCGTTTAGTTAAAATCGTTTTAGATTATCGACGGTTACGTAAGTAAGTTTGTCCATTGTTAATCACGTGACGTTTCACAATACCTTTTGTAGAGTGAGAGCACCGTCTATTGAGATTTTACTAATGTTTAATATGCTATAAATATTTATTTATTGCCCTGTCTCTAATACGCTATATCATTCATTTTATAGCGTTGCTTTAAAAATTTATATCCCACGATACTTCGCCTTACTAATTTGATTTTTTTGAATACGAAATTAAAGACTTATTAGATACAATTTTAGTGTATTTTACATAATGAATTGAGTGGAGGCGAAAATATCGAACGTTTTGTTTATGCAACTTATCGCATTAGCTACTGTAACTCGTGGTATTAAGAGTACTATGGGGAAAACGAAAATTCCGTTGGATATAAAAATGCAATAAAGATAAATATGACTCAAATAAATGCGGATTAAAACTTGCCTGTGTTTATAAATCTCATCCGACTTATGAAAGCAGCCGGTGATCGGATTTCCGCACATAAATACTACTTACAATAGTTTAGTAAAACCTACATCTACAATATGTAAGTAAGAGTTTCTTTTATAGTAGCAGTAAGAAATTATCCAAATTTATCAGATATCGTTCTGAGGAAAGCAGACTTAACATATTATTTTTTTAACGTATCAAAGTAGGATTGAGTATTTTTCGCAACATAGAAACTTTTTCGGACTAAGCCGAAAAGACTAAAACCATATGGGATATTACGGTCTTCGTAGCAAAACATTACTTTTTATATTCACACCAGTAAATATGGAGATTTGTGATAGTTTTACACTTGCGCATTCAAAGAGTTTTTGTCAAATCTGTTGAAAATTATTTTAGTTGGACTTTTAAAATGTTGGTAAAAACTTTTGAATTTCCCGTCGTTTCGACCAGGTTGCACTGGCCAAATAAAAAAACTGCTGACATTAAGCGACTCTTACCATCCAGTTTTACAATGTATGTATTCATCAGTGGACTGGTTGAATAGGGTTATTCTAACATTGCCACAAAAACGATTAAAAAACCAGTTCTGCTGACAAACTGACTCCTACAGAAGTGCGCGGGCCGATAAGCCGATACTAATATTCTCCCAATTTCAGATCATCATAGAAATTGATTATTAGTCTAGATTTACATATTTATAGGTCGTAATCTTACTTTATTACGACATCTTCGTTGTTTTCATCTTTTAGCTATTTGTTACCTAAAGATAAATTTACATTTCTACAGTTTTGAATTTATGTTATGTTTTACATAACTTTGTAAAATAGAAAAACTGTTATTTAAATTATATTAATCGAACTGTTAAAATCATATTACTTTGTAACAAACTTTTATTAATTTCACTTGTATATTTGTTTGTTTGTCTATAACCGACTTGTGAAAGTGTGATTTTTAGTTTTTCTAAACTTCATTTTTTATATGACAGACATTCTTCATCTCAAACGGAAGAATGATGTGACAAGACACTATTTTGATGTTTATGTGCAGGTTCTACTCATAGGAGACAGCTGTGGTAGTAAGTGACTTTCGCTAACTATGAAGACATACATTTCAAGAGACACAAGACACAATTGTGTATAGTGCCAGCGTTTGAGATTATCCCAGATTTGAATGGAGTTGAACTCATGTCAAAAGGACGAAATAAGGTAGGTAGATAGATAACTCTTATTTTAAAAAAGACAAAATAACAATACAGTTAATATCCATTTGTATAACTCTTATGATCTAAAGGAAGTACCACAAAGAATGTAAGACAAAATATATATAGAAATATATGTAAAATTGGCGGCCTTATCGAGTTAGCAATCTCTTCCAGGCAACAGCTGGATACTTCGTCCTTTTCCTAACTTTATTTGGCCAAGTGTACTGAATCTTCTCCATCACTCGTCTGGTCACTAGTTACTCCCTTCCTGGCCATGTCCTCTTTATCACACATTCACTAGCAAATAGTTGATTTATTTAATGAATAACTTGGTTTCTTTTTTGACTTTTTGACTTTCTTCTTTACGGCTGTACATGTTACGGGGATAACATTGCATAGGGTAGCAGGCGAGGCTGCGGAGGTTTTTCAAGCTTGGATGTAACCATAGCTATTTTTTTAAATTATTGAGGCGCTCTTAACCCTGTTGCACTCGGTGATTAGAAACAATCAGCGAGGATATCAACGACGGCGCGATCAGTACTTGGATGGGTGACCGCTAGTGGCATGTTACCATGAGCGTCTCCGTGATTCGGAGGTCACGTTAAGTAGTCGGTTATCATAGGATAACAGTCGTGAAGCTTGGTTGGAGGCCTTTGGGCGGCTTGAAAACATCCAACGGTAAGATTACGTACGTAGCCACAACGTTGTCTTGCAAGTCCCCAACCCGCACTTGACCAGCGTGGAGACGGTGTGACCTTAACTCTCTCCTGAGAAGAGACCCGAGCCCAGCTATGGTATATTATGGGTTGTTGATTGATTAAAATTGTTATTTCCTAGTATTTTAATTTAATTATATAGATATGTATAAATGTACAATAAACTTGAATATACACAAAGGACCGTCGACTGCTTATCGATTAAAGTTATCTTTAGTGAACGCAGCGTAATACAGGGTGCTAGAGATTAAAATTACTGTGACCCTTACCCTTATGCTAATTTTACGATGTGAATGCCAATTAAAATGTTGACAATAGCAACAGTAGAAGCTACAGCTTTATTGAAAGTAGACCGGTTTGGCACACGACACCCATCCAGTTTACAGTTCTACATCTTCATTCTACCGCCAATGATTAGTTTTACATAATAATGTACGGATAGTAAAAATCGGTTCTAAAATAACAATATGCGTTCTATTAAAGGGCGATATTATCTGCATGTTAGAAGCTTTTGTGACAATAGGAATTATTTTCTGATATTTATTTACCAATCTAATATATATAATTCTCGTATCACGTTGTTGCTAAAAATGAACTCCGAAACTATTTAACCGATTTCCAGGTGCTCTTAATGTGTTTTGTTGATGTGCTTAAGATAGGATAGTTAACATATCCCTCCCGTCTCAGACGCAGAGTGGCACACCGTGTGGTTTTAGTCGGTTTGATTCCGACACACCGCCCCGCCGCAAATCCCGGTGGGGTGAAGGCCCGAGAGGGTTTCCACACGTAAAAAAAAGGATAGTTAACATCACGCTTAGACCAATAGTCGAGCATAATCAAAAAGAGACGTACACGAAGTTGCGTGGGTCAGCGTAGTATATTATAATTTTCATAAAATCCAGTTCGCGGTGCAAAAAGTGAAATATTTTTTCCATTTACAGTTAAATAACTTTTAAAAAGGTATCAACAAAAAGATATAGGTACTGTAAAAACATGGCGGAGTTAAAACCCCAACCCATTCTACCCAATAAGTTGATACAAACAAACATGAATGATTAGTTCGATTATTTCTTAACCTCGAGAGTTGAGAAAGAATAATAACAAATTACCAGTAAATTTATTTGTTTGGCACATACAAATCAATACTCTTTTCATTCGCAAGCTTACAATATAGGGTGTAGCATCAATCAAAATGAATTTCAAAAGTAACACCCCGTTGCGGCGACAGTGGGGAATCAATACATAGTGTGGGGACGGAAATAAAAACCGGTATCACTTCCTAGTTCACCCTTCGGCTTCCGCGTGAACCACAATCAACTTTATGTTCGGTATCAATTTGAGGCAGTTGCCCCTTTACGGTGGCTGCGAGTGCCAAGATGTAATTTAAGTAACCTAAAAATATCATCAGAAAGAAAACGCAAGTTACTACACTAATATATTTGCATCGTAAATGCAGTAATTTCCATATGGCTCTCATACCCATTTTCCATAATTTGCACATGTATACCGGTGTCGTGTAAACCAATCCGCATTACGAACACTATTAAAATGTTGTATTGTAAAATAATATTTATGCTACAGTAAGTACTAAAGTAAGACAAAAAGGTTCTGCAAGTAGTATAATATTATAAATTCGAAAGTAACTCTGTCTGTCCGTCATGGTTTTACGGCACTAATTTCAATGATATTTGACAATGAGGTACTTTTATTCTTGAGGAAGGACATAGGCTACTTTAAAACATACGTGGGAGCTATGTTATAATGATATTAAATGCAATACCGGAATTAAAGTTTTGGTCCTTGCTAGCGGTCTCGCAGAGTTCCTTAAGTAAAACGTTGTTCTCTCCACAGTAACATAATTATGACCTACGAAGATCACTTATTACCCTATTTATAAAACAAAACATTGGTTGTTTATCCAATTAATTCTTCTCACACTGATCATATTAAACAGATCCGAACAGTTATTAAACCAAACAATTATAATATCTCTCAGAGTTAATTATGTGGTTTGCGCTACTACTACTTACCGTGCAAGAATCATAATAAAGCTTTGAATATAAAACTTATATGATACGTCAACAACTTTTATTTGTAATAAAATATTCCAATAAAAAGGATATTGGTTTAACTGTGGCCGTTAATTTAGACGATTTTGAAAAATATCTGAGTTGGAGATCAGAAACGGTAGCGTGTTGTACAAAAGTGATATAATAAATTATTGATAATGAAATAACAAATCACGGTTGTTTTGGAATCGATTTGGTTCGCATCGCCAGCGTGATGGATGGGCAAGCGCACGCGGTAACGCGTATCGACCCCTTTATTCATCAACACCGAGGGATTTGGGGCGTGAAGGGTAAATGAATAAATTAATATGCCTTAGAATTTGTAGTTTTTGATGCAGCTGTTGTTATTTGAATTTATTATGCGATTTCTCTAACGACGAATTTGAATTCACCTCAACACCATATAAATATTTATCTCTGGCTAGCCCATGCTTTATAAATAAAAGTCAATTTTGGCATAATGAACGACGTTGTACGGATTGTAAATAATAACATGAATGGTCTTTTTATCAGAGATCTGGTTGTTTAAATGGTACTGGCAGTCAAGGGTATCGGATTTCTGTTTATTACTGTAGACGGTAGCTCTGCAGAAGCTGCTGTACAAGTGAGTTGTCTGCGAGATCAAGATAGATGAACGATAACGAATAATTTCCAACTGGACTTTGTCAACAAACTGGTGTCAGAGTCGCAGCTTTAAGGATTTTAACTAATATTGAAGGTGTATTTATTAACAGATGCTATTTTGATACGATAACACTTCTTGAAGAGATAAAATTATTATTGTCTAGAACAGAGTAGGTAAACTGGTGATAAGTTGAAAAATAAATTGCAATTCTGATACGATGTTGACGAGTATCAATATAGAAACAATCCATGTAATCATACGTGAAATTTAAATGACATTATGTAAATGAATCTAGTCGAGTCAATTTCCTTAGACTTACCTCATGAGGTTGACCCAGACTGAACATGTAAATTAAAAGATGCACTCAATTCTTGTGATGCTTTCTTAGTAGAGACAGTCAATTGAAGCGGACATTTTGAAGCTATTCGTTGAAGGCTCATTGATAACCGTTAAAGGGCGACAGACTCGAGTGAAAGTTTAATGAATGACATGTATGGACACGTCGTGTTATTCAAATATCATTTCGATGTTATGATCCGGTATTATTATATCATTAATAAGTTATGTGATATGAATTACAAGCTATAAATGCTGTTGACGGTATATGGGTGTGTTTTATATTGAGTCAGTTCAGCTGAGGTAAAGTTTTACCTGAACGTGCAAATATCATAAAAAAGGTGCTAAAACTTATTGGGTAGCCGAAGACCTGCGATGAAATACTGGTATTTAATGTGCGCAAGTTTAACAGTAAAAATGTTTTTGATAGTTACTGCAATTTTATTTACATTTGAAATATCAATATATGACTAAGGTTGCCTGGAAGAGATTACTTTTGGCAATAAGGCCGTCCTTTGTACATTCCGTCTCACTTTTTATGTACCCTCTTCTAATTGTAATATTACAGTGTGCAATTAAAGAGTTTTCTATCTATCTATATGACTGAGGTTTTATGAATAATTTATTAGCGTAACTCTGTGTTTCTGTGTGTCTTGTGTGTCTGTGTCTAAACAGCTTAAATCATTGAAAACATCTTGATTAATTATTATATTTATTACTAGGAAATACATATAAAATAATACATGAATTTAAACAACAAAGATTTATTTTTTGTTCTAGACATAACCAGATGAATTTTTAGTCAAATTTTACAAAATTATTTCAAACTGGGTTTCGAAGATAAGATTGCCTTTTTTATTTTTCTGTAGCAGAAGAATTTACAGAAATTAGAATTCTTCAAACAGTTAAATTTTGAACAGAAATCTTCAGAATTCTAACACAATGACAACTGTAAATTAAACACAGTATTTTCATGTTATGACTAAAAATTTGCTAATCGAAATAATATCAAATAAGAATACAAGGATGTAAGTATACAAACAAGTTGTTATTTAACGACCTAAATAAGGGAATCGTAACACCAAGGCATCATAAATATTAATATATACGTAGTTACAACTGTGCAATTGTTGTAAACTCCAGCACAGTCCGACTTGCAGTCGGAATATCCTGCTCCCGTCATTTCCTGCGATCCTTGTTCCAACTCCGCTTTGTACCACAACTAGGTTACTGGTGACATAACACTAGATTATGTCCACACAATAAAATTTATTCATAAATGTTGTCTTATTGTCATTTTCTAGGAAACGTTGTAATGTAGTATTGTGTTAATATTTGTTTAAACTACGGTTTTTGTAGTTATGTGTTGTTAATTATAAAAGTTATTGAATATAGTTTATTTATATGGTCCAGGGTTCTTGTTCTGCTGGTCGATATTTTGTATATTGCATATAAAATCTTGACTATATAGTCAAGATTTTAATCATAATTTGAATTTATGTATTACAATACATTTAGCTCATTTTGTAAAAGAATACGATTTTATCAGAGTACTACATGATTATGTATCGTAAACTATTTGAAACTGAAATAGTATCTAACTATCATACCTTTCTAAAATTATATTTATTTAAATGTCATGCTATTCATTGGACGAAATTTTGTGGCTAAAAACGATTTTTGTAGCTTAAATCTGCCACGTTAAAGCGTTTAACGAATATCAAGAAAAGTTCGATCTAGTAAATAACAACTGCGATAAAAAAACAATTTCAGCGTATTAGAAAACCAGTCACTAGTTAAATAAACAAATGATGAAAAAAATTCTAAAGAGATTCTCATTCATTCAAATCTTTACGGAGATACAGAGGTAATAATTCAGTTAGGAATTAAAATCACATACATTCATGAATCTTGAAAACTATTTTTTTTTAGTTATTGGAAATTTACAGCCCGTTTTAAGAAGTAGTTTCACCACAGCTCCACAGATGAAGGAATAAACTAGTATTACATGTATTGGCAGCCTTAATTGCTTTATCAGGCCGGCCCTTTAATTATTTCGCAACTTAGTCATGTAGATATAGTCTTCTTGTAAAAGATAATATTAATAATAATACAAAATTTTAACAAAAAATAAACGATAGAAAGTTCTGAGGTAACAAACATAAAAAAATACAGTCGAATTGAGTACCTCCTCCTTTTTTGAAGTCGGTTAAAAAGAGACAAAAGCCTGACTTATAATTTTTATCCATACTAATATTATAAATTCAAAAATAATTCTGTCTGCCTGTCTGTTACTCTTTCACGACTAAACCGTTTTACTGATTTCAATGAAATTTTTACTTTTTACCGTGAAAAACCAACTTACATGTGGGCGGAGTCATGGGTAAAAGCTAGTTTTTTTTAATGTATATTATGGTAACTAATATCATATAATTAAGAAGAATCTTAAAGAACAAGATACATCAGATCGATACTATACAGAGTGTGCCAAAGAAATATACAAAGAAACTTTCGAAGAAACAAAAATCTTTTAGCACAGTTGGGAAAAACGATGTAAAAACTTAAGTTATAAATATAATTGGGAATTACTAATTTATTAAAACAAAAACATACATCTAAAATTAATTCTTAAACTAGCAACACCAAATAAGTCTTGCTCTGTGGTTTCTTATTCATCACTCAAAGTTATTATTAAAATGCCTCTATAATTGTTTTTCCCGATACGCGGTAATTTGATGATGTTTCTACTGAAGTATTTTCGTCATTTAGTAACTGACCTACTTGCTATTATATTAGAACAATGAACAATGTTGCTGCCATTATCATTTTTTAAGTTCGATATGATGAATATGCAACAAAATGAAATGACGAAACTGTATGTGAATATTTACACATTAATTTTTTGTGATGACGATGCACTTCCGATAGAAAGATTTGAATACGAATCAATTATATAAATTATTATAAATATTATTCATACTCTCAAACAATTTGTTAGTAACGAGATTCATTCATAGTCAGTAGCAACCCTTAGCGCGCCGATGTACACAGCGTCAAATATTTTTTTAAATATTTTTTTAATAAAGTTCGTAAAGTAACTCAAAGATTACATTAGATTATAACAATTGTGATAGATTATTCCAGGAAATAATTTAGTCATGTTTTTAAATAAACAAAATTAAAAGAGTTCCTGGATGCGTCACCGGTCGTCAGAGCTGTAGGGCGACCGGTCGGGGCGAAAGTCGGCTTTGGCCACACAGTTGGATCGACGCGGTACCACACCACAGTCTCATCTAAGCCACAGCTATGCGAGCATCTTCCCCATCATAGCCGAAAATTCCACATTCCCGGAGACACGCTCGCTGACGCGACGCGAAAGTTGAGATTCGAACTCGCGAAATATTTTTCGAAATAACCGAACATTTTTTTCGCTACCATTGAAAATTAGGAGCAGTTGGCGGCAAACGGTAAAGTTTTGTGTTGGTGTCTTAACAGTGTTTAGGCAACTTTCAGAGCTTTATAAGATTTTTTATTTATTTGTGTGCAGTATCGGTGTGCCGAGACAATGTATTGATGTGAAGTGATTTTTATTTTGTGCACTCTTTCATTTGGATTTTTTGTTCCGGACATTTTGGTTGGTTTTTTATTGTTTATTTTGTTTTTTTTCTTATTCAATTTTTCTTGCAAAATATTACTAGATTTAAGTTCTTATTTCTGTAGAAATCTGTTGACATTTATTTTTTCGATTATATTTATATAGGATGTTTTAGTAAAACTAATAATTCATTATATATTTTTACGATTTCAATAAGTTTTCAAATTGTGGTTATTTTAGGTCTTATTTTTGATACATTTTACAGTATCAAGGAAAAATAATTTAAAAGTCAACTTGGACAAATATTCAATTGGAAAAGTATAGTATATACAAAGTATTGTTGACATTAGATGTATGTTTCTTAATATAAAAAGAAACAAACTTAATATGGAAACAAATTAGTGTTTAATCAATTTGACGGACGTGTGGACAAACGCCACCACATTACATTAACGGGTTAGTGACCACTTAGAAAATTGTTTAACTCAAGCGGCGGCCGCGAACGTTAATGATTAATTTCTTATAGTCATAGTATCGGAAATATTTATATACCAATAATAAAATTAATCTTTTATTCACGAAGTAGATCTTTAGATAACCGTAGTTTATAGCGGTTTGTTTTAAGTACATTCTTCTTTTGAGTGAGGTTATAAACGGTTTTATTAAGTTCATTTATTAGAAACGGTAGTAATACGTGTTTTAGTTATTTTAGAAAAGAAAAGTCTTGCCAAGGGCGCGTCAAAATGTTTGGCTTTCAAGGCTATTTTGTTTGTTTTAGTCCTTGTTAAACCGAAGTTTTAATTGAAAATGAACATATCGCGTGAAGAAAATTATATGCTTGACATTTTATTTTATTTGTGACATTCTCGGACAAAAAAAGAACAGTTTTCATTTATTTTCTGAGTATGTTTAGAACGATAGTTTTTTGCGAACGGGTTTAACATACAGCAGGGATTTATAGTGTTCATCGGTATAACTATTAAACGTTTTTATTAAAGTTCGCTATCAAATCGGAGTGGGAAAATCTGGTTATTGAAAAAGGTATATGGGTTCTCTTTTTACCATTGTGAAATCGGAATCTTTAAATTGAGAATACACAAGTTTTTTTTCAGATCTGAAGCCATTTCTTGAGTAAGGACCCTGCGGATAGAATACGTCTACTCTAGGGCTGCCAATCTAGTGGTAGATTTGTGTTTAAAAGTTAGTTGATAAATAAATACACTCAGTAGAACCTAGAACCTCCTCGTTTTTTGAAGTCGGTTAAAAAGAGCGTGGCCGGTCTTATAGGAAGTTAGTTTTAAGTTACCGCAGATCTATAGATAGTATCATAACGTTTATGAGAATAATATTGGTAAGATATGGAGAGAAAAGTTCACCAGGTTTTATTAGAATTCGTAAGAAACTTACTATACCTACAATACAAGCTTGTTGCTTAACGTTGGTTAAAATTATAAATACTATTTCGTTAATTAGTTTATATGTGTAAGGTCGGTACTTGGTTGGCTTACAAGTAAAGTTCTCGAACTTGAAATTTAGGGACTTAGCCAAAATGGGATTTAGCCAAAATGGGATTGTAAAATTAGCAATATCAATTAGTGCTTTGTGTCTTTATAAGTAGAGGTAGATAGTGAACGCAACGAAGAAAAGTTTTAATTTGAAGCAAAATTTATATTCGGCTACACCATTATAAATGTCTGTTACAATTATTTTTTCGTTTCAGAAGAAGGAATTTGGGCTAAGGCTTAATATAGACATGGAAATAATGTGTTCCTAGGTTATTATTAAGTAATTATTGCTGTTGGTTATCGCTTCATACACAGATGTTTCTAGAAAAAATATATCATTTCATATGTTCCTTTTTCGTGCCTGTTATTGTAAATATGTTTTTTATTTTTCTTATAACGAAGTTAGCAAAACAAGTATGCTGAATCTTTTGTTAAGTGAGTTTCTAACGATATTTGCAAGACCCGTTGTGTTACTAATACTTATCTCTGGTTACTAATCTACACCCGTTAAATCTGGCTAACCAGTTTCTTTTGTAGAGTTTGCTCACTACCATCGGGCAGCTCTCGTTTCTAACAAATCTAATGAACCGTTTTTAAAATCGGTTTTTAACACATGAAAGATTAAGAGAGGTAACAAAGGTTGGCTTACCTAGATCTAAATGAAAATTATCAAGTATCTTTACGTTGTTTTGAAAAGGAGAATATATAGAGAACTTTATTAAACACAATAATTCATTTCACAGTATTGGTTAAATAATATAATATATAGATAGTCGTTGTTCACTACTGCGATTATCTATTTTGTTACAAAACACTATTTATACATCATTTTATTATTCTACAGCGTTGCAACTAAACAATATTCCACTATTCTATAGTAGATCGCTTGGTATAACCATCACTAAATAATATAAGAAATAATAACAACCCAAAAAAAAATTAGGGTTTAATACTTATAGTCGCAAGATATTCAAGTGTAGTTTGCACTATGACGTCTATTATTCTACAGTATTGTAACTAAACAATATTCCACTATTCTATAGTAAATAGCTTGGTATAACCATCACTAAATTATATAAAAAATAAAAACAATCCAAAAAAAATTTAGGGCTTAATACTTATAGTCGCAAGATATTCAAGTGTAGTTTGCACTAAGACGTCTATTATTCTACAGTATTGTAACTAAACAATATTCCACTATTCTATAGTAAATAGCTTGGTATAACCATCACTAAATTAAAAAAAAAATCATAACATTCCAAAAAAATGTAGGGTTTAATACTTATGGTCGCAAGATATTCAAGTGTAGTTTGCACTATGACGACAACACATTAGGTTCATGTAACATAACTTTTATGTCTTAGAGAAAAGATATCAATTTTCTTTTCATATTTTTACTGCGATCGTTAAATTAATTAAACTATTAGAACATAAATATTGAATGGCATTATAAACATTTTTAATTTTTGTTGTAACACGGATTTAGATATTATGTGTCGCGTATTAGGTAGCATTGACATGGTTTTAAAATGTTTTTAAAAGTGAGAAGGTCGTTTTTTATTATGGCATTTATGAGTTTATTCATACAATATTATAATGATAATACAACAGTAGCGCAGTTAATATAAAAACATTTGGAATCTCTATCTTATACTGAGGATTGGGAGTATATTCAACCGTGAAATTCAGACTATCTAGACCGAGCTATCAAGATCCCGCAAGAAGATGAGCTATTTTTATAGAAATATATTTTTCTGTAACTAGCTTTCGTCTGTTGCTTTAATAGATATACTGCTGCATCGATTTCATTGACATTTGGCTTGGAAATACTTTTATCCTTGAGGAAGGATATATAATTCCTTTTCCGCGATAACCGGTATACACACAAGCGGAGTCGTAGGCATAAGCAAGTTTTTCTATAATTCACACTAGTATTCTTTTGTACATGAAAAAGGATCAACAAAGCTTATTAGAATCGAATAGTCAGAAGTTATATTTATAGAAAGCTATTTCTGATTGGATAAAAAAGAAAACTTAAAACAAAAATAAAACTTTCAAGGTTTTAGGCCACGCTGATTTGAGTACGAACGGGCCGGCTCGACCGGGGCGGTACTGCCGTTGCATAGAACGACAGCATTCATGCTATTGTATTTCGTTGGTGGTGGTGGTGCGAGACCGGAGGCCCAATGATGCAGAAGCATTAGCAGGCCACCATGGTTTGGGTCACCATGTTGCATTCAAAATGAGTATGGTGACCGCCACTCTTGGATCCTGCTTATGCTTTCCATCAAGCAGAGTAAAGTCATTTTAGTGGGTCATAAATAAAAAATCATAGCATAATTGCACTCGGTGATTAGAAACAATCACTGAGGGTAAGCAACGACGGCGTGGTCAGTACCTGGATGGGTGACCGTTGATGGCATGTTACCATGAGAGTCTCCGTGATTCGGAGGTCACGTAAAGCAGTCGGTCCCGGTTGTTATCATAGGATAACAGTCGTGAAGCTTAGTTGGAGGCCTTTGGGGGCATAAAAACATCCAACGGCAAGATTACGTAGCCACAACGTAGTCTTGCCAGTCCCCAACCCGCACTTGGCCAGCATCGGGACGTATGGCCTTAACCCTCTCCTGAGAGGAGACCCGAGCCCAGCAGTGCGACATTATGGGTTGTTGATGATGATGATGACATAAAAAACTAATAGGATCGAATCATCTGCTCCTTTGCCTTCGACACCATAAAACCGAAAATAGTGTATGAAAAATGATGATCAATAAATAATTAGTAATATTTCAAAACGGGTAGGTACCGTAAAAATAAGATGTTAAGGCGAATTATATACGTGAACTTCAAGTCGCCGTGTCTCGCCAAACCACCCTCCGGCCGTTAAAACTACTGTTAAAGCTGTAAAGCAACCCGCAAATCGTAAAGTTCACAACTAAATTTTCTAGCTCTTTTAGTAGATGATTAGAGTGGTTAGATAAAAACTTGTAATAAACCTCTTAGATTTTATTTTAGATCTTGTTTTGACACTAAACTAATAGTCTGCCGTAATAATAAAATATTAAATATGATTGGGTTCATAAAAAGAAAACGATAAAAAGACTATAATAACATTTTTGACAATTTTATGCTTGCTGTACTTAGACTCCCAATCTAAGTAACTATGTTTGTCTGTTACGCCTTTATGTCTAAAACGCTTAACCGATTTAAATATACAATTAGGCTTGGGGAAAGTTTTAATCGTGACTAAATTTTACAATGATATTCGAAATGCGGATGGAGCTATATGGAAAAGCTATGTATATCAAATTTTAATGTAATTCGGTTCTAAAAAAGATAACAGTTAAAAAAACTAAAATAGAATTTATGACAATTTTCAAACACTATTTTTTTTCATTTCCAATTTCACATATTTTATTTTTATACACTGTAAATTTGTATTAGGATACAATATCTATGTATGTGGCAATTTTCTTCTATTCGCGTATTAAAATTGCGTATGTCTAAAAAAATAGTTAACGTATCTATAATTGAGAATATTTGATATTTTTAATATCGAATGTACTTAAAACGAAACTGGTCCATCATAAAACTAGAATATAATACTAACATTTAATTAAGAGTATCATTGAGGATCTGGATCAAACCGAACATAGCATATTAAATGTTTTTAGTAATTGAAACCGACACCATTAAGGGCTTATGTACTATTAAGTAGCCCGGTTCATAGAGAACTGATGTAGTTAGAACCGAACATAACCGAACATTAAAAAGCCTCTAACTCCTGCTTTGAATTTTTTTATGTGAGAACGACAATAATAAAACGATTAACTATTTATAGCGCTTAGGATTTAGCTTTTCCGTGTGTTGTTATTGCAATCCTAAACTAAGTGTATATATTCATTCTTGAATATATTTTTCTTTATTATATTATTACCTAGCGGTAAAAAATGATTGGCTCTGTATAAAAGACTTCAATGGGTAAATGTTGGCTAATGATTTGCATATAACACTTTTAAAGAAATGTTTCGATTCTACAGATCCGCGTAGACTGTCTCTGGTAGTTACGGGGTGATCCTCTACGAGTACACTTGATAGCAGTACAGAGTGCCTACGAAGCGGCGAATACAGAGCAATTATTGGCTACGTTCAAATTTAGTTTATGATAGTTCACTCTGATAGCAAAAACTTGATGATGGTTGTGCCGTTATAAATTTTGTTCAGAAAAGATTCGCTATGTAACTCAAAATTTGATCATCAATGTTTATTATCCCAACTCACATAACGAAGGTTATTTAATCAATAAAACCATTTCACATCATCACTGCAAAATGATGATAGAACTATGAAATTCGCCTTTTGTATACAGTCATTCATATATAAATTAAAGTCGTACCAGAATGAAACACTCCTGCTAAAGTTTAAATTTCGAGTTTTTTATTCGGAGAATTGTTATATACTCAAATTTTATAAATATTTGGCGGGTCCTTTAAGGTGTAGGGACATTCGTGTCATATTTGCCTCCCAAGTAACAGACTGAGTTTACAGATGTACCTCTGTCTCTAGGAAAATGAACCAGAGAAATTTGACCTATTTGGAATTCAAATCAGGAACCTCGCTTTAACTAAAACAAGGCACCTTATACTCATCACCACTAGAAATCGCTTGAATATAATAAATACCTATATATTACGCTTAAGATATCACCGATGAACACAGTGACACTAGATCGTGTTTTATTATTAATGTATTATGACAGATGGTGACATAAATATTAAAAGCTTAATAGAATTAAAATAAATATGAAAATATGTTTCGAAAATTTAAATTCAACTATACTGATACACGGTATATTACGTGAGAATTTATTTTAATAGGATTATATTATTATGATGAGAACACAGACTAAGTTCCAGGTAAGTTTGGTAATGTGTTTCATATTTCTATCAGTTATTTGGAAGAGTTTGTAGATTAAATCATAGGTATATAGTATATTTATGTATGTGTGTGATGATATTTATGTAAGAGATGTAATAAAATACTAAATATCTACTAATTTTTAAAGGCTAGAAATAGTTTCCCGTCAAATACATAATTTAACTACTCTCTTTAAATTAGATCACTGTGTCAATTTTAAATCATGCTCTTCTCTTGTTGTTATAAGCGTGATGTTAGCTATTCTATCTTAGGCACGCCAGAAAAATACACATTTAAAAGAGATACTTGAAAATCAGTAATATAGTTACAGAGAGCTACAACTTGACACAAGAATAATATGTATGTATTTGTACGTGTTAAAAAAAATAATTTCGGACATCTAACACACAACGCCATCCAGTCCGAAGCTAAGCAGAGCTTGTGTTATGGATACTAGATAACTGATATAAATACATATTTACTTTTTTGTTGAAAATACTAAAACTCCGAAATAAAAATTTGCAGATCACACAAATATTTGGTCCGACTCGGGAATCGAACCCAAGACCTCAAGCACATCAGTCGCCTACGCTACTAATTACGCCTTCGGAACAGTTGAATTAGATACTATATATATAAAAAATAGTATAATAATTACTAATCTTTCTCTCTTTCTGACGACGCTGTTAGTGGACTACTACTAGCCTCGACATACAAGAAGGTAGTCGTCATGAGATCCACATTAAATTAAAAAATACGAAAATCAAATAAGTGTTCTTGAATTCAAATTGTTTAGACAGACTGCGTTTTAAGTGTTTCCAAAGTCCAAGGCTAATGCTCAAAGGTGATTTAGGAAATTAAAATATAATTATAAAAACATATTTGATTCGATTGATAAAGAAAATAAACGAAGTGGTTGGATTTGATTTGTATAATGCAAATGTTGTTAACGTCGCAATTAATCCGTTACTGTAAACTAGTCAAATTTGTTTGTTGATTTTCTAATCCGAATATTCAGCACGACGTACACTGAAGGCCGATTTACATAAATAAATAAATAACATATATATATTCAGACATTTTAACACCCAACGCCATCTAGTCCCAAATTAAGCAGAGCTTGTACTATAGGTTCTAGACAACTGATATTAATACTTATATACTTGTTTTTTGTAAATATATACATATTATACATAGAAAACACTCAAACTCCAAAACAAATATTTGCAGATCATACAAACATTAGGTCCGACTCAGGAATCGAACCCGAGACCTCTTGCACGGCAGTTGCATTCGCTACCACTGCGCCACAGAGGCAGTCAACTGCAGACATCAGACGAGTCATTATATTAAATTCTTTTAGTGTAAACAGACATAGACCATTCTTTCGTTGTTCTGTCTGCGCTCTAAAAGATTCTATAAAATATTCGAAGAATGCTCGCTTGATTGATGTAAACAGCATTAGAGCGCGCGAACAGTTGCATCTTCGTGAGAATTCTAGTTCTTGTTTCTCATTCTAGCTCGTTGCTATTTTGGTGTAAACACTGAAAAGAGTTTTGGTTTACACCAAAAGATTCAGAAAGAATACTCTTGTTCTATCTGTAGCTCGTTGTTCGTTCAGTCTAAACCCACCCTGAAACACACGTGATACACGCACGTGATAGTGGACTTCTATAGTACAAAGAAATAAAATGTAATACATCTGTATATCCTATTTATCCCGGGCACAGATATCCTAAAAAAGTTTACATGTATACTATTAGGCTCTCTTAGGCTAAAAGAAATATTTTTAGCATAAAGGTTAAATACACTTTAATGCCCCTAAACGGTTACTTAGGAGTATCGATTTTTCTAGATGTGTAAGATTATTTTCTTAGTATTTTAAACAATGTATAAAACTGAAATAACCGCTGAAAATTCTGTTAAAAATATCAATTATGAAAACAAATATAGCTCCAAAAAACGTTTATTATGTTAGGTAATACACAAACAGAGGGAAATTGACCTAAATATTATGATGATATAGCCAATATATTGAAACCACAGCAGAATAATATCAAAATATTATATTACGTAAGAAGACGAAGGGTACCCCAGCGAGATGTATGCCTGCGTCATGCAAATATCTTGAGGGATATCGCAAATATGAAAATAAAAGACCCATAAAATCTGTAATCATATCACTTTATTGTTAAAGTACGTATAACAAATTGAATATTATTCGGTTGTAAGCGAGGTGATTGAGACTATTATTATTTGCGGAGTAGGTAATTCATTCTTATAGGTAATTGTTATTTCATAGATACATCTTACATACCTTTTATTTTAGGTATCCGTAATAGGTAATTACATTTTTTATTTTCAAAGTAATTAATTACATTAGAAAATTTACTAATTTAGCTTATTATAGATAGATAGATAGAAAACTCTTTATTTGCACACTATAATATTACAGTTAGAAGAGAGTACATAAAATGTTAGACAGAGTGTACAAAGGGCGGCCTTATTGCCAAAAGCAATCTCTTCCAGGCAACCTTATTATTTTCTGTATTTGAGTTTTTAAGAGTAAAAAAGAGAAAAAGTTTTTTTGAATGTAATAATGACTACATTTCCTTTACAAAATGCGTTAAAAAATAAAATTATTGCAGTAATAATCACGTCATTAACGAAAAAAGTCGATTCATGATAAAATTTACATTATAACGTTTATTTAATTTAAAATAACTTTCTTCTAGTAATTTTTTTTCGCCTACAATACGCGTAAATTTTATAACAGTACTAGTTTTTTACCTCAGATCTGCCCGTGTTTATATTGGTTACTGTGACAAAGAGAAGCATATGCCGTTGTTCA
Source organism: Hyphantria cunea (assembly GCA_003709505.1). Classification (NCBI taxonomy): domain Eukaryota; kingdom Metazoa; phylum Arthropoda; class Insecta; order Lepidoptera; family Erebidae; genus Hyphantria; species Hyphantria cunea. The sequence continues at coordinate 627,505 of PKRV01000512.1, forward strand.
AGAATGAAAGTATCTTGATGCCAAATTTAATTGAAATCGGTCGATCGGTTTAGCCTTGAACGTGTAAAACCCAGAGTTAGTTTTGAATTTTAAATATTAAGGATGAACGCCGTAACAAACTATACGTATACATACGAATATAATATTCACTGGAGCAACGCACATTCGTATTCAACGAAATAGTTTCGTTCGCGAGTAATTCTAGTACAAGCTCATGCAAAAACTTTAGTATCTAAATCAAATAAATGTATATTCTCGATGCTATTACTGTCAGCGATTTAAAATTAGAATACATCGACCATTTCTAGCTTCAATACTGTATTTGCAGTTGTATTACCATTAGTTGTATAACCCAAGTACACATTCCAATAACACATTCATCCATGTCAAGTTACAAATTCAGGCCATTTCTCACAAAGTTATATCGTTCTATTTTACGAATAAAAATACAAGACTCAGTACAATATGTCTCAGGTAAAATGTTGTTCAAATACATCGCATACAGTCTACGCAGGAATAACTTCGAATGGATATTAAAGTCGCTATCCCATATATTTGAACGGAACAGTGTTATTGACTTGTAAGAATAACTTTGCAGATAGCTGTTTGTAACGGGACGGTAGTTCCGAAAACGTATCTAAGAAAACTGCATCTACGACTGTAAAACTTTGAAAGCTTAAATCTAATAAACCTTTCTACGTACGTACCACCAAATATAAATTGGATGTTATTTTGCTGGAATACAATTTATCTTTAAGCACTTATCATTTCATTCCTTTTCATTAAATGTTATACACTGGAATACTTTAAAGTATTATTATATACATTCTTATAAGTAGGCTATATATCATTTTTTTTTAAATATTCTGGTTATTTAGTTACTTACTTATACTTTTAACTATTTCGTTTACTATTGTTTATTGAGTTTAAACTAAATAATAATGACCACTATTTAAACTATGTCGTTTTTATTTGTGATAGATGTGTTAGAGCCCAACAGATGCTAAAAGAATGACCGCAACTATAAAATATCAAGCTCAGTTAAAATAAGCTAAATAAACGGTATTTAGTTGATCAATACCGTTTATTATTTTTTCATAATTACCTACACATTTGTGTATCAAACTTTCATAGGCTACGGTGACCTGTTAATAATCAAAAAGCAATATGCTTATTAGCCTTTTCGTTTAACTAAACCTTACCTTTCACTTTTCATTATACCTTTTATATTTTCTTAAACCACAATGCTTGTACTGAACTAAGGAACATTAAGTTTGGAAATTTCATTATAGTTATATATTATCATATGAAAGGTTTTCGACTGTTATAACCAAAGCATTATGTTCAGCATTCTAACAAAGATATATTACCGTTCGAAGTTTCAGACACAATTTGTCAATACACTTAGATAAAGCGTTTCATATGATAGAGAATTCCCACCAAGTTGTATTCAAAGAATAGAAAACCTAATTTATTATTTTATGTTTCACTGTCCTCAGGGATGTCTGATTAAAGAAAACATTAAAAAAATTGTACCAATTTGAGTGATAACTTAGTACATTATCATTAAACTTGCTAAGAACAGAAACATGTTTTTTAATTATAATTTGTGCTGTACTTTTAGTTGCTGCATTATAATACAATTTTGTACGTAAAATGTTTTAGATAATAATATAGAAAATTTGTTTATAAAACCAAATTCAGGTGCCAGGCGTCAAACAGTCTTTAACGAAACATAGTAAGCTTTGTGTTAAAAGGGTAACCGATTTCTAAATTATTAGTTGAATTTTATTTTATTCAAGTGTGTAATCTCTTTCGGATCATACAGTTCTGAGTAAGTGCATAGCTCGCAAACGAGTCTCGATGTCCGATCCAATTATCGCTGTCCAGTGCCAACTCTTTTCAATTCCTATAGAATTGTTGAAATTACTCTTTTATATTTATTGTTTTTTCACTCAACCAAATAGGGGTGATGAAAGTTTTATATCGTGTTAATTTACCAACTTAAAATGTCCTTCTTTTTTCCGAAATGAATCTTCTTTCACTGAATAATGTATTATACATTCATATTATCTTACTTTACTTATAACTCCTCGCAGAAGCTTGAAATAATGTTGTAAATTGAATTCTAGACAACTGTTCTATATCTATTTTCTATTTATTTATCAAATGTAAGTGGCATGAATCGAAATTGTTCGTTTTTCCGCGAAATTAACATGATCTAAATTGTAAATACGAGTTTTTGCAAAAATATATCACGTATTGCATTCGTTTGTCGTGTTAAACTACCCGTATGTGTATACGTCCTAAAACGTTCGTTGCTCTCAGCACGTCGTAAAGTCACTGACGTTCGACAATTTCCGAATACGTTACTCAGTTTGAATTGAACGGACGCGAGTATTTTCCGATTTGTGTCCGTTGGTACTTGCTTTCATAATTTAATTTCGAATTGGTACAGTTTGATGTTTTATTGAAATGATGTGACAGTGCAAAGCATATTTGAACATAACCGATGGCAGATACATTTGTTTACATAAAAAAAAATATTTTATATTTTTTTTAGTACTTCAAGTATCTAAGTAGGGAAACCCTAAACTTTGTTTGCTTTCTGAGGCAAAGTTATCTAAAGGTGATTTTAAAAAGCCAACATTTTATGCTTCGAAGGGGAAATAATGGGGTACCGATAAGACCATTGCCAGATTCACCGACTATTTAAGACCTGTAAGCATAAAGTGCTCGCACTACTTTATTATAAAAAATATATTTTATTAAATCCTTACTTATGATGATGAGTGAAATAATTTCATTAAGTATCGTTCATTTGAAGATGTTAAACCAATGATTATTTGACAAATGTTAATTTTTGAATCCATCTGTTACAATTCAATGTAGCTTGAACTAGCCAGTGGGGATGCGACATTCATAATTTTCGTTTCCATAATTCACATACAGTGACGTGCGTATTTTCAGATCCGCTTACATTGGCACTTACTACAATAACTCTATTGTTTATCACTCGAATGAATTTGATAATATTGTTATTCAAAATTATATTTTTTTACTCTATAAAAATATTTATGTTTTGTGAAAAAAAACCCCAACTTTCGAAAGTTGTGAAATATTTTATTAGTAAATGTTAAACTCGAATTTCTAAGTTAGGTAACACTTCTTAGATTTATCGGTGCTAAGTATTTAAATTCATGTCCTCTATCAATATTGTTTAAAATACTTTCGGCAACATTAAATCCGCTTGGCGGCCACACTTCCACATTAGCTTAAACGTATCGGTGTTTTGTTTCACTGGCCATTAAATTTTCATTTATGATATAGTCGAGCAATAACAGAAAGTATTTTATACGACGAATGATGAAATAACAGCCCTATTAAATTTCAGTGAAATTGTTGCGGTATTTTTGGTAATTCATGAAAATTTTCTGTTTGTTAGCTAAGAATGAAACGAAAAAAACATGACTAAATATCCATGTAACTACTTGTAATTTCATTTAATTTTTTAAAACAAGGATATTGTAACTTTAGACGCAATTGAATTAAAAGTTTTAACATTTATATTAAAATTGAAATAAAGTCCATTCAAGCAATACTATATATATATAAAACAAGTTTAGGAGTTTAATATAAAGTAACGTATTATTCTATTGTAAAGGTTTTGGATATTAGTATCTTATTCTAAATCGACTTTCAGAAAAGGGTTTCAACATGTTTGTATTTTTCTTATTTTTACTACTTTGGAGCCGTCAAATATAAACCGGGTTGTTTTTTGTTTTATATAGGAGAAGCAAATTGTACTTGAACAATAAAATACCACCCACAAGAGAGGAAAATTAAGAAACAAAAAACAGTTTTCATTATGATTTATGTGCTTTGAAGTCGGTGATATATTTTTTTGAATTCTATTTTGTGAATTATTAAGCGAAGTTCATTCTTTTTAAAAGTGAGTGCGAATGCATAGTAATTTCACTGTCGTAGAGAATGTAAAGGATTAACTGGTGACTACCGAACGTTTTAGTATAAAACGTCGATTGAGAAACGTCTGGTGATTTATTATGGTGCGGATATTTTTGTGGCTCGTTAGATAAATGGTTGTTTTTCGCACAAAAACTAGATGGGATTGTTTTGTGTTCCACTCATGTATCTCGTCTACTGAAAAATATCTCCCTATCCGTCTTGTACTATAACATACATGTTCTGTTTTTATTGGATGGTTGAGTAGTGTTATATGTTATATTTACATCATTTAAATAGAGAATATTTTCCTATTTAGCTGTTTGAGATGATTCGTTAATTGACATGTAATTGAGATTTTCTAAGGAAACCACTATTATTTCTTAGTTCAATTTGTCGATCGATATACATTTAGTTTTTTTTGCATATGTTACTAGAACTGAGTCATCTAAATATTCTCTTTTTAAAAACATTAGAAGCTGTGTTTTCCAGTAAATGAAAAGGTGCCGCGTTTAAAAAATGAATTAGTAATACAATTATACTACGTAATGACAGGTTATTGCGATCTATAGTCGGCATTGAATATTATAAAATTCAAAGAATTTTTTGAAATAGTGACTTTGTTTTTATTCGTTTTTCACAAAGACATACTCTAATAAGGTTTTGAATTGATTTTAGTTTTGTTGCAGAAATAACAATTATTTTAAGTAACACAATATTTAATATTATATTTATATAAAATTGCCTCGTTGGCGCAATATTGGCGTACGCGACCACTGTTCATGATATGTAGGGTTCGATTCCCGGGTCGGACCTAATGTTTATAATTATATGATCTGCAAATATTTGTTTCAAAGTTTGGGTGTTTTTTATGTATTTACAAAAAAAGTTTATAAGTATTCTATCAGTCAATCTAGCTTTTGAAAGTACAAGCTCCGCTTAGTTTGAAGCTAGATGGCGGTGAGTCAGATGTCAAAAAAAAATAATTTATTTAATATATTAGTTTATACTAATAGATAACTGAATAGTCATTGCTGTCCTGTAGGTAAAGTAAAGAAGAGAATCCAATTTATTTTAATATTGCGGTCATGGCATACTGGTAAGATTTTTTTAACATACTGGTTTCCACATAAAAGTCAGGTCATTTATTTATACAGTTTTATTTAAAACTATTTAAAGAAAACAGTCCTACGCTATTGTGTGTCGTATAACTCTGATGTTTAGGCAGCGTACCTTAAAATAATTCTCAGAAAGCAGGATTTTTTCTGACTTAATTGATACTTATCGTTATAATATGGTCATATTATATAAAATCAAAATAAATTGTAGCCTGTATATTCATCAAAAACCCATGATGTCACACTGCTGTGCTCGGCTCTTCTCTCAGGAGAGGGTTAAGGCCATACGTCCCCGCGATGGCCGGGTGCGGGTTGCGGACTGGCAAGACAACGTAATTTTACCGTTGGATGTTTTCAAACCGCCCAAAGGACTCCAATTAAGCTTCACGACTGTTATTCTATGATAACAACTGGGACCGACTGCATAACGTGACCTCCGAATCACGGAGACGCTTATGATATGCCTGTATATTATTCTGATGCATTTTGTACTACTGAAATGTTTCACATAACTCCGTTTAGTGGTTTTTGTGGAAGACATACGTTCTCGTACTCATCGCTTCGGCGCGTCCTGCCTGTTCCGAGCGTTCAAAACCTGGAACACACTACCAGCGCACGTGTTTCCTTCCCACTATGATCCCGGGTCCTTTAAGCGGGGCGTCAAAAAGCATCTCACCAGGCCGCCATAGTGTGGGTCACCATGTTGCATTGTTCTTTTTCGCATTGAGGATGGTGACTACCACTCTTTGATTCTGCTCATGCTTTCCATCAGGCAGGGCAGAGTCATTTTGGCAGCTTATACATTAACAAAAGAAAAACATTCATACATCCATCCTCACAAACTTTCACATTTATAAAATAATACTAGGACTACTAGGATACGATAAGCCGAGTAATTGCAAGTAGCTGTTTCACATCATTCAGTTGCGACAGCGTCAATTTGAAGTCAGTTAAAAATTATGCTGTCTAGTGTCTTTGTGTTTGGTGATAAAAATACCACCCACACACCAGTATAATTAAAGATTTTATGAGTGCGTTGATGTTTATAGGTACCAAACAATGCTTTCATTACGAGCGTCTAACTACCATATTATAAACACTACATGAAACTAAAAATACGGAATGAATTTTATTCGCGTGAATTCTATTGAACGATATTGATTATGAAGAATAAAATAAATAAATAAATATGTTCAGACAATTTAACACACAACGCCATCTAGTCCCAAACTAAGCAGAGCTTGTACTATAGTTACTAGATAACTGATATTAATACTTATATACTTTTTTTTTGTAAATATACATAGAAAACACCCAAACTCCGAAACAAATATTTGCAGATCATACAAACATTTGGTCCGACAGGAATCGAACCCAAGACCTCTTGCATAGCAGTCGCATTCGCTACCATTGCGCCACAGAGGAACTATGAAGATTTTAAAGATATTTTGTTTGTGATACGACATTTTAATTTAATATTCCCATATTAATCACTCAACATCACACCACCAGATAAGTCGTGAAGTAATTATATGAATCTGTTTTATAAATCCGATTTTCCAAGTACAAAAATTTTCTCTCGCGGACCAACCAAACACGACGCTGCATCATGTAGCGACGACGAGACATGAATGCTGTCATTTAACGGTGATCTTCTGTGCGAAGGTGGTTTCGCCGCGGTCGAGCCGGCGCGTTCCTGCTGAAATCAACGTGGCTTTACTAGAGGAGAAAACCCGGCAAAAAACTCCATAAAACTTAACTATCATACTTTCTAAGTAGATTCTTTTATTTACAATCAATTTCAATCAAATCTAAATAGAAATCAAATCTTTTGAATAGACATACATAACTCGTAATTTATTATAAATATTTATATGATCTTTTACGTAAATGGTCATTTCAATTTAGAAATCTGAGCATCACTTATGAAAATATATCCATTATGGTATAGTCAGACAAATAAATAATAATTATATATACATATACTGACATTTAAAGTGATATCGCTACTAACAGAGTGTATAGTTTAACACCAATAAGATATATTAGGGTGCATTCATATTCTTCATTTATTTACAAACAATATTAAATTATGGAACTGATTGTAGTAAATTTTCACATTATCGTTGTCTAAGGAGTACTATACAATATAGTATAATTCAATTCAAACCACTGTGGAGCAGAAAAACAACTTTAACGCGATTTTTGTCCCAAGGCAAATGGTAGTTTTATCTTATTTTTTTATTTATATGACTGAAATATGTTTTATACATTATGAGAACTTTGATTTCATTGAAAACCAGTGAAACAAATCTTAGAAATTAATTAATCTATTGCCATAATCATCAAACTCTCAGTACTGGAGTTGCCTTTTTGAAAAACGATCAACTTACTTATAATAGTTGTATTGAAATTATATATGACTAGCTTTTGCCATGAGTTTGTTGGTTACAGCAGTAAAGAATGAACTTCTTCAAAATTCTAAATATCTTTAGGCAAATTTCATAGAAATTCGTGTAGCAGATTAGCCATGAAAGCGTGGCGGACAGACAGTTTTTCTCGAATTTATATTATTAGTATGGATTTACTTATTAAGTCTATGCGTTTCGGTGAAAATGTTATATTTTGATATCTTAAAGCTATTATAATAGTGGAACTAAAGTTGAAGTTTTCACTAACTATCAGTGAGTGAGCATCAATGTGTAACTAATACTATCATGAGGTACCAAATTTTTTCATATGTTTTGGTGTCAATTGAGCAAGAACTGTGAACACAACCTAAATGATAACTAAAACATGGATACACTATAAAATGTTACACAATTGGTAAAAAAGCAATTCTGTATAATATTTGGTCAAACGGGCTTATTATAATAAGAATAAGATTAAAGCTCAAATTTCTTGGCATTGTTTGGTTTGTTATAATAGGATCTCTTTTGTTTTTTTTAATACTATATGTTTTATGATGCGGTTTAATGGGAATGGCTATTGGTTTGTTATGGCAGGTTAACGTTTGCGTGCCTAAATATGACTGTTTATGTGTTTTTATTTTTTACCCAACTGAGAACCACCAATTTATTACAAGCGTGCGCTAGAGTATTAGTAACTGCCAGTTCTTTCTGCGTCCTGATAGTTACTTCAGTTTAGGTGAAAATTTATATTGGTAAAATAACTTTTATAGTAACCGTACGGTTAAAAACTATGGTTTGACTGTTTCGGTGGCGCAATAGTAGCGTATGCGACTGCTGTCCATGAAATCTCGGGTTCGAATCCTGTGTCGGCTCAAATGTTTGTGTGATCTGCAAATATTTGTTCCGGAGTTTGGTTGTTTTCTATGTATAATATGTATGTATTTACAAAAAAAAAGTATTCATGTATTCATATCAGTTGTCAAGTACCCATAATACAAGCTCTGCTTAGTTTGGGACTATATGGCATTGTGTGTTAGATGTCCAAAATATTTAATAATTTATTTAAAAAGAAAGCCATCTATGAAAAAATAAAATGAAAGAGATATTATATTGTATCTTTTATAATTTATAATATTTTAAATTGAGTAAGGCTCGATACCCCAGTGAATTGTAATACGATATATCTGCTTATCAAATAGTAATGGTTTAAACAATCTTCTTCTCGCAATTCTTATGGAGTCATTTATTTTTCAATTTATTTTTACTAATCGTGGGTCATCAGTGGATTCATATAGATCCTTAAAATAATTTTTTTTCTATTACTCTCACGTGAAGTATACTATGTACATACACAAATAAAATATATAAAGTCATATGTATGCTACACGTGACTTTATATATTTTATTTTTAAAGGGAGGCAATATTAAGAAGGAGTGGATAAAAACAAAAAAACAATTAAAGACAACAATACTTCCAATATTGAAAATGTGCACGGTCATGACAATAAGGCCAAGAAGGTTCCAATAACTTTTACAAATACGAAAGTAACCAAAAACATGGAAATACACTTTCGTCATTTATTAACCTGGGTTTTCTCATTGTATATGTTTAAATTGATAGATCAATTTACATAAGGTTTGTTGTAAAGTAATACGATAAGTGATGCTAAGTATTCGCTCAATGTATTGTGTGGTGTTAATATCGTGGGAGAGCCACGCTGTGTCGCGAATGGCCCGACTTGACCGTAGTGATACCATGGTCTCACACCGGGTGAGTGAGGATGCCGGAGCCCCTTACATCCAACCTCTACCCCCCACCCCCTCCTCATCTTCCAAAGGCTGGGAACGCACTAGTGACACCTCAGGTGATACGAGTATGCACAATATGCATAATAGAATGCACACGAGTGGATCGTGTGCGTTCTATTCCACAAAAGAAAATTATGGATCTTTTCAAATTAAAAGAGTTTAAGTAACAGATAATGTCCGTGTGATGACGGATTAACAATACGAAGTATCACCAATCCTATTCATCTAGTAGGGTATGCAAACTAGGCAGGACAACACCACTGTAAAGAAAAAAAACTTGACACAAAACCTTTTTTTTATAAAGTGTGCCTCCTCCGACACCATTTTCTACAAAATGAGATCTTTGTAGAAGCTATGGAGCCAATGACGGCCGGTAACTTGAGATTTCCAGTGACTTCAGTGAGGACCTGATGCTGCGTCACCCAGGTGTAGCGAGCCGTCAGCGTGTGCTGAGACGAGCCCTCACTACAGTCGTAGTTGTGATAAGCGGGTCTCAATTACCTCCTAGCGATCGAGTACAGATACTTCTCGAAGCAATCGCACCCGGGAAGGACCTGTGATATTCGGAAGGAAAAGCCCTCTTGCTGCCGCCCTACTCAATCGACGATGACAGGCGGGAGAGCCTTACTGGTAGCAAAGCCATCATGTGCCATCTTGGCTCGACGAACGCCCTCACGCCACTCGCGTAGCTCTTCAGGACACAAACCCTATATTAATCCGGCTAATCAGCGAGGTATAACAGGAAAATTCTTTTTTCTAAGGATATGATGTGAGGAATTTGCTATGAAGACCTTTGAGCAAAAGAACAACCAGAATTAACAGTTTGAAAACATTCAAAACCTGAGATGAATGGTAAAATGACTTTATCCCTAAATGTGGCATGACATTGTTCGAGCTGTGAATCACTCGGGTCCAGTTTACTTCCCGGAGATCATCTGCGGGAAGCAATGATCATTCAATTTAAATACAATTTATCGGGAAGTTCTGTCGTTCTGCGTTACGTCACCGACACAAGTTTCGATTTTACGTACTCTTTAGTGTTGCTGGGGTACTGAGCCCCCAGATTGTTACGGTGTACGATTAGTATTGTATTTGTAAAGAGACATATGCATAGGTCGTTTTTCATAAGACTTTGAAAATATGGAGCTGTTTTTATAAATAATACTATCTGGTTATTAGAATATTGTCTGCTTTGAAAGTTTCAATAGACCTCACCTCAACCCCAACATTACTTATAATTGGTAATAGTAATTTGTCTACTTACCCAACGGTAGCAATCGCCTTTTTGAATACAGATAGGATGCACATTATCTTCATTTATTGAATGTTGCCTTTAAAAATTGCAAAAATACTATCAGAGTAGTCAGCCTGGCAGGCTCACACATGAAAAAAAAAACCACAATGAATGTGTAACGAAACCTTCGTCTCATCCCAATTGGATGTTTATTTTAATGTTGAATGCATGCAAGGCAGGTTATAATGGTGTAACAAAATTTTAGTTTACTTCTTTAATATCGCTAAAATTTATAAAACTATAAGATTTCTGAGTAATCATTAACTTCTATTTAAAGCAATAAAACTAATTTATGATCGCAAAAGTACCTACAAACGTAATGTTATATCGTATTTAACACATTTCATATTCTTACCAATTGTCATTTACACATCTATTATAGTTAATGTTATATTTGTTTATCAACACATTCACAGGTATAAAACTGCATAGAATGCTTCTATGCCTGCTTTTTATTTACTAAAAGACTTTTGATGTTGAAAGAATTGTTGTTGTGAAATTAATTTTGCCTAAATATGGATTTCTAATATAAAAACAGCACGTAATTTGTTTCCTTTCATAGCGCACCTATATTTATTTTATCTAAAAACAGAAATAGTCAAAGATGTAAAACGAAAATATGTGGATAAGGTTTGTTTTATATAGTTCACTAGCTTTTGCTTGCGGTTATCGCAATAAAGAACAGCCTAGGTTATTCCTCAAGAATCAAAGTATCTCCAAGCTAAATTTCATTGAAACCGATGCAGCGGTTTGGCTGTAACAGACAGAAAGAGTTACTTTTAATTTTATTTATATTAGTATGGATTAGACATTTAGTAGTTCACAACATTGGTACACCATGGGGGAATCTTTGCATTCGTCAACCAAGCATTTCTTTAGCTTTCAAGAATTGTTTTATATTATTTGTATTGGTAACACGACGAAACGTTAAGGACCACCCACGCGGCATTTGTTGTCGCTTGTTTATATAATTAGTTTATTCAATTTTGCAAACTTTTGTTTTATTTGCCTTTGCCAAATAAGTAAATATTTATTATTAAGGTTTTAAGCAACCCACTTGTATACCTATAGAGCTTATTTGATTTAAATATTGTTTGTAACTCTTAGGTATCACTAATCAGTGTGGTTACTTTTAATTTTAAATAAAAATACTTTTTAGCGACGTAATTTAAGACTCTAAACAAATACTATGATTAATTTATGAAGTATAAAGAAATATCGTAAGTAACATCTTATTTGACTACATATATTCGCTAACTCCTCGCAAACTACAGATTTTCACAACCAGAGTATTTTTTTCAAGGCAATTTTATATACGATAAAATATTTTTATTAATTTGGTTGTTTGTATAAAATATCATTTTCTTTTTATTACAGTAAACACAATTTGTTCGATTCTATTTTAAGTAGGCGTTTGGTACTTAGATATTTAAGAGATACTTAAAAATGATGGAGTTACACTGGTGGCGAGTCCCTAGTTATTGTATAACACAATGCAAGCAGCGTATGCATATGTCAGCTTGCAACGCATTGCGTCTAATAGTTTGACATGTTCGCGCGTACTGGCGATATATTCTACAGTGCGGTCGACATGCCACAATTGTGGCGAACACACACAGAATTAAAGCCAAAAAACTATTTCTTACTCAAAATATTATTTATGTGACTTTAAAATTAAATATCTCAGTTTTATTCAAGCAAATGTTAATCAATTAAACACCTCTCTAACCAGATTTACACCAAAAAGAAGGCATATGATCTACTGCGACTTTTAACACTAGAATATTCAGGAGTGTGACTAGTAGACTTACTACTACTAGTCACACTCCCGAATATTTTAAAATATTTTGCTCAATAAATAATTAACCAAGACAAAAAACTGTAATAAATTCATTTAAAACCTACTTCCATGTTTAATGATATAATTCTACGCACTCTAAAAACACACGTAATGCGATAAAGGTGTAGATTTGTGCTTGTCATTTCTAGTAACTCACTATTTGTGTACTCAAGTTCATATTAAAAGTACCTGGGATCAGCACAGGGAACCTTCACCTTTATTTATGTACACTCGGACAGAAATCACCCTTTGCGTCGCTCAGCCGACGTATGGGAACCAAGAAAGCATTCAAAATGATTTATTGTAAATGGTTTTCTACTTTGTTGGCTAAAATAATAAGTCCCGCGCCCGGATTGCCTGTTCTAAATTCGATGTTTTATTGTTACGTTTTTTCCTTTTACCAAACGCCGACCAATTTAATTTTGCAATCCTTTTGTTACCACATTGGCAGAAGATTCGATGAATCAGTAATATGGTCATTAGCGCACACTCAACCAGTGTACTCATATGAGACGTAGAGAAATATTCGCAGAGGCTATAGAGATATCCTTAAGATGAAGCTGAATGAGACATTCATAATGCAAATAATAAAAATGTTGAAGGCACGGTAGGAATTGCGGGTGGCTTTGTCCACACTGACAATAGGGCCGTCCGCCGGGAGATTGACGCTTTAACTCCGGAGGTGTTAGTAGAATTAGTGGCCCATTATTAACTCTATAGAAACTCTATGGTCAAGCAGAAAGCAGATAACAATAATTAGTTTGGACGCAACAAAAAGTGACATAAATTCCGCATAATAAGTCACTAGCTGCAAAAAAACATTAAGTAACAGCTTACCTGGGGTCTCGTTTTTTTTGTAGAATGACTCGGAATAACGAACGTAGACCGATATAATAAACACCTCAATTCCCGGCAGAGGCATTGTTTAATGATTTTCTGTTGTGATCTTGCACAATTCCTGGTCAGTTCAGTTTTTTTAGTTCAGCTTGCGAGAAATATACATTTTTTATGTGCTTGGTAGCATTTAAACAAAAGGGACTTGGGATTGTGTGAAGGTGCGATTTATTTATGACCCTACCTTGAAAGGCATCTCTTGACCAACTTTGGGTGGCTTCTAACGTGTTTTGTTCGACCAAATTGATTCGAATGTTTGTGTGTTGATCAGGTGCAATAAAATATTTAACGCTTTATTTCTTTTGTTACAGGAACAATATGGAAATGACGTATACATTCGGCACGCTGCTAGGAGACTTTTGATCATATATTTTTTAAATAGCAACTGAATTTTTTAATCGGTTTGAAAAACAAAGATGCTGGGGTGGGCTCTAAGAAGAGTTACCTCGGCGTTTTTCTCCTGCATCCTGACATACATTAGCTTCAGCGCGGCTGACGACAGCCGGTGCATAGATAAGTAGCTAGTAAACAAACTTTCACTAATTCGGCCAGATAGTTTAAAACCCTGAGTCGGAGGTAACATTTGTTTTCAAACGAAACTAGTCAAACTAATAAAATAGTGTCGAATAGAGAGTTACCAGCTGCTGAGATCTGTTGGAGATCGGAGTCGCCACTGCGGTGGTATGCTTTATATTGCATCTTGGATCGACTGTGCGCTGACAGGTCGCTACGTCACGTGGCTTCCCAGCGCGCGACTTCAGTGCTGGATGCTACTAACTGTATACACGTGAGTATTTTTTATTTTTCAACTAATTTTAAACATTTTACATGTTATTTTCATTGGAATATTAAATATTTTTATCTCTGTGAGTTATTGAGGTTTCCAAGGCACAAAAGACTGCGATGAAGCCTGTTTTATGTTACCTAACAAATGGTTGTCAATTTGAATGAGATATATTATTTGTTACTTAAATAATGAGCGAATGAACAAAAAAATAAGAACCGGGCAATTCTTGATACTACAAAATATTATGGAATTAAATTGCAACATATTTTAAAATTTAGGAATTGTAGAAAATTTGAAATATATTTTTAATAGTAATAATAACACTGATACAATCATAATGCACCGAATCCGTTTTCTTAAACTCATCAATGTAAAGAACAAATAAAACTAGGCAACACATATCGCATTATTTGAAATTCTTCAAGTTCGCAGGAATGGCTAGCACGGCCAGTTATTATTCGATTTATAACGCGATTTAGGGTCCCTTTACACTAGCATTGGTATACTTCTGCGCATTCTTGATACTTGCTGTTAGTACAGCAAGTATCAAGAATGCAACAGCAAACTACTGTTAGCATTATAGTATAATGCTTACAGTAGTTTGAATGCAAAGCTAATACAATGACAACGACTCACAATGTCGATACCATAGTACCCAAGTGCCTATAGATAAAAGCGTCTTACGTGGTCGCAGCGTTTGCACTGGTCATATATCGAACGTTTAGTGTGAAGGGAGCCTTACATGTCTCATTTATACTATACCTTTGTTAACTTTAATTTCTTTGAACGCGTCTTTCTTATTGTCATTATCTACAGTAAGTGTACACAATAGAAACATAAACTCTAACGTTTCCTTGAACGTATCTTAAATTTGCGTTATGATGTTCTCTACAATGATTGATTAAACATGCGATCAATATAAAATACTACCAAAACTCATGAGAAAAGGTAATTAGAAGGAATATATTTGACATTATGTAAACATTAATGTTCTGTAGCTAGTTGTTGGCGTAGAAATAAATTCCAATCGACAGATTACAGTAAGTGCTCTTCGATAAGGCGGATAAAGTTCGTTCACATAGCGAAGTAACTATAAAATGCGCTTCCGACCGTTTGGAAGGCCACCGAAACGTTTAAAAAATAACATATAACATTGACGCCATTTCACAGTTCTAAATTATTTTGCACGTATGGTCCGGTCCATAGTACACAAATTGGTTGCTAAGTAATTTTAAGCTAATCAATGCTACCAATAACAATGTTTCTACCTAAAATGCTTGCTGCATTATCACTTAAATTTATTATCCAATAACTAAAACTGTACCTCACGTGAGTTGCTAGTCAGTGTTATTAATTGGCGATGCAAAAACATTTGGCAACAACATTAAGTGTTTGAACATACAGTTTGTTGAAAAAGTCACGGAGATGTGTCAAGATGTCTGGAATGTCACATTGTTTGATGTTAAACATATAATTTGTAATTATAAGATTAAAATACATTGTAAGAGTCAATAGTTTTCAAGTTAGTGATCAATAGCTCCCTCTGTGGCGCGGTGGTAGCGAATGCGACTGCTGTGCAAGAGGTCTCGGGTTCGATTCCTGAGTCGGACCAAATGTTTGTATGATCTGCAAATATTTGTTTCGGAGTTTGGGTGTTTTCTATGTATAATATATATGTATTTACAAAAAAAAGTATATAAGTATTAATATCAGTTGTCTAGTAGCCATAGTACAAGCTCTGATTAGTTTGGGACTAGATGGCGTTGTGTGTTAAAATGTCTGAACATATTTATTTATTTATTATTAATTAATAGCTGGACAAGCGATGCTGCAAATCCAATTAGTTCGACTATTTATTGAGCAGTGATAAGCTATTAGGAATAAAAAGCATAAATAGTAATAAAGAAATCAAAATTTTTATATGTCAATCTATAAATACAATAGGCATATAAATTCGTAGTATTCATTTATTTACCAATCAGAAGTATTTTTTCTTCGTATTTAAATGGATGATTCCATTTAAATACGATGCCTCCTCCTCCCTCCCAGAAGAATAAAATTGGTTCAGAAATAGCTAGTTAGGAGGTCACAAACAAAAAGTCAGATAAAAGACCATGTTTTAAACAGTATGTACTAAAATTGTATTAAAAAGTTATTGCTTGTTATCCTCGTGTACATTAGAATATAGTTCAGTATTATATAAATTTTGATACCTTTGTGGTATAGATGTGTTATTCAAATTTTAAAAAATACAAGTCTATATAACGGCCCATTAAAACGTCGAATTAAAAAAAAGTTAAGTCGTATAAGCTTTGGCAAAAATATATTTATTGTAATAATGGGCCTATCCTACTATTATGAAATTTCCAAACATTGCCAAGTCATTTAAATCCAAACATTAAATTCCTTAATAGCGTTTATAAATGTTTTCATCACTGTACCACAAATATTAGTTATTAACATTGAATAACAGACTTCTATAGTCTCGCCTCGTCTAAAGGTCACAACCAGATTTTGGTAGTGTGTAGACAAATTATACCCTTGACCAGAGTATTCCACCCACTCGTAGTATTCAGTCTCTCCAAATGCGGACACAATGGTTTAATTAATAATGAGATGTCTGGGACGATGCATAACTAATCAAATGTTTCAGCCAAGTCAGTAGTCTTGTAGGTATAAGTAACATGGGGTACGTTATCATGTAAATATATCGTATTAGCATACATATTGCTTTTTTGCTCACGCTGTGTCTAATTAGAATTTGGCATTTGAATTGAGACACAATACGCACGAGGCATCTGTTGGGGTTAGTGAATTCTAAGTTGATTTTGCAAACGTCAGGAGACATTGTAGCTTATTGTTATTTGTTCATGAGCACATTCATAAAAGAAAACTGTGTTTTTAAAGCTGTTTATGTTAACACAACTTTGTTAAATAATGTTAAAGAAGTGGTTACAAAGAGAAAAGTATTTTAATGTGACCTTTTGTTGAACGCAAGACAGGACAGTAGTAAACAAATAAAGACTTTACGTAAAACTTAGAACGATGTAAAAACTCACACAATAATATTTGTTTGACTGTTCGCAGACTAATAATATTATTAACATATTAATATTGTAAATACTTCTAATAAGTAAATAGAGGTGACACACATAAGGTTATAAGAAACTCTCAATTAGGCCAAGAAGAAGTAGCATCATAGCGTGTGAACCAAAACATATAAGATGTTGAAAATACCAGCTTCCCTAAGTATATATATATATATATATATATATATATATATATATATATAGTAAGTTCGTTTGTGTATAAATCGCTTCGAAAATGGTTTTTTACCTATTGCTCGCGTAAGAATTATCCGTATTCGTCATTAATGCAACTAACATGTGTACAGCTAGTATTGTACAAACTATGAATTAAAATTGATAAAAATATACAATGACATATACTTCATACTGGTTAGTGTCAATTCCAGAAGAAGAATAAGAAGGTCGAACCTTTTAGGGGTTCGAACTACTGGTAAAGATTACCACAGATATTAGTATGGAAACCTGGATCGACGCGTGGCGACGGCTTAACCCGCTCTCCCAGGCTTACTATATCTGTAGTTTGATGAAAAAAAAGATTAAAAAAATCCTTGTAATGTAACTGTAATCCTTTAAAATTTATAATATATTGTTTGTTTATCGCACTAAGATAGAGACGTCTAGACTAAAAAGTAATGTTGTGTAATCTGTCTCGTACTCGTACATCGTTATTGTTAAATTTAATCGCATATATATTATCATTATCAAGTATTGGAATTTGATTTATGTCATCTCTAAATCGCTTAATAATACCAAATAGCTCCTGTGAATGAATAAGTTTCTAAAAGAGTACATAATTATTTTTATTATTAGAAATATATAAATATGTAAATAACTGAGTTTTAAACATCGCTTAACATACATAAAAGTTAAGAATAAAAAGAAGAATTTGAGTTTCTTGTGCTACTTTTGTTTGCGTTATATTTTTAAACAATATCAGGCAGAAGCCAAGCCATGATATTATAGGCGATGATCTAGTCGAGGCATTTTCCATCAAGTGACCCGACTGTTCGTTAGCCATCTATATCATGGGAAAGTAAAACTAATCCGACAAGCATTTATTCCTCTAAAGTTTTACTTTCTTGTTTTATATAAGCTAATAACAAATGAAACCTGTTGAAAACAAAGGTACAAATAATGGTGCAAATACATTTTTTTTTGTGTTTGAGTTTTCATTTGGATATATAAACAGCGTCTCCAATCACAACTCTAAATTTAATCAGCATATTCAGCAAAGAAACAAGTATGACTGACCTATTTGTTAAAAAAACTAGCTCAGTGCTTAGCAAACACCTTTTTCGTCATATTCAATCAACATACAGATCAGTATTCATTCATTCGTGGTACATTAATGATCATTAGGCCCACCGGCCCTGAGTTATCAGAATATTAATCTGTTTCTGAGTAAATTAACAAGGTTTGAATGGTGGCATTTTGCCTCCACCCTGTCTGAACACTTTTAGAAAAATGCATATTTGCTACAGACGCCATTATGGAAGGTCCGCCGAAAAGAATTTGTAGGGTGTATCGTGTTCATAGCCCCTTAGAAACTACTTCAGTATATAATTAGAATTTAGAAATTATTCCAACTAGAAGTCACTGTTTATTGAAAGTCTTGATCTGATAAATACTGTGCACATATCATTCAAAATAATGACAACAATTTTTTTTTAAATACTCACAATGCTGAATGAATATGAAAGTAATACATTTGACGGAATTTCAATGATTTTTAAGAACTAACAGTTAAGTGTAAACTTGTAAATAATATAATTTTCCCATACAAGCTGTAAAATTATCGCCGTAGAAAGCTCGTAACTAAAACTATGTAAGGTACATTGACGAAGCGCTGTAATTGCATCATAAACACAATAATCCGGCGCTAGAAGATTTACTGATTCTCATCCTTCTTTTAGGAACTTAGCGAGATAGTATTGAAAGTGCTATTTATGACTTTGTCGGTATTAACGTTTATGTTTATCTGTATGCATAAACATCAATGATTTGACTTATCTTCTTTTAACTAAGAGTATATGTTTTAGTGTAATTGGAAATTGTCGACACATGCGTTTAAAATTACACTGTAAATCTTATTCATATACTAATTATAAATAAACTGCTGAAAGGTTGAACGTATACTGTCAAGAAGTTTCCATAATCAGGTAACAATACATTTTTTTTACATTTTGTCCTGAAGAACTTCCGGTTGATGTCTGACTAGTCAGAATAATGACTTTGGTCTAAATGCGATTGTATTTAATACTTTCTCGTTCTCATTGCATAATATTTTGAATGCCTTGGTGAGAAGTGGTAGCATATGCGACTGCTGTGCTTGAGGTCTCGGATTCGATTCCCGGGTCGGACCAAATGTTTGTATGATCTCCAAATATTTGTTTCGGGGTTGGGTGTTTTTTATGTATAATATGTATGTATTTACCAAAGAAGTATATATGTATATATATATATCTGTTGCCTAGTACCCATATCACAAATTCCGCTAAGCTTGGGACTTGATAGCATTGTGTGTTAGATGTCCGTCGTTTTCGCGTACAAGGTTTTCTTCCTGATAGCGTTAACTTCCAGAAGCATAGTGTGTGTGCAAGGTAAGTTAAGAGCTGGGGCTCTTAACTTAACGACAGACACAAGACAACCTATAAACAGCGAATAAATCTGAGGACCCGGCAATACTTGTTACTACTAGTACTTCTGTGGTATATACCGCAATGAATATCTAGCGAACTTCTGTCACTGTTTGAATTCTAAATTAACTTCTGAGTGGTGTTTTTTATCTAACCGTTATTCTCAATATTCTTGTTAAACAATATAAAGAGATTCGAGACTATTTTTTATTCGCGCATTAAGAACCCGTTGCTAGTTGTACCGGCTGTAACAATAACTGTTTTATGTGGGTAGAAGCACATTGTTTGAACGGTGTAAAGGCCTCTCATGTTACACCATCTACATACGAGCTTGGAGCCAATATTTGACGAATTGTTGGACCAACTATTTATACGACGTATTATTCATGTTGGGTATGTTATGATGTGGCTTCATACGTAATTCATATTTCTTAGTAATCTGGAAATTGAGATAGTTTCGGAGTAGACTTAGGTAAAAGTTTTATTTTGAGATAAATGATGGGACATACCTCAGTCTGTTTCTCCATCATCATTATCAACAACCCATAACGTCCCACTGCTGGGCTCGGGTCTCCTCTCAGGAGAGGGTTAAGGCCATACGTCCCCACGCTGGCCAAGTGCGGGTTGGGGACTGGCAAGACAACGTTGTGGCTACGTAATCTTACCGTCGGATGTTTTGAAGCCGCCCAAAGGCCTCCAACTAAGCTTCACGACTGTTATCCTATGATAACAACCGGGACCGACTGCTTAACGTGACCTCCGAATCACGGAGACGCTCATGATAACATGCCACTAGCGGTCACCCATCCAGGTACTGACCGCGCCGTCGTTGCTTACCCTCGGTGATTGTTTCTAAACACCGAGTGCAACTGGGCTATGAGCGCCTCCATCATCATTATCTCAGTCGAAAGACCTACATTTCTGGACATGGTCCTCTACCAAGATCCTCCACAACAATCGGTCATGTCATTATCTACAAAACCATGAGAGTAATATGTGTATATTTAAAAATAGTAGATTTTTAAAAAGTTATGAATTAATTAAAATATTAAGATTTTTCATAAATTAATAACCACTGACATTAGTAATTTCAATATTGAAAAATGTTACTTAATTAAAAAAATATAAAATTATACATGCACATGAAGACTCAATAATATGAGGTGTGTTTAAATAAAATTTAGTAATAAGATCAATTGATGTCATATTTACCTTCTTTAAAAACCTTGTGCGTGTATAACATACATTTGATCCAATATTGGCATAACAAAGGTGTAACCTATTACAACGGGCCCGACTAGACATTTTATTTCAGCTACTTGTTAACGTGGGAGTTAAAACATATCATGATTGATTCTCTCGCCAGCAAGTATGTGTAGTTGTTTGCCCATGTACTTGATGCATGAGTAATGCGTTATGCGTTGAGGAGCATTCAAAATAAAAATACATATAACACACCTGTCATCGAACTCCTTTCTCTTAATACAGTGAAACAATAGACTAAGCGAGAAAGAGAAGAGAGAAATGAACTTTTGAATCAACCATATCAAACATGAACATAAGCTTGCCTGACTATATATTGCCATTAAATTGTCCTGAAAGCTTATGTAAACGCTCAGTTACAGTTAAGTGGAAAAGGTATTAAGAAGCTATAAAGAAAACGTACCAAAGTCTTTGATGCTTTTGAGTACTATGTTGAATTTATTTCTCTAAATCTTATAAGGATACTCAATTATGTTTTCTGAGAATATGACATTACAAACATTGTTTTTGTGAAATACCAAAAAGAGTCATTTCGTAGGTTTTATCTTGATCAGTGAGTTTTGTTTGACATTTTCCTATGTCAGACTGCATTAGTACGTCTTTTGCATCCTAATAACTACGTTTGACTTCATAGTCTACTCCCTTACCTCCATTCCGTAGATACTTATGTTTCGAGTTTGAATCATTTTTATATCTACTCTATAAAACCGAAGTATTTTTTTGCAGTCGTTTGTAAAAGCGCCAGTATCTAGAACTACCGTCGAGAACCTCTATATACCTTTGGTATCTGCGTCATATATGACTGTTGGTAGAATTACAATATAATAATAATCGATAATTGTATTAAAAACTTTAAGGCGAATCAGATGAGTATGTAACACTAAAGGCAGAGACAAACATCTTATGGGACTGCGATTACTTTATACAAAAAATAAGTAACAGTTTTTTTTTATCTTTTTTTTAAAGACCATTTCCGCACTAGAAATAAGTCCTGTGTAGCGGGGAACTTTAGAAACTTACATGTAACGGATACAAAGAACACCCATACTCATACCAACAATTTGTGGATCACATAAAGTGTTATCCTATGTGGGGTTTGAACCCACAACACTGAGCTTAGTAGAAAGCGGCGAAGCGACCGCTTAAACCACTGGATCAACCGTGCAGTCCATTAACCAAACAATACTGAAAATGCCAATATATAATATCAATAACTCCTTGAACATATATATATATATTGGTTTGTTTTTGTAAATCACCCAATTGGTCCTAGAGTGTTGGTAAAATAAAATACATCTATTATATATTATACTTATAAACTACAAAAATTTTTATGCCTACTAAAATATTATGCTATTTATCTATCTGATTTCTTTTAAAGAAGCAGGTTTGACTTCTAGTATTGACTTTCAATCAACTAAGTACCCAACGACAATTTGATATGACAGATATGACATAACAATTGTACAAATGCCACATCTCAATGGACATATAATTGTTTACTTAACGCCTACTCGTAACATTCTGACTCTGTCTAATCAGTAATTACTTAACCTTAGCATCAACAGCGTATTAATTAAACAGTAGTGGAGTATTTAATTATAATTTGTTTAGCTAATAGTCGTGTTGGTTGATTAAGGTAATGTGCTCATTATGCGGTATATTAGTCTCCGCACAGACTTACAATACTCTCAGTACGATCATCATAATTGATTCTGCATGGTTTTATGTGTAACTAATTTAAGTGGTTAAGTTAAAAATATAATATAAA
This sequence comes from Hyphantria cunea, assembly GCA_003709505.1. Lineage (NCBI taxonomy): Eukaryota > Metazoa > Arthropoda > Insecta > Lepidoptera > Erebidae > Hyphantria > Hyphantria cunea. Next base: position 650,380 of record PKRV01000512.1, read on the forward strand.
ACTACTTTTTACCTTCTAACAAACACTGTTGAATATATAGAGCATTGTTTTATTTTGGCGGTATTTACTTCAGAACACATCAAGGTTTTCTTTAGGCGTGTAAGTCAGTTAAGATACATCCGTCCAATGACACGAATATGTCTAGATCAGTACGTCATTGTATCACTATCTTTCACTGTGTGGTTCAATGATTATAATTTGTTCTATCAGAGTTAGGATGTTATTTAAATCATTTGGCAGATTTAATATTTTATGCTTGTACAACTGCATTTTCTAAGATTATGGATATATCTATTAAAAAATCTATCCTCTGGATACGTCTCTGATTTCTATCAGTGACTTCCTTTACATAAACCACAACCTGTCCGGTGGATCTCATCGGAAGTTGAAAAGTGAATGTTTTGAATAACACACAATATTATTCAAGTCTTACTTTAATGGAACTACTACAGGGAAGTGTGAGCACTCTTTTTAAACTCGTCGTACGACACAATTGCGTTTGGAAAGCTACTTTTACTCAAAGTGCGTAGGCGCAAGCATTCGGTGCCAGAAACTAAACTTGAACGTTTCTTTACAAAGTAATTTTTATGATGTATAGCTTTATGTTTCTTTAATTTTTTGTCGTAAAATATATTTCTAGTGTACACATTATGTTTGAATTATACATAGTGTATTGTATGAGCTAATATTAGATCGTTATTGAGAATGTTGTTATATGAATGTTTTTGACTTATGTTTTATTCCGTTGTTATATTTGGGCATTTAATATTGTTTGATGGCTTAAGAGCTCTTATGTATAATTTTATTACCACTACGGATTGCTTCCAGTTATCAAATGAACACAAAAACTATTGCGTTCAAATATAGAGTGATTGATGTATGTAGCATTTAAACTTAAATTTGTTATTTAAAATCTCTAGTAGCTTTAGAATTATCTTAGTACGATATCTGTTGGCTTATCTCAAATTTAATTTAGAGAGTTTCTATCTCATACAGAGTGTAACAGCTAAAACAACTCGTCCCAAAGACTGAACTAAACGAGACAAAAACGGAGCTAGACTTATCGTCAATATTTAGCGTCTATGAAGTTGATAAAACATTTTAGTAGCCGGTCTAGTGGATCAACAAGTTTTCCCCAGTTAACGTTGTAGTAAGATTCAATATATTAGAGTCCAATAAATGTTATTTAAAAAACACGGATTAAAATGATTGTCAATTGTTAAAATGTTCACATTTACCCTTAATTTCTAACGTTGAATCTTTAAGCCTACATAGCATCAACTTCTGGCCCGCACCCATCGCATAAGGTGTCCTCTTTCAAGTTTATAAATAATTAACATCCGCATATAATAATGGGCTGCATAATACAGAAAGTGTAGTGGATGTGCCAATAAATTAATTAGCATGTCAGTGCTATCCGGATCCAAAGGGCTCTCTGATGGTGAACTTAGTCCGATGGTATAGGTATGCTCTGTTTTATGTTTGTATATTTATTTGTATTTAGCCTTTATTATTCCCAAGATTTGGAATCAGCTAATAGTTCAACCGGTTCTACCTGAATATCAGTTTTTAGATAGAACGACTAGCGTCTGACCTCCGCAACCCTAGGGTGAATTGAATTCGAAGGTAGAACTAGTTGTCAGTATATTTGACTTACCAATAACGATTGCCATAGATGTTCATGACAACCGAGGCCGACGGCTTAACGTGCTCTCCGAGGCACGGACGGGAACCACCGCCATCTTCCATACTCCGGCCTGCTGTTAAGAATTTCTTGTAAGAAAAATCCAACAGCAGACTGACCAGGGAATCGAACTCGAGACCTCTTGATCGCTTACGCTAACCACTACACTAACGAGGCATACTGTTTGTATATATATTTTTGACTAACTTATATCATTATATAGTAAGTCTAAATAGAAATTTCTTAATCGGTACAAAAGAGTATAATTTAAAAAAATAAGTAAAATTTTAACAAAAAAAATCGACTTCAAGAATTGGACTAAATTGAAATGGGACCACACGGTTAGCACCATCTTTCAAATAAAAAAGAATCAGCAAATCGGTTCATCAAGTAGAAAACCTTTAGGTAATAAATATAAAAAAACAGTCGATTTAAAAACCTCCTTCTTTTTTACATCGGTCAAAAATATGGAAGATTGTAATGTTAATCAGACTTAATAAAATGATGCAACCTTAAATTTAAAATGGACTTGACGAATTGAGTTAGTGTACAGTCAATATGATATCTACAATAGTTCTAAAAAATTTCGGTGGCAGTACGTTCGTCGTAATTGCAGCTTTTTGAATAAAAAATTACACGGCTTATTACCGAATCGATTTGCAAATAAAAAAGTTTCCGGCTTTATAATCTCTAATCAATAATTTCTAAATAACCAAGTGATAATGTTACCCTTCATACTAAAACAGTTCTCTTACAATAAGTAGAGGTAGGTTAAATTCATATAAAAAACAAAAATTGTATAGAACAGTTTCCCGTTCTGTATACAAATTTATTTTGATATATATTGTAGCTTATTTGTCATTTCCTTTTGCAATTCAGGGAAGGAAAACAAAGCTATTTGAAGAAAGAAGTTTTGTAATTTACGCAACATCGAATTTTTCATTCAAATTATTTTCTTTTTGTACTAATACTTTTAACACTGGCCAATAAAACTATCCTTTCCACTCCACTTCATATCCTATCTTACATCATCCTGTAAAGAGGTTTGGAAGTTCTAATCCACCGATCTCATTTTGAGTATAATTTAAATGTGTCCTGGTTACTATTCTTTGATCTTTTTAAAGTTCAATGAATATAATTATTTTAGATTGCTACTCTCGCATGCTGGGACAAATATTCAATGTACAAAACGAGTGATATTTATAATGCAACTAGCTGAGCCCCCGGTGTTATCTGACGACAACAACAAACGTGGGTGTCGCTGCGGGGCAAAGCTAGTCAAAAAAAGTAGCTTAAATTCTTCGTATACCATTAGCTATCAGTCAGTGAAAGTCCAGCCAAAATTGGTCCTGACGTTCCAGAGATTAACTTGAACAAGCAAACAGAAGACGGTCGAGACTAAAATTGCAAAAAATGACATTTGATATATGTTCCGCGTAAAAAGCAATTATTTTAATATTAAAAACAGACACTCCAATTTTATTTCTTTGTATAGATGAGATTCTGATGTATCATGTTATCATTTTTACTAAAGAATTCACCATTTAACATTTACTTTGCGTGTCGTACGCGTAGCTATTAATAGCAAAATTAAATGTTTTCGTTTTAATATGTTGTTCGTCATAATAGCTGGTCAGTCGGGGCTTTTGAAGTGATCGGGCAATATGCGTAATTGTGGGTTTAGTGGTTAACACTTTGGTATAAGTGACGAGAGAATGCGTGGGCGCTGAAAGTAACAATGGTGCGTTACAGAGCCTGATCTCCATCACACCTGTTACACGTAGGTGGAATAATAGAATAGGCACAATACACAAGTAATCGTACTAAGCTATCGTTAAGTATGTGCTTGATGAGTTTGAATAGGAATTTATTTAATATTATTTATTTTTTTATGTGGTCTAATGAATTAAATACTACAATTGATGTCGATTTGATACACTGTGGCACTAATTTGTATAAAGCTGAGCCTTTTACACTATAATTTAGCTCAAATTTGGACAAAGTAAAGGAATTATCATTTTATTGTGTTTCTTCGCTCGCTATTGAAAGGTTTTCTTTTTCTCTCATTCTTACCTCTTATAACATACTTCCACGAAGGACTGAACAGGTCTATTATGATTGATTGTAGACTTTATTTACTTAGAATGTTTTCGCAGTATATTTTACTTATAAGGAATTTTTTTGGTAATAAAAAGAAATGAATTAAAATAAAACCGACTGCGTCTAATTATTCGTAGTGCGTTGTGTTTCATTAAGTGAGTTAGGATACCGGAGGCCCATAATGCAACCCTTCCCCTAATCCCCCTCCCCATACCCCAAGGGCGGCAACGCACTTGTGACGCCCCGGTGTTGCGGGTGTCCATCGGCGGCGGTAATCGCTTACCATCAGGCGATACGTCTGCTCGTTTGCCCCTATAAAATAAAAAAAACATACACTCACGACTAAGACGAATCTATTGATTCCACTCACATAAAAATACGATAAGCCGTTTAGACTCTAGGGCGTGCCAAAGAAATATACGCACATGCTTATATTCTCCTTTCGCAATCGGGTACAAACAGTGTAGATGCTCCTCTATTTGGATATTTGCCCGCTGCAACCTTTGACATGGGACAGCAGCATTTTTACATGGCGCAAGTGTTTTTAATGAATAGGTATAACATTAACTCGGAGGCAGGAGTTTTATATGATAAACCTTTGATGTCTTATTACCGCGACCATCATCGTATCTCGATTATACATGAAATATATTCAGCGTCAAAGTTTTTAATTACATCAACTTTTAATACGTTTTTGTCGTACTATATATTTCCATGGTGAAGAATCTTGTTGAAGGTATAATATATGGCGTCTTTAGTTGAACTTTGTCCGGTTCTTTAATAGCTTTTAATAAAATAATATTTTAAGTGATTATTCTAACGACAAATTTGTATGGTTTTACACAAATCACAATCAAATAAATAGAACAATTTACTTTTACTCTAAGATATTCACAGTGATTCAGAACCCATATGTAAATCGATATTATTGTCCAACAAATTGCTATCAGTGTTCTTAAAGGCTTAGCGATACAGAAGTCATTCCTGGTGCGAGATTAGCTATTTTATTTAAAACAATAACAAAAAGACACTGACAAATAAAATTTAACCGCAAAATTTGATAAAACAATTATAGAAACGGTTTTGGTCACGAGATCTTTATAGTAACGAGAACATAAAAATGAGAACTGTGTTACGATTAACTGACAAAAAAGGTAAGGACTTCCCAGAACTAGCTATCGCCTTATTCCTTTTTCTATCTTCTTCTTCCTTTTTACTTAGCTTTCCCTTTTAATATACTTCCTATTCCGTTATCCGTAAATCCAAAAAAATATATTACTCACGAATGTTAATTTAAACAAAAACTCTCAAAGTAAAAGTATTACATGTTTAAAGTAACATAACAACGTATGAGCTCTTTTTATTTCAAAGTATATAACTCTATGATGTAGAGTCCTAGAAAGCAACTTTATAGTAAGAAGTTAGAGCATAAAAGATTACAAAAGTACTTTCATAGTTTACCCGTCTGCGAAAGAAGTATGGTTATTTTTTTCGAGTGTATGTATGGAGTTGGATGCGAAAAGCCATAGATCGAACTAAGTGGCGTGAAATTGGAGAGGTCTATGTCCAGCAGTGGACTGCGATAGGCTGATGATGATGATGATGATGATGATGTATGTACGTGGGAATATTTCTTTGGTATACCCTAGAGCCTAAACGGCTTTTTATATTTTTATTTGAATGGTACCAATAAATTCGTCTTAGTCGTGAGAGGGACACGGGGTACCACAAATAAAAAGAAATCATTACTTGTTGTATATTCGTCATTCCGAAAATATGTATGTATGAACATCTTTCGAGGCCTTGGTAACCGAATGAGGCTAACACCAACTCATTTTTTATCTTTCTAGACACAGTGTTAATCCGAGTTAAATATCTAGATTAAAATCTGACCTACAAATATTTGACCTATCAGTAAGCGCGGCAAACAATCCGTAAAAAAACATTCAGCAATTTGTCGTTGATTTATTTTATAACCTTATTTTTATAGGTTTGTATCCCAAATAAAAATCAATACTGTATTCACTTTTTATATTTCCTCTTCAGTAAACATCAATATTTGGAGAGCCCTCATCCTTTTGTGCCCTTATAAGTCTATGTTATTATTGATAAACTTCTCTTATAGGCGACTCAATAAAACTTGATCGATCGAGTATGCATTTCCGTTGAAACACAATGCCGCCTCGACTTATTAAAAGAAACATAATTTGAAACAACGAACGCGTAAACTATTTCAAGTTTAAATTATATGCCGATAACGTAACACGTTATTAGTTGTCAGAAAATAGTTAAGAGCCAAGAGGAATGGCTGCCAACCATGTCTGTAATTAAAGATAATTATTATCTTTTAGGGTGTTTAGTAAAATGATCGATTCCAGTGAAAGCGGCAACTAGTATGCAATAATTATATTACTTTATGGGTTTTTAAGAACGTTAAATATTTTTATCGCTTCTTAGTTTAACTAAGAACATATTACTCCATTGATCGTAAAAGCGGCTCATTGAGTACCTAATTTTTTTAGATAAACAACGCGTATAATTGCCACTTAAAGTCATAAAATCAATATCAGCATATTGTGCGTTACACGAGTCTCACTCGCAGCGTGTTACTAATTTTATTTTAATAAATTAAACCCCCTGTGGGAACTCTATCTCGTTTTACTACACTTTCAGTACGAATGAACATAGAAAAGAAATATTTTTTAGTAGTAGTTTTACTGATTTTCCCTTATAAAGTACTATTGCTATTAAAACTTAATGATCAACAAAGTATACGCTGACGGTTATTTTTGATTATTACTCGTTTTACCATTATTTTCTTAAACTTTTAACTATATTGTGCTCAAAGGTCATACAACAAAAGTGAATATCGTCGCAATAGTAGAGTTCTAGAGCGGAGATCGTGTTTTGGCAAACGTAGTGTAGGACGTCCACAGGAGCGACGATTCGCGAATTTAGGATACAAGAAGCCCAAAATCGATCAGAGTGGTGTGCTTAAGAAAGGGGCTATGTTCACCAGTGGACTGCAATAGGTTGATAATAAAAAAAAGATGTTTATTTATTTTCGTTACAAATCTATTCTTATTTACTTCATGTAATTTTTGTAAAAAATATTTTTTGGTATATTAATTTATAGTTAGTGCTTCCAAAATTTACCTAGGCTTCAACAATAGGTTAGATAACACCTTAGTCAAATTAGTTACTTTTTACAATCTGTCGAAACGATAACTTAGTGTGGAAAATGTACTAAATACAAACTTGTGATTTCACTGGTTTAGACTTATTCAATTAAGCAACTGATTTCAATATTTATTTAATTAAAATTTCTAATAGAAATGAAAAGCTGTGATAGTTATTTTTTCGAGATGTTTTGTAACATTGGTCGTAATGAAGGAGACATAGCTATTTATTCACGATACAGTCATCTGCCCTATATTACTATAAGTCGACTATGTCTGCGGTATCACCAAAGTGTCTATTAGTACCACTGTGCGCCATCATCGGCAAGAAATCAAATTCTTAGTCAGTAAATTCATCCAAACAAGAGCGCTTGAGTAGATCAAAAGCATTTTACGATTATTAAACCCTTCAATTGACAACCGGGAAGACATTCTCGTCGTTCCCATATTTTTATTGCGTGTAAACCCGTCGGCGCTTTTTTATATCATATCTTTTAAGTGACATAAATTCTAATACAAAGTCCATTTGTGTATCTCGGACGTCTTAAAAGGTACAAGGATAATCGTTTTTCTGCTTTTTACAAGGAACTCATTTCAATTATCGGTCGATTTGATGGGTATAAAATGCTATGGTATGTGTCGTGAGGACGGCGCCCCACAGAGGCCGGTAGGACGTCCCGTGTGTTCTTTTCCATTTTTTAATTTTAAACACGCTAATTTAATTATAGAATCTCATGTTCTTTTTCCCGCGCAGCTGTATCCTGCCAGTATCGACTAATTTTCATAACTTAACGGTTGTTATTTGAATCGATTTTAGGTTTTTGAAGCAATTATACTGATGAAAATGATTTTTGTTTATTAAATTTTTAGTAGCTTCATCACTAAATTTATTATTTAATTTTACGTTAGTTTTAAAGATTTTAATCCTTGATTAAAGGATTTTTATTAAGTTTCATTTATTACAATCCTGTTCTTATCTCGATGCCGACTTATGAATGGATTTGAAATAATGTAACGTGATATAAATCTGTGTAGGAGTATCATAGTTGATTTGATGCGGGATAGCGAGATTAATAATACAAAGTGGTTAAGAACTTTGATGTCTCACGACAAATTGTCTATGTTTCAACTATCGCTCTACATGGAGCAGTAAACGATGGACCTTCTTCATACAGATTATTATTTAAAATCTTTATTGATGTATATGAGTAAAAATTGTGTCTACAGAAGTACTTACTAACGAATTGACTATTGCAAAACTCAGAAAATTTTATTTAAACGTTTCCTTTATTTCCAAAATGTATCACCATATGTCGATAGCGATCCTAATAGCGCTGCGTCACACGATAGCGAGAACAATGCAAACTGCAATTCAAAAAGGAATCAAATGTTTTTTGACAGCAATAAATTACCTTCTCTTCTCATTCAAAGCTCCTTGCCGTGCGTTGAAAGGTTCTGACGGAAGAATAATGTCAACTTCTCGCCTCACTGATATAACTCGAGAAATACTCGCTTGATATTTGTTCCTTTTTGATTACTCTAGGAATGTATTTTTTATAGTTTTGATTTGTACCGTTATATGCGATTGAGAGGATATTAATTTATCGAAAGTTTCTGTCATTAGCTGCGTTAAGCCGCTCTAGGATGTTGTAAAAGAAAATTATGAGCCTGGACCTTACTACAGATTAAAGTTTATGAAAAATAGAATTATAAAATGCTATAAGATGTAGTAATCTTTAAATCCGTTGATTGAAATACCGATTTTGACTACAAAACATATGTTTTTGATTTTAAAAAACATGTCTAGATTATATAGACTCAAGTTTATGCATTTTAAAACTTCCATAAACAAAATTGAAATAAAAAATAGATTGGCGTTTAGGAGGGTTTTTTCAAATTAGGTTACAATAGAGGAACAGGTCAGCGTCCATCAGTAGTCGTCCATCCTGTATTGAAGACAAATGTAATATAGCACCTTGGGGGAAGTCTTCCTTTGTCAGCAGCATCTCTCTTTCCTGATTTTTAATCTACTCTTTCTTAAGTACGATATTTTTAGGTTATGTTATAAAATAACTAAGCGTCTCTTTTTTATTGTATCCATCTCCATTTAAATTATTCATTCAAAAATTCGTATTAACAAACATTTTTATACCGAACTAATTTTCAAATTAGCATATTATCGGCTTGTAACACAATGTATAAGTTGGCTACACAGACAAGTCACTAATCAAATGCCACATAAATTTTTGATCTTATTAGAAAACAAACAAACACGTAAAAGAAGGCAAAAACACCATACAATATATCACTCATAGATTTAATATCAAATTAAACCTTTCGAATGTACAACTAAAGTGCCAAGAAAAGACAGATGGGCTCTAGTTATAATATAACAAGGTGGCTAAAGCGATTCATCAAGAGCTTGTCAATTACTGGCAAACGTGGCCATCTTGCCGTGTGTTCGAAATTTAATTAAAATTTATTTGACATTAAACCATAGACACCTTATTTGGAAATAAGAACTGGAATTCGGAACTCGTGTTAGTTTTTCGAAAGTTGAATTCTAGATATGTTTGTTATCAATGATTGATTGATTGATTAAGATAATTTGGGAATAACACGTACTGATACAGTATAAAGGTAGATAAAAGATGAAGATAAAACCCTCATCTTTATAAACGCTTACCATACGAAGCTTCTTAAAGTACTTAAACGAAAGCTTCATAAAAATGCTTTATTACATATTAGAATTGATGAATACAGATATAAACTTGTCTCATGAATCAATTCCAGTTGTATATATATAAAATATAGTAAACAAATGAAGTACTTAGAACCTGACAGTTGAAAGTTTCTTGGACAATACACGGACATCAGTAAGTACAATAACTTTTCCTTTTATGTACAAATCGACAATATTTGAATAGGCTTACATAAATAATTTTACGATCCCATTGAAATGCAGAACGCAAGCTTTTTAGAAGTAATGTCTCATAAGTTATCAAGAGATACCCGTGTGGTCGGTGTCTGACATCTAGTTAAACACTATTAATTTTAATATAACTGCTAAGCAACACTATTTTCTATTACGTGCGTGTTATTCTGACAGATTCATAACCCATATAACGTAATATTATGGCAGTTTCAACACAGTTTCTTATTTCGATCATAACCATATCTTGGTCTAATAAACGAACGGCCCGTTTCATAGTTACCGATATTTATGGCCGTGAAATCATCTCATAGTTTGTTATTTAAAATTAAATGCCTAGTAATTATAATGTTGTTGGTTAAATTCGATTTTCTTGTCGCAATGTGTGATTTAAATGCATTAAATTGTGTAATTTATTTGATTTGTATATTTGAATGGTCTGGAAATATCAAGACAGCATTTTGTAAATATATTACTACAAAAACAAGTCTTAACTGATTTGGTACCCGGAAGGATTTCAATTCGAACTAATAGACCTATCCGGTGACGTATTAATAGGGGTAGCAACCCAAAAATACAGAAACATATTATATATGTATTTAAATTAACAGAAAAATAATTTAACTAACATTTTGTAGAATATTTATTAAGCCTTTTTATTATTTTAGGTCTTCTGCACTCTTCCTTCTCAGTACTTGAGCTGCATTTCCCAGGTCGTTATATTTTTTAATACGCTTCAACATCTTCTCACGCGTTAATTATTTCACATTTTCTTCTGTATTATTAAGAAGAATAAAAAATAGTGTAATAACTATTGAAATAGATTTATTTCCGGAGTAATGAATAATTAACTATATTATCTTAACAGCTGTACAGTTCATTAGCTTGTACAATCTGATCATTGAACTTTACACTTGCTTAGAACTTGGACACCTGTTTCAACCACTTCTGTTTACCAATTCCTTTGACTATTATTACACAAACCTCAAGCATTTTTTCATACATTAATCGTTAGTCCGTGACCCGTTTTCAAGGCTCAAGTTTCCACTGTATCTACGTATAAGATCTAGGCTATACTTTTTATCGCGCTTGATGATCTAGGTTTTACGTAACTTATCCAAGTTCAGGCCGATGTTAATCTATGCGGTCGGTACTTTGTGTTCGTGAGAATTCTTTTCTTTATCGGCCTTTTATAATTTTATGCCGAGTATGAATATTAAATTTTGAAGTATATCGAAGATTCGAGATATCTCGTTGTTTAATATGTATGTAGTACAGTATCGTCTTCGTTTGGACTTTTTTTTTAGTGTTTGAAATTGGTTTGTGCGTTTGAACTCAATTGATATTATTCCTAGGTACTATATGACATAAACGTGATGTTTCTCTGTATGGACTCAATTTAGTAGATATTCATACTTACTTCTATACTGTAAATTTGGAAGTCAATGTATACTTTTTTGCAACGTTTATATGGCTTAACCGCTCAACTAATTATTATAAATTTTGCATGTACGAAGTCAGGGTGCAACGAAGGTCATAAGTACTTTTCAGGATAATGTTAAATAATTATTCGGTCATAATTTAGGTTTGCCGTCTAATATTCCTTCCATTATCAGTAAGCATTGTTTACTTTAGTTAAAGCTAGAGTTCCCAAAAGTATCACCCGATTTACAAAGCTATCATTCATGTTTTGCAAAATTTAACTATGGAAATTTCTGCAGGACTCGAGTATTCAAATCAAACGTTTCTTTAATATTTCTTTGTAGATCATACAATAGTGCTATGGACATATCATAGTCAGTCCTCCCTTTACATTGCACCAGCAGGCACATTATAACCTTTCCATTTTTTTTTTGAAAATTTCAAGAATATTAAGCAGCAGTGAAAAAGTATTAGTTCATAAGAACAATAAAGTCAAATAAAATATAATAAAACAAATATAGTGCCTAAGAACTAGTATGAATAGTAAGATCAATTAAATTGTCGAAGAATGCCAGCTAAATGAATGCCACACAATCTAATCCACGTCTAGAGGTGGGCAAACCTCCATAAAATTGCAATTTTAATTTGATTCAATATTATCTCCAACTGTAATGAAGCCTTAAACTATTCGACGACATGCACTTGTGCCTATCCTATTTAAATAATTATCAATATCAATTGCATTAAAGTAAGACATATCAAGAAAAGGACAAAAAACATTTTATCTTATTCTGACATGGCTAGTGTACCAATTAGTAAGAATGTAGCCAATGACCGTAGATATTATAGGAGGCCTGACATTTTAACAATATGCTTGGAAAAATAAAATTATATACTAAAAAAAAATAGTACTTCAGATATTTTATGTATTAATTTTTAACGTTGGGACACCCGGAGTCGTGCAACTCTAAAAATGTATAAAAACCGTAATTAATGAATGAGGATCAAAAATACATCGATCAATTTTGTTCTGTAGTGCAAAAGTATATTCTTTAAGAGCACTGGCTCTAGTCTTTAATATCGTAATCGGTTCTAAACTAGACAACGATAATCATCATTAGAAAACGGGACAGTTCAAAATCATTTTGTTTGCATATTATAAGCGCAATAACAGTCACACTAATTAACTGACCATCTGTTACAACTGACGTCTATAGGTTTAAATAAATTAAAAATTGCTCTATAAATGTACACTACATTTCTTACTAGCTCCTTGCAACAATACTATCATTGGCAGTCAATTTGTAATCTGTGTGTCTGTTGGAAGCAAGTGTGTCACTTTTAATGATAATAAACTACTTGGTTTATATTTCCGAAGTATACAATTAAAGCAATGGTTGACTTGTAAAGTATTTAAATGTTGAACAATTTTTATTGAAGGAAAAAGATTTTATCAGGGCTTTATTATCATGAATCGGATCAGTTTAGCATATCACATGCATTTTTTAAACGTTTTGCTACGCCTCGACATATTTTTATTACTTGCAATATGAGTTAACTGGTGGTATGTTTTATTTTTTAAATCATAACAAAGAGTTTTGATTTATTTACTTTAGTTACGTCACCACAGATATTTATCACAATACACATAACACCAACAATATTGGTTAACTGTATTCTAAATTCGGTATTTTACATGCTAAAGATTTCAACAGTGTGTAAATAGCAATTTGCAAACCTCTGTTAATTAATTTTTACGACTGGTACAAAAATTAAAATTGGATTTTCCGTAAAACGATCCCTTTAATTGGCAACTTTTTTTTTCATTGACGTCACTTTGGCTCAGTGAGACAATATTATACTGTAAATTATGTGCTCTTAAATCTGATCATAAGATAATAAAAACGATTGTTGTATGTCTAGTGCGAAACGCGGATCTGAATGTCACGATTACATTTATTGTAATTAAAACATCACTACATACTATATTGTGGACTAATAAGGAGAGTTATTCCTTTGTCAAAAAGGGCGGCAGGGCAGTTTGCTTTGGAAAAATAATAATATATATCTTTATTGTACACCACATAATTCTACGCTTAATGCTAGGTCAGTACAAATATGACTAAAAGAGCAATCTCTTCCAGGCAATCGCTTTGTAATATCTTTCCTCTGGCGGTCAGGGCAACTTAGTTTGTGGAAAACGAGTATGGAAAACCCATACGCTTAATTTTTATATAAAAGTTTTGAAATGTGTACACTTTTGAAAACTAACTCGTATTTTGAATAGCAAGTTATTCATTTTATACCAATATATATAAATAAATCTTTCTAAAATATGAACTACACCTTAAAATTAAAAATATTCTAAGATCTTTACAATATAATGCGATTAACAATGTACGCATTTATAACACTAGCAACAACAACCGCCACAATAGTATTTTACCGTAGAGCTAGGCTTCGGCATGAATAGGCTCGAACGGAGTGATACCATGGCCTCACAGAAAACCGGTGTGAAACAGTGCTTGTCCTGTGTTTTCGAGTGAGTGAGGATACCGGAGGCCCATACCCCAACCTCTCCCCCTTTCCCTCCTCATCCCCCTAAGGCCAGCAACGCACTTGTGACATCTCTGGTGATGCGGGTATTTATGGACGGTTGTGATCGTTTACCATCAGGCGATAGGTCTGCTCGTTTGCCCTATTACATAAAAAAAGTTTTTAATTATTATTCTTATGGGTCGATAGTTTGTGGTAGTGTTTTATTCTGTATGGTACATCGCTAATCACTAATCATCAACAACAGCAAATTTTACTTTTGTCTCATCACTAAATCAATTCAAAAGCATTATTTCAATACACCTGTAAAATTTATTAGAGGGCGGCACCAAATGGTCTATTATAATGATCATAACGAATCAAACAGATGTTAAAGAGCCGGTGGCTAATTGATAACACGCCTAGTGCTACGGGAGCGTTTTGTAATATCTGCAGAGAAAGTTATTAGATAGACCCATTTATTTATCAAAATTGTTACGTAAGCAGTTCATTTTCTATCTCATAGATATTCCAACTTATTTTGCTTTAGCTGGTAAAAATTTTAAACAAATTTTACCGGCTAAACTTGCGTATGTCTGTACTTTCCAAGTTGACACTTTTGACACAAATTATATAAGGAAGAAAGAAGTGAACGAGTCTCTTGATGATAAGTACATCGTCAAGGATATCTGCAACCCATAAGAATAAGTGCATTATTGCCCTTTTCAGCTCTCACCCTCCAATCAGGCGAAGAGAGGATTTGACCTCCAGTAGCGACCCTCATTTGCTTAAAATTAACAAAAGAATTACATAACCTAAACCGATTTTCTGTGTTGTCGTGGTATTGCCCCGATCGAGCTCATTTAAGACGAAGCATGAGCTTTCCACAGTCAACAACTCATATTCAATATTAAAAAAGTAATGTATTTCAGCACTTTTAAGATTTTGAAGTCAAACTGAATAAACATTTCTAACGAGCAACTTCCTAATATGCAATAATACAGATGTCATTGACAATTAATAAAAGCAAGAACCATAAATCTTGTTGCGATATTTTGCGAGCACATGAAACAATGTTAGATCTTAATTAAAATTCAAATGAGTAAAATGTCTCCTCTTAATTATTATGCATCGTAAAATTTATAGTTAGAAAGTTTAACGGTTAATCAATCGCAGTTTCACTGCCAATGACATGCGCTAAGGCAGTTAAAACATTACAAAAATATCATAAAAGTATATTAGTAACAGAGGCAGCGACCGGTAATCGAACTTATAGTCTTTCTAATAAACATGTAGAAGCTTTAAGCACTATAGTATTCATGAAAGGATATATTATTGTAATCAAAACCATTCTCGATACAAGATTGTCTATAAAGCCATTTGTGCGTAATAAAACTAATGTACCTGAAATAGTTACTACTCGATGCAATGTAATAGCATGAACTAACGAAGGGAATTAAATTCGATATGCAAATTCAACGTCCGGTTCTGTTGAATGCTGTATGGTGATCAAGTTAAACAAAGAGCTTGAATGGACTCCAAAAGTAATTAGGTACACACGCAATGTATATTGACAAGAGTAAACCAATAAACTGCGTATTAGTGTTCATGTAAAGCCATGTACACTAATAGATCATATTTCAAAGTACATAATGAGTACGATCAAATAATTTGTTTAAAAACAGAACACGAATAGATGAACATGAACAATGCGGAAGTTGGCCATCAATTTCAAAGTTAATATTAAGTAATGGTCACGCTTCAAATAAATTATTATGGAATGCAACTCATCGACCAATACAAAGTATAAATGTTATAGGAACTGAACCATCACGATTTGATAGACAACTCTCATTAGCTTTGTTTATTTTCATTTCAATCAAATTTATATACAGATAAGCGCCACTTCTAACGCGCACTTGTTTGTACTTGATTTTATTGTGATTTACAAGGTGAGTGTTGCGTGTTAATTGTTGGGAAGCGATATTAAAATTATTATGCAAATAGCTAATACATGAAACTTGTATGATTTATTCAAGGAATATTTAATGAATATTTATTTAATTGAACTAATGATATAAATACGTTTGTAAGAAGTTGAAATTGAATGTTGAAGCTACTATAATCAACATAGTAAACTCATTTTCTTGTACGAAGTATTTAAAAGAAGTTGAGTGAAGAGTGTTGAAGATCGCACCATGAATTTCAATATTTTTATTTCTACAGATTTCATTACTATTCCATCTAAAAAATTAAAATAAATTAAAAATTAAATATACACGTAATATGTTATTATTATCATACCTTTCAAAATAAATCATATTTATATTTTTCGTGAAACATTTTATAGCTCCTGGTGCTATAAAAAGGTCAGTAAGCATGTTAAAAGAGTAAGTAAAGTATATGGTAAGGCCGACACTACTTCCAGTTTATTGTAAGGCAATATTGTGAGATAAATATACCGCCGTGGAACAACTTCATTCTAAAAGCTGTATTTTTCTGGACTTTGCTGGTAAGGCGTACGAAATGAGCCATTAAGTTCCTGGCTTCATGTTAATTGGTTTTATCTGTCATACCCACAATCCGTGTCCAAATAGGAAGATATATCAATTTGCACAGACGTTATTCAATCACCATTTCTGTCTATTTAGTTAGATTAATGAGTACTTATGCAAAATAGTGTCGTAGACGCCTGTTTTAATATAATGGAACATGAAGGAGATTGGATTTTTATTTACTTAACTAATTCAAAATTAGATCGGTTGCTTCACCACTGGTTATGCTGTGTTCAAATTTACACATTATTCGACTTATACGATACCTCTTGTTCATTTTCAAGGGGTATGAATTGACAATTCATTTCAAACATATGTCTGGGTAGTGATGGTAGAAAATGGCATAGATTGTGCAGTGTTTAAATCTGTCAACTCAGTGACTTTAAGTAGAATCAGTATACTACTACACCATAGAAATTCGTGGCATGAATCGTACTTTTTAATGTCTTAATAAGGTGCCTAGTAAACAAAATAAGCTGCAACCTTTTTAGTCGTCGGAAGTCTTTACCTCATTCATCTTTACAATGTCCATTACAATGGTAGGGTGTATTGTGTCCAACTTAGGTGCGTCCATGACACAAATAGCACCTCACGACAATAGGGATTTGTCTGTCGGTATGTGAAGCGCCGACGTTTTGTTAAGATGGCCCCGTTAATGTCTGTAGGAAATTAACACTGCTTTTGCGAACCTCCATTATGCTTTATGTCTTCATTTTAACTCCTTAAAGGTTTTAAGACTTTTTACATATCGTTCGGAGTTTTACGAGTTCGAGTTCCAAGTATTATAAAAATTTATACGAGAGAAAAATAGGAACGTGCACTTGCATTATCTTCTGAATTATTTATTTTAAAGGTATAAGGGCTAAAATTGTATTTCTTTCATTTTACTTCAGAATATTAAAAAGATTTATGTTTTTCCATAAGTTTTAGTTTCAGATTATTTTTCAGTATTAAAATAATAACTTTCATCAAGAACAAAATTTACAACCCTGGGATCTTTGATCTTCTTTGATTTCTCTGAGGAATATTAGTGTATTGCATTTCAAAGTTAATGTGTGTATTTTAGTTTAAAATGTTGCACTGCTATGTGACACAATTTTCTTGTTCGTTCACGTGACTAAGGTAATGATAGAGTTAACATAATTAGGCTCCCTTATCAAAATGAAATCTTAATTGATCCGCGTATGAATTCACAAAACAATTTTAATTGTCACGCTTTGCATAAAACGCTTTGAAAATAAATTGTCCAAGATGAGAGTGGACAAGGTGAGATGACGTGGGAGGGGGCTGCCCGTTGCACGTCGTCGCTTGCTCACGCAACAAAATGTCACTTGGCAACTTGTTGAACAATATTTATTCAATACTGACTTGAAAGATGAACACTCGAAACTCTTATGCAGGAAATGGTTAATGACATTCAGTTCTTAGATACACAGTCATCGAGAATGTTAATATTTCCACAGCAAGGTATGCGTTCTTCACACTCCGTCACGGTGATCAATTAATTGAATGAAAAACTTTGACAAATTGTGGTAGACACTGAGGCGGCTCCTAAAGAGACGTGGTGATGGGGCAGGCGGCAAAAAACTTGACATAGTTGAAAGTATGATTGATGGAGCTCGAGTCTGCACACTTATCAAAGACAGCTAATTGAATTATGATACCAAATGCATTGTGTAGTTACGTATTGTCCACTTTTTCGTGTGTATACGACATAGAGTCTAAAGTGTTAAGGAAATTTTTTTGAAAAATACATTTGCGCTTGTGTGATTTACGTCGAAAATCAGCGAAGCAGCCAGTGGCGGGATTCCATTTGATCATTAATTTGCCTCGCATCAGCCGCGCAGAAGTGGTTGCGCGATATGCAAAACAATCGAGATACTGCCGAGAGTGACTCAAGAATCGTTGTCATTCGGTACGGGGCACACAGGGTACATCCGATTATGGAATTAATATTCATTTACGTATGAACTTGGATGTTTCCAGAGCCATAGATATTATCAGGTTTACTTTCGGAGACACACCTTTTTCTGTACATTGTGCCTTTTTGATTTTGGTATGAAATATTCTGAAAACTGTACGTAGGTCAATCAGGTTATAAAAAATCTGTTAGAGAGTTTTTTTATAAGGGTTTAGTCACAGTCATAGATAAATACGTATACAGTATTATGTCAAAACATTCTAGTTTGTTCAAATAAACAATTTACGTCTGGGTCTATCTATTATAGAATCATTAAGGCATAAAGATTATATAGTATCATAGATAACGCTGTGTCTATATTCTGAGTTGTATTCTAAGTTTTTATTTCTTTGTAATCTGAGAAAAAGGAGCAATCAACATAAATAAAGAAAATAAAGAATACCAAATAAGACGGCAAATGAAATAATGTTGTTTTGTTGCATGTCGCAGCATCTGAAATAAACGTTGGATGTGACCGTTAGTTGAATGTATTCACGAACACAATCGTACATAGTTGTCGACTCAATGTTAAATTTCGCTTGTTTGACGATTACACTTCAGTGTGTTTTTGTCATAATGTACACTCCGTAACATGCTAATTATGAACAAAGTCTGTACCACAAATGTATGTTTACTTTCAAGTAATTAATTACGTACATATACACACGTTGACATTTATTTTTAAGGTCTGCGTATTTTCATGTCACTGCTAGGAAAGTACTTTGTGCCGTTCTCATATGATTTGGTGAAATTATTGCCTATTGAATTCTCTACAAGAAGTACAATAAGAGTGTTCCATATTATTTCTATCACGGTGTTCAAATCAATATATCTCGTGGAATATATATAAATATATATATATAGTATGTGAAAGTTTTATTACGAACACATATCGAATTATTCATTCCATATGTTTAATAATGTTGTCAAAACCTTAATATCGTAATATTGTAATGTGTTCGTGTGTGTTACGTAAAATTAAAAAAATATCTACCTTGAAATAATTTTATGTTTCGCCATGGCACCATATTTCTCAATTGTCAAAGAGACTAGAGAGTCGTATACAAAAGTGTTTTTTTTTAGTAATATAGTATTTTTTTATTTGTAATCCATTCCATAGTACTAAGTGGAAGTAAACCAGTGTGTACAAATCCTGATTTGCGGCGGTGTTCAAAGGTACGAAACTCCAGTGTGATATCAACGAAGACGGTGGCGCCACCGTGCGAGCAAACTCGGTACTGCAGTTGTAACGTTATCACAGACGCTGATATAAACATGACATGGGTATGCTACTGATTATATTAATATGGCCATTCATTAATACATACAGGAAGGAGGAGTGATGGATTTAATTGGATGGATGGATAAATAAAAGACTACCTATATTTCCACCTCAAAGTCTGACAACGTATTTGTAAATTTTGAGCTCCAGGTGGCCATGGCGGCGGGACTTGTCAGCTTGTTTGGCTTTGAAATTAAGAAAAGTGTTAAAATTTCAAGCTCTAATTACAAAATCAGTTTTTCTTCCAGATCAATTTAACTTTAGAAATAAATAATACATCCGTAACTCTGGCGATAAATTAATATTAAAAGTTTTGTCTCAATTTAACATGATTCATTACATCCCTGGATTCCGTTCGATTTCTAAATAATATTTCGAATAAATAGTAATAAAACAAAATGAGTTTCCATACCACTTTAGTATAGCGATTAGATGTATTTCTTAATCTCGCATACATTATACGCCATGTCGAAGCCGTATATACATACATGTTTGAACTTCTTCCGAAGCAGGCGCTATTTGTTACAGCCTTGTAGCACATCTTTACTAGCGACAACTTTACCCTACAACCATGGAACGGCCATAAATATTAATAATCGTAATAAAAAAGAAACATATCGTTAACGCATACTCTTTATGTATGCAACGTTTTTTTTCTCAAATTTATTACGTGTACAGCGCCTTTAATATTCCCTTTGCGTGTTCAACTACAAATTGATATTGTATCGTCAATATTATTTGGGGACACTACAACATTATTGTGTAACTAGTTTGAGTACAAGTAATATAATCAGAAAAAGAAATAAGAAAAATAATAGAGACGTCTATTTCAACTTAAATGGTTTTTTGGTTGAGTACCGCGTGTTGTACGAATATGTTTTTATAGAACAATTATGAGTTGACTGTTTTTAGAGTTTTGTTTTTAGTAAAAGTACCTAAAAATAAAACAAGTTACGTGCTACGAACTAGGGGCACCACAATTTGGTCATTATGTTTGTCAAAATACAGTATTAAACCGCAGATAGACGTCATAGGTTCTGTCATCTGATGCAATATAATCCCATAATACTTCTTTACCACAGCAATTGACATGCACCAATAATTAATAATTATAAATTAATCACTATTTATGACTTTTACTACCTACTGTTGATGATGTTTAGTCTCTTTCATTCTATTGTAAGCAGTTCATTTATAAGATTTACTCTCATAAAGGACTTTTTTCACTGTTTAAATTAAATATCATTCTAACTTTATTTGTGCGTCAGTTTCTTGAAGTAAGTTTTCTCAAGTAAGACTCAAACATAACAATATTTTAAATGGCAAACTGATTATTACCATCTGTTAAATAAGGAGGTAATGAAGCCCAAGTTGCTTGTGGCTAAGGAATTTATCGCTCACTATACTTAGTACGTCAGCGAACGATACGAAATACAGCATGTCTACAGAACAAATACATTTTACGTAGCATTGTGCCAAAAAAATCACTTAATTCCAGATGATTTGTTGTTCGTCTATAATTTAATTTTGCACTTAAATCATAAAATATTTGTTGGCTGTTGAAAATCGAATTAACAAATGCAGGAACTGGTTAAAACATTGTGCAATTCTTATACGATTTCGTAATCAGCGGATATAAAATAAATTATTAACACAACACCATTTTAAAGAAATCCGCTTGCTTTTTGTCTTTTTATATATTTTTAAACTAAATATAAATAACGTTTAGATCATTTTTGTCGAATACAAATTAGTACATAACATTAAAACAAAAATCTGCGCATACCAATATGAAACAATAAAAAAGATAATGAAAATTCCAGAAACCAGCTTTAAGTCTCCTACTAGTATTTCAATTAACATAAATGTGTCATAAATTATTGTTTCGACAAATTATATTTCTATGTATATACTCGTTTATACCTATTCAGACGGAACATCTTAGAAATTTGCAGCAACATGTCAATAAATTATAAATTATGTATTAATTATCATCTACACCTTTCTTTTTGAGTGATTAACGGTTTTGATGTACGTGAGGAACAGAGGTCACATAATTATTGTAATTTAAAAGAGTTTTTTCATTAACGTGCATAGCTTATAATTTGAGACAAGCTACATAAATCATAAATCTAAGAAAAGTTGAATTTATTTTATGTGATTGTGCTCTTGCTGTACGACAACGATACGCGTTGCAAATTTAATTGTATCTATTTTTAACATATGAAAATCCTCTCGGGCCCACCGGATCACGGTGATGAGACAGGACTGACTAAAATCATACTATGGGTAACTCAGTGCTTGAAATAGGCGGGATCCGGGAATACTGATGGTGACCACTGGGTCAATTCTGTACTTAGACGACGGGTTGGGCCATTATGGATGGAATGGAAAACCTATGAACCACTGGAAAATGTGCCTTCGCTACGCGGTTCGTTGACGGTGAATTGTGCCTGAATGGACTTAGTGAAGGTTTTACTCCTGGGCACTTTCCTTGTGTCTCTGATGTTCTGGCCATTTCAAGCGTTCTTAATGTGTTCTTGATACTATTTCGTGTTAAAAGTGTCATGATGTTTCGGTAATTCGTTTAGATAGCTACACAATTTATAGATATGCTACACTTTATTTTTTATGTGCACAGTATTGAATATGTTACTGGTGACACTGCCCACGTTTCAAATTTTTGAGTATTTGAGAGTATCCGTTTGAAAATCGTAACGGTAAGCAGCAGTAGATACGGAACAAATGTTATTGGTATTTTATCCCGTGTCATACCCACTGCTTTAAATTGAAATATATATATATTCGGTTGATAAAATGTTTAAATTTACTTAAATCTATGTAAATTGTATCCAATAAAACTTAATAACGAAATATCTATCTAAATATTATTATAGGTTACTACCTAAGTAAAGTGTTTCAGTTCTTCGTCTATAAACCTTGTAAAGAGAGAATGACGTCTCTTTTGTGTAAATCTGAAAATATCGGAGCGAGTAGAGCGCGTCATATTATTATAAACAAGTGATTATTTTTTTGTTACTTATTAATAAAATCAATGACTTCAAGCCCTTTAATTTGATACCCATTATTCAGAAATGTGTACGCCGCCATTTTGTTACGGCGGCCATTTTGGATTGATAATGATAGCTATAAAAAATAACTGCATTGACATCAGAATATATTTCAATCAACCGGTCGAAAATCGGGAAGTGAAAATCAAATCAACTTTTGTCTAAGAATCTAAAGAAGGTCGCGTGAATTCGTTTAAAACACTTATCTTCGATTTTCAAAGAAATAACGTGACGCAAAGTATAAAAAAAATTTACACGAAGTTACATATTCAAGGTGTTCGCAGAAAAAGATCCAAGTCCACAGTACTTTGTCTCTTGACTCTCTACTGTATTTTGGATTTGTACGGGAAATATTTTATTGTGTTTCCTTTTATCTCATTTTTTTTCTATTAACATTAATGTACTGTTTTACTGTATTATAAATAAATATTTCGGACACCTGACATAAAACACCATTAAGCTTCAAACTAAGTAAATCTTGAACCATGAAAGCTAATTGAACGATTGATAGAATACTTATATACTTTTTTTTGCAAACTTAATATACATAGAAAACTTCCAAACTCCGAAACAAATATTTGCAGTGAAGTTTTAATACGGGAAGTACCGGACAAATGCCAAAAGGTTAGTCTTTTAATCTAATATTGAGACGGCATATGCATTTATTATAAATGGTGGTCTCTACTATTCACAAATTTAATTTATAAAATGTATGTCAGCCCTACCGTACCAACAGGAAAGATAAGTTATAGAATATTAATTAAAACATAGCACGAATCTCAAATTAACCTCTAATTAAAAGGCGCTTGGTTAAAACGAACAAATTAACGTATAATTTCAACATACGTAATTACATGTGGCATACATCGACAACGGTATTTCCTAACAAATATCCTCGTTTAGAAGAAATTCTAAATTAGCATAAAGACGGTGCCAGACACATCACGTTGGCGTGAGTCGACCGCATCTCGGATAAGCCTATTGGTCAAGGTTTTCTTATGAATATTCAACATAGCTTCCACTATACTGTTCTTGTCAATAGTGCAGAAAACGTGTTGGTAGTAAACTTATAGTTTATTACGTAGCACATATAATTATTGCTGTAACTGCGATGGGCTTTGGTTTTATAGGCTCCGACACAATACAAAATTTTTCGGCAGGCTCGAAGACCATTGTGGTATATAGCTGTCAGTCAGAAGTCATCGATTTATACATATTTATTATTGATTTTCACCGAACAACAGTAAGGAAATAATAAAATTTACTAAAGTAATGAAAACTTAACTGATGATTGCTATATTTCTGAATACTGAATATTTAAAATTCATAGAGAAATATGGCTTAAAGTCTTGTAATTTGCAATGAAGTTAATAGGTAGGGGTAGTTAGGTTGGGGTATGGGCCTCCAGTATCCTCACTCACTTGGTGAAACACAGCGCAAGCGCTGTTTTACACCGGTTTTCCGTGAGGCCGTGGTATCACTCCAGCCGAGCCGGCCCATTTATGCCGAAGCGTGGCTCTCCCACGAGATACGGAAGGACCATACCACAACCCCTACCCCTCTCCATCAGCCAAAAGCCGCCAACGCATTTGTGACGCATCTGGTGTTGCGGGTGTCCATGGGCGGCCCTTCATCGCTTACCATCAGGCGATACGCATGCTCGTTTGCCCCCGATAACATAAAAAGTTACAAGAAATCTCATAATATAAATTTACTAAGTAACATTTAGTAATTTAGTTACTGCATCGTTGGCCTAGTGGTCGAAAGGCCACTTTCATTATGGGTTCGAATCCCACATGCCACAACATTTTTTGTGATCCATAAATTAAGCGATATTTTTTTAATATTATAACCACAAAATTTTCAACAAAATCTCTTAAATTCACTATCACATTACTGTATTTCTCTTACCTTACATGACTCAAAGTATTATAATTTCAATGACGTAATGACGTATAAAAACCAGTTGATCATAAGCTAATTTTTTAATTTGACGTCAGTCGTCAAGCAGTCTCACTTGCGGATCACAATTTTCTCCGTAGGCGTAAATTAATCAAGATAACTTCGACATTATTTGTATAAACTCATCAACCTTGTTAGCTTTTACATTGAGATTACTATTAGTCATTAGTGCAGACTAATCCCAATGACGTAATAATAAACAAAGAAAGTGGAATCTTCATTTGTTTTAGAAAAGCGAAAATTTTATGAAGTCAACCTATAATTCGCAATTGTAGATTATAGTAATGGATCTTCTATAATACAAAAATACTATTATACTTCTACCCGGTATATTTAATATTGACCAGATTTTAAGTAAAATAAATTAAAGAATCAAATAATTATCAATACAAATAGCAATATCTTTAACATTTTTAATGGTAATGTTACCACATGAGATGGAATAATAGAAAATCCAATTGCGTCAAAGAGTAATTCTCCCACTTATGTACCCATTTAAACGATCAGGAATTGAACCTAATAAATAAAAAAATGAAATAAAGATCAAACTACAATACATCGGGAATTTATGATTCTATTTTAGGGTAAATTTCACAACATTGACAAAACCGAATCAAGAAGCTTCATCTAATATGAAACCACTACTTTATAATGAACAAAATGGCTTAACAACAATCAAAACGAATCTCGCGTGACTTTGAATGTCGGTAAACTGGGTTGGGGTCACTGAATTAATCCAATTCATACGAAGCCTATATAACGTTTCAATTCTACACAGTTACTACCCTTTGAACTGTTTATTTAATTCGATAGAACCCAGTGTACTGAAGTAATTTATTCGATTAATTGGGTTGTGATTTTCTAAGAATTATGTAATTACTGGAACCAGGTGTTGGATAACTAAGAGTCGAGTCTTATTAAACCGTTTAAAAAGGACAGGCTTTTCCGATATTTACCTCATAGTTGGTTGTACAGCGACAGTGCTTCAATTTAATTAAGAAACGCCTCGATTGGATTAATTTAATCAGAGGGATTGGAACCTAAGTAGTGCATCAAGTGAAATCGCAATTTTGTTACGATATTACCTAATTAAATACTTAATCAATACTGAAACCTAGCGCTATAGAATTGTATAGCTAAATGAGAAATATTTTATCAAAATTAGGCTGGAACTATTTAGTTACTTTTTACCCGACTGCTAAAGAAGAAGGAGGAGTGTATGTATGTATGTATGTATATTTTTTGGTACGCCTTAGAGCCAAAATGGCTTGTCGTATTTTTATGCAAGTGGTGTCA
This sequence comes from Hyphantria cunea, assembly GCA_003709505.1. Classification (NCBI taxonomy): domain Eukaryota; kingdom Metazoa; phylum Arthropoda; class Insecta; order Lepidoptera; family Erebidae; genus Hyphantria; species Hyphantria cunea. Next base: position 676,358 of record PKRV01000512.1, read on the forward strand.
ATAGATTCGTCTTAGTCTTATTATCTTAAGGATATTTAGACTCAAAAAGTAATCTCGAAAAAATGTATTCTAAATACAACGAGTATGGTATGAAAATAAATAGTTTTTAACGGTGATTGTGAATATATATATATAATTTATATGTTTTAAATATGATAATAACGCAGTCGGGTTTTATATTTTTAATAATTCATTACTTGTTTAACATGTTTATTAAAGTTTACAAGAGACTATCATTCGACCGCGACTCCGCCAAAGTATATGTCAACTGACATATATTTTATATCTCGGTTAAAATTATAGAATTTTTTAATGTTTAACTTTTATTACGACTCATATTAAATAGGAATTTTCGTATTTTAATTAGCTTTTGGGGGCTCTGCCTGCAGTAATAAGTAGCCTTTGTCCTTCCTCAAGAATCAAAGTATTTCCGTGCAAAATTTCATAGACATCGGCGTAGCGTAAAAGCTCAACAACTCAACAACAAGAAAGACAGAGTTTTTTTTGAATTCATAATATTGCATGTAGGTATGTGAAATACTGAAAGCGGCGTGTGTGTGAGTTTTTTTTAAAAGGTTTATTATATCATCTCAGTAAGTCCACTACAATTCAAAAGCGGAATGTCAAACACTCGGATATGTTATCTCTTAGTTTCAATATAAGCGAACAACCTGTTATTTCATTAGTTAAACAAACTAACATTCCAACAACACTGTATACAAGTACTAGTATAGACATTCGACGATTATCAAGTGGTCTTAAAGTGATTATGCACTGGCTTGGATCTGACTATTAGATAATATTTTTAAGACTACTTAGTATCAGTCGTTTGAGTGGTACTCACTCAGTTCTGTTTTTAAGATAACAATATTGCATTTGTGCACCAATGTGTATGTGCATGTATTCAACGATCCTTTTTTTATATGTGGGCCTACCAAAATGACACTACTCTGTCTGATGGAAAGCAAAAGAAGAGTTCAAGAGCGGTGGTCACCATACTCATTGCAAATGCAGACTGCTACAGACAGATATTGGGCCTCTGGTCTCATCAACGAAACATGGCAGCACGAACACTGTCATTTTACGTTGATCTTCTGTGCGAGGGTAGTATCACCCCGGTCCAGCCGTCCATGCTGAAATCAGCGTAGCTTTACTACCTTGAAAACATACCTTTTCAAACTTTTGAATTAGAATTCAGTGTATATGCGTCCTTATTTCTTGAAAAGTAAAACGTCCCATCGTTACCGTCCCCTATTTCAGTATGCACCCTAAGTCTGCTTCTAATTGATGGTTCCCTCTTTCCCGCTGTTATTGCATTTCATTATTTATATCGTTAAACGCCTGTGCGCTATACATTTCATATACTTATAATAGATTTGGTAGTATTTATTTTTAATGAAATTGTTGGATGGATTAGATATCAGTTAATTGTACAGGGGTGGTGTTGCGTATAATTTACGCAACACAACCCCTTGCGGTTTTAAATTTATTAATTAAATGGTTTCTTGCCTCTGAAGGGATTATCTAGCGATTTTTGAATATTACAGACTAAAGAAAACACGGCAAGAACTAACCTGCGCTGTTCCACATAGATATAACTTACAGCCATTATCCGGAATTCCTTGTTGCTAAAATGCTTTACTACTTAGCATCGGGGAAAAATATATAACAAGGTGGTGTATGATTCTGTTTATACTATATTGGTATTACTTGACTTAGAGTACATAAATGGTTTGATGTTTATATCTACTTTTTTACAATTTGTATGAGTTAGTTTCTTCCTTTTTTTACAAATTCAAATGTGTTGATAGTAAAAAAATGCATGAATTTAATGAATCATATTTTCCTTTTTATCTAATGATGAGTTAAATATTCCTCGAACTGATTAATAAAATTGTTACAGATTACAATGTTACTAGTACATAGAAACTCCATTTATACACAGTTCATTTCTATGAACGTTATCATAGGAAGTAAAGTTTGATAATTATGTGAAATATTTTAATAAAATGAAATACTGACTAATGTTGAAGAAAAAATTGAGATTTTTTTTTTCTACTTTCGTTTTTATTTTTTGATTTAGTCTAATTTGTTACTTGTGTTTGATTAAGTTGATATAAAGAGGGTAAAATAAAGATTAAAATTAAATGATTTAGATTTTTGGCATCACATTAACGGTCTTGTATAGCCCACTGCTGAACACGGGCGTCTACTTAAAAAGGAGGTTTTAACATACTATGCCACGGACGGTTACAGGGCTAGCATTAAAGTTGCCTTCTTTTTGCAGGGCTGTTGTCCTGCGCAGTTTCCTCCCTTAGTAAGCTTTTACGACAGGCATGGGATTTATAAGGTTGGTCACTAGATGATTCATCATTACACGGCCTCCTTGAATTTACCCCTGGAATATTATTTTCCAGGTGGGACGATGATTATCGTCGTGCTGATTTCTCATCGATGTTACTTTTGCTCAATCGCTTGTTAGTACGTCCTTTCTTTCAATTAACGATGTAAGGTATATTTTATAAAAAAAAAGATTTCGCATAACATTTCTACCGTGCCAGTAAGATTCCTAACTAAAACATGTTTAACGTGACAAACGCGAAAATCATTTTATCACTTAATTAACTTCATTGAAGTCATTCTTATCTATTACAAAAGTGCTAATTGTTAAAATCCGCGTGTTAACAACTACAACAAACAATTAAATTATGTTATCTGTATTTGATATGTCGACGAAATAAAAGAGTCATAAAATGTTATATCAGAGTGCTAACATTTTTTCTTTAGAGCCATTTGTTTCCCTAGTAGTTTAGTTTTCTAGAAGGCCCATATTATACCTATAATATTTGTAAATCTATACTACAAATAAATAAAATTTAAGTTTCTCTATGTAATTTCAAATTATCAAATTGTTACTAAAGATTACATGACCGAAATATTTATTCATTCATATGTAACAAAAATCAAACTTTCGAAGGGTGCAGCTAGTTGTAAATATATTTTAATAATATACATAGCAAACGAGCAGACGTGTCGGTAGATGTATGTGAGTACAATCAACTATGGTACCTGCAACTAAATAAGTATCATGCGTGTAGCCCCAAAATTATATTTATTAAAAAAAATGTTCATCGCCGTAAAAAAGAGGCATGATTTAATACATATTTATCTATTTATTTGGCTCACTAACAATTTTATACACTGTTTAACAGTTAAGAGATATTTTACAATAAGATGTATTATAGCTTTACAATTACTTGAAGGTAAGCACCATGTGCACAATTAACAACAGTATTATCAATATAGCGAGTCAATGTGTATATTGGCCAAGGCGTTGCAACTATTGACCGGTTTGCAGAGTCGTGGGATGGTGGAGTTTGTACCGAGAACGCATCTGCGAAGTGGGAGATGCAGGGTGGTGATAGGAAAACGAGGATACCCAGCTGGAACCTGGAATGTTATTCTGCCTAAAAGTTATGGATAATCTACCTTGTGTTTCAGAAGCTTGTATTAAATATTTGACTGCCTCTGTGGCGCAGTCGTAGCGTATGCGACTGCTGTGCTTGAGGTCTCGGGTTCGATTCCCGGGTCGGGCCAAATGTTTGTATGATCTGTAAATATTTGTTTCGAAGTTTGGGTGTTTTCTATATATAATAAGTATGTTTTTACAAAAAAGATGTATATATGTAATTATATCAGTTATCTAGTACCCATAACACAAGCTCTGCTGAGCTTGGGACTAGATGGCGTTGTGTGTAAGATGTCCGAAATATTTATTTTTATATATATTTGAATATGGAGTTTATTACATTCCTTCGTTTTTCGAGTGTGACGAGTTTAAAGTATGTCAATATCGCTTCATACGACTTAATCCTTTTAGCTATGCCAGAGGCATACGCTAGGTGCCAGAGGAACCACTTCTGTATACGCCTGGAGCGTAAACAGTAGAGATTCCTCTTATGTGTCGCATAATGTGGTCTCCATACAGAGCTGCAGTACTCAAGTATGCCACGAACTAGGCAGTCATTTAAAAATTTTTTTTAGTATAAATAATAAAACTCCCATCACAGTATTCTTGAAGATTTTTTTGCAATACTTACCACGTGTGGTATAAATGTAAGTTTATAGTCAAAAATAATACGTAAGACTCTATTTGTGTTCACGTTGTATGGTATTTCGGCCAATAAAATACAATGATAGCAGGGGGTTCATTTTTTTAGAAAATTTCATGTGGTAACTGTTATTGATATTCAAACTTCATGTCATTGATATTGGACCATTCTGTCAACGCTTCAGTGTCTTTCTGAAGAAGATCTATATCCTCTTTTGTTTTTATAATTCTAGAAAATTTAAGGTCCTGTGCGTACATGAAAATATCAGAATTATTAAACCTGCAAGGAATATCGTTAATGAAATAGTTGAATAGGATCAGAAGAATGGGGGAACGTTTATATATCTATACTACCTAACCCATGCAACTTCATCTGCGTCTCTTTTCAATCATGCTCAGCTTCTTTTGGTCTAAGCGTGATGTTAACTATCCTATCTTAGGTACGCCAGCAAAATACACATTTAAAAAAAACATGAAATTCGATTAGATAGTTTCGGAGTTCACAGTGAGCAACCATATGACACGAGAATTATATATAATAGATATAGTTGTATGAATAAAGCATAAGCCAGGTGAGTTTCTAACCTATCCTAGTTTATTCTGACGCCAACTACGAGATGAAAGTCATGAAATACGTATAAAGTGATAAAGCAATTACCTCTAAAACGGATCCTTCAGAAAGCGCGACAAAATTCAAATTTGACAGGTTTTATTTGTAGAATTACATATATGCAATTTTTTCTCACGTCTGTGAAGTAATAAAATCGTTGAAACCTGTAACCCATAGAGGTGCCAATTCATATTCAATACAAAACTGCTATCATGGGTGGCCGCATCGCAATAGACTGACCAGGTGTCAATTTGAAATTTTCCATAAACATCTATAGTACCTACAAATATTGATTGTGTGGGTGTTGTGCCCTCATGCGAAGGTTATTTTTGTCAAAGATTATGAAATAAATTTATTACCAAGCTGCCTATCTTACTTATTTAGGAATCTCAAAAACAACCTCCTATTTTATTTCACAAATGATCGAACTGTAATACAAGGACAGTCAAAAATATTAAAAAATAGTGTATTATCAGTAGATATATATCCGTCTAGCCTTCGTGATAGGATGAAACTATTTTTATAAAGAGACGCCTATGTCCAGTAGTGGACTGTGGTGGTAATGATGGTCAGCATATAGGTACTTTTTGTAGATGCTTTTAAACAAGTTGTTTCTGAATACCAACAATAAGTTACAAATGTTTTATGTCCTTATTCGCTCATATATATATATATATATATATTACATTTAATATCTATAACTCTTCACAATATGTCACCGTGGGAGAGCCACGCTTCGTGATGAATGGGTCGACTCAACCGGAGTGATACCACGACCTCACAGAAAACCGATGTGTAACAGCGCTGGCGCTGTGTTTCATCGAGTGGGTGAGGATACCGGAGACTCATACACCAACCATTCCCCCCATCCCCCTCCTCACCCCCAATGGCTGGCAACGCATTTGTGACGCCTCTGGTGTTGCAGGTCTCCATGGGCGGCGATAATCGCTTACCATCAGGCGATACGTCTCCTCGTTTGCTCCCAATTACCTAAAAAAATGCTTTATCAAAAGGCAATTTTTTTTTAGTACAAGCCGATTGCAATGCATACATGAATTTAAATGTCTTTTATGTTCAATACTTTTTATCAGCATTGCAGATGAAGATAAGATACACGTTAGTTCATCAGATACCAGGTGACCTGGTTCTCACGGTATCATTTTGCTTGCACTATTTGATAAGCACACAGGAGTGAGTTGAGCAGTGCATATTTACCATGCATACTAGCCATAGGTCACCTTAGGAGCATTTTCTCTGACGGATCGTTTTAATTTTTTCTAACAGCTATTGCAAAATCAAGGAGAAATATATTTATATATTCAGATAAATTACGATTGCCCTAGTATTAGATAGATAGATAGAAAACTCTTTATTGGTACATCATATTTTAGAGTTACAAGATAGTATTATATTACATAAAAATAATTCTATGTAATTCGAATTTATAAAGTTACAGATTGAGGTTTTATATTACACAAAAACTTATCTTTGAAAAGACGTCATTAAATAAAAGTTATTGTGACAATATGTAAAACAACAACTTAGCACCGCTATTTACGAAAATTCTGAGAACGAGGAGTATTAAATTAGCCACAGTTAAAGTTTATTTGGAGGAGAAGTACAGAAAGCTAACAAAAAAATGAATACTGGTCGAGTTTCGACTAATGGGCGACCACTATATAAAATAATATGGCAATGTCAGAAGAGATATTCAAAGATTTTATTTTAATCTATGCCATCGAGACAGCTGTACATAAGTGATGGTGGATATTTACAAGAAATTTTGGCTTAGAATATTTTCTTCTTAAGAGGTTATTCTAAAACCTAAACATAAAGGAAAGTGTAACACGCGATGTATAACAGGCTAGTACATCATACATAGCATAATATTTTACGTTATCATCTTATTTAATTTTTTAATACAAATATGTTATTAAAATTGCAAAATGGATTGTGCAACACATGACGGATAATCTCATGGTGCACGTAGCATGATGATTCCTGGTTGGGAGTGACGGTACCCTGATTGCGATAGTGATAATACTTTTAATAAAAAAAATTAAATTTACCCCCAATTTAGTTAAGATACCTTTTATTATTATTATATTTTATTTTATTATATTATATATATATATATTTTTTATATATCATGTATATATTTTTTTTGTCAAAGGTTTTTTGATGTCGACCGAGCATTAATCGTTATAGGCGCCCATAGGACAAGCTTGCCTAGTGTGGGACTGGATACAACAATTACTGTATGTATCATTTGGCAATAAATTATTTTTATTTTTCCTTCTGCAATTCCTTTAAATGATACCTCCAAACTAAAACTCGCTACGCGAGCTATAAAACTCACAAGTAAAAAATTCAAAACAAAATTGAAATAAGCAGGAAAATAATTCAAAATCTGTAAAAGAAAAATGTATCCTTAGCTTTATATTTGAGCTGCGGTTTTCATTAAAGATGTATATGTAATTGTGATGGCGTGTGGTCGTGAGCAGAGCCTTCCTAATAATCATATTTTCTGCCATTGATCCATTGAACCTTGAAATGTTTGTGTCAAGGATACGTTTATTTCAACTCAGATTTTATTGATATAATTTAATTTACAGGTTTGTATTTATCATAACTTAAATTTTTCAAGCAACTTTAGTTAATTGGTGTTTCTGCTGAAATACTTTCATTTGTCTTACGAAAGCCCTAAATAGTCAACTGCTTATGTTAAAACTATTGACAAACAGATTGTTACCTCACACATATAATATCTCACGCACGTCTGATCTCAAATTAGGTAGAGTCTGCACAATGTTTTTTTTTATATTTGTGTCTGCCAAAGTGATTCCAGAATCCAAGAGCAGTGGTCACCGTACTCATTGCACATGCAGACAAAGCATGGTGGTCCATACTATTTCGGCATATTGAGTTGCTTCTGCATCATTAGACCTCCGGTCTCGCACTCACCAATAAAATACGACTGCATGAATGCTACCATTTTAGTTCTTAACTGATTTCTGGAAAACTTATTTTATTTTTTCAAACACATATATTTTTATTTTTACGTACGTCTCACGGATAAATTATACTCAGGTACTAAACAAATGATCATTGTTCATCACACAATTATTTTTTCTGTGTGGGAATCGATCGTATGGGTTTCGAGATAAAGGCCAAGCTTGTCATCGAGAATTCGAAATCATCAAACGTTTTCCTGTTAAAGTTACATTTAAAAGAAACTGCTCTATTACATTTTATATATTTTAAAGGTTTCTTTCCTTGCATTTCTAGTTCATATTAAGGTGATTCTTTTAGTCTAAGAACGCTCTCGTTTTAACGAGTGCTTTTATTTCAGCCCATTTTGATTGGTGGAATTGGAGGCAAGCTTGATATGAGCATTCAACTTAAACTTCTCAAGAGGATATTTTCTTCGCTTTTTATTTACGAATGATAAACTCAATAGTTTCTATTATGTACAGTGTGTAATTATTCATTCCTTTTAGCGCAAAATTGTTTGATAAACCTTCATTCAATTACAAGGTGCTAATAAAATAAATACTTGACGGTACAGTTATTAAAGTTACATAGAATGTTCTGGCTGTTTGAAGTGTTTGCCTTATTATAAAAAAAAAAACAAATTGGACACGGCACTAACTATAATGTTAAGACGAACGTGATGGTGCATTAATTAGGATGCCAACGTACTTATTTAAAAGAATTTATGTCAAGAAAAACGGCGAACAACGCGACAACTGTAGGGTGGTCTTGATAAAGTTATGAGTATACTGACGGAATGTATGTAGGTGTTAGGTCAGAAACAAGACAAATAAAAGGTGTATACCCAGCACAGGAACACATAGCTACGGATGATGACGAAATGTTGATTTTTGGTTATAGTTATTGTACTGCATGTTTTTTTATTCAATTAAAATCTAGCTTAGTTTGCAACTGAAGAGAAAGGGAAGATTAAGATGAAGATTATCTTTGGTTTTTTATTCAGATACAGTATTCTTCATCAAGCAATTCATCACTGCTTTCATCTCTATACTTCAATATTTAATTATTTCAAATAATTCAATCTAGGAACGTATACAACTGTTATCCCTTGTTCGTAAATATGTGGATACTAGCTTTCACCCGCGACTCTACCCGCGTGTATGTCCGTTATCACGGTAAAGTGCCTTGTTTATCTCCTTCCTTAAGACTCAAAGTATCTTCAACTTCATGACATTAAAATCGGTTCAGTGATCTGGTCTTAGACAACCTACCTTGCTCTCATCTCTATCGCGAATGGACTAAACGTTCCGGTAAGTTTCTTTCAGAGAATACCAGAATAAGTAGAGTAGCGATCATCCACGCGTAAGGATATCTCTATTTGAGTAGGAGTAGAGGCTTTGAAAAACGTCTACAGTCATGAATCCTTCTCTAATATCTGAACAATAATAAATAATAAAGTTGTGAAAACACCTTTAAAAGGTCCACGCGTTAATGAACTTTGAGCAAATATATGAAACATAAAGTGCTAATGTGGCAGAATTTGAGGATACCTTGTTGCCTTAACCTTAAAAGGTCGCCATATTGGTACCTTCATTGAGAGGTTGACCCGCGACTGTTGACTCTCGTCCTTGCCGCTACTTCGTAAAACATGTTATACCAATACTTCGAAGAATATCCAACTATGACGTTATGTACAATTAATAATATTTACATTTTATTACATAATTTGATTTTTAATGGCTACAATAGATTGTTCAGTGACGCAGTGTGGTTAGTCGCTAGTAAATTTTAGAACGTCAATTATGCGGACTGCGGTTATGAGAGGTTGAATACGTGTTAGGTTGAATATTAGTATACATCCTCTAGATTATTTTTTTTTATTTTAGTCCCGAGATAGAATTGCATTTGGTGATTAATAAACTTGAAGTAATTTTCGTACTGATATTTTACATTCACTTACACAAAATTTGATTTCTTACATCCAATTACAAAATATTCATTATGAATAAGCTTTTATAAGCTTCACCTATATGTTGATGTGCAGTGTAAGAGACTTTTGTAAATGTTTTCGTAACTATGTTTTTAAATAAGTTTTAATATTGCCGCTTACAATTAACACCACCCTAGTCGTTTTGTTGGTGCTAATAATTTCGTCAAAAGTTTACAGCTTGGTTTCTGCTATAGGTATTTGTTCGTGGATTATACGTCATTTAGTAATTATCATGCGAAAATGTCGTTACTGAGTAGAAAATTCGCAAAGTTTTATAAAATGACATTCAGAAGAAAAACCTGTTAATGTTAAACCGCGATCAGAGTTATTTTAATGAAGGTACTTAATGGAAGCCTGTTAAAATGACAGGTGAAATGAAACATGAAAAATTCCCATTGTTGCTCGTGGTCAAGGTCCTTTTTAAACGTGACCCCGGGCAATTGACTTGACTCCCAAAGGCCACTTTGGTTAGACTCGAAGAAGTAACATAAAAATAAATACAGCTGAAATGAGAACCGCTTCTTTTTCGGCAGTCGGATAATGTTCTTCAAAAAGAAGAAATAAAGAAAACTTACTCCCCAATCACATCTGTTATGTATGAATAATTGGTACTTGTATCACAGTTAAGAAAATTTATATTCAAATGGTAAAATCACATAATTTTTTCAATGGCCCGCAATAACTTTATTTTTTTAATAAGTTACATTATTATGTTATATTAAAAGTAATTGTCAATTTACAAAGAAAGAATAAAACATTATAGTTTTGTAAATAGTTTGTAAAATTATACTTCAGTAGAAAATGAGAACTGTAAATATTGAATATTCGTAAGAAGTTAATAGTTTAATGAAAGTACAAACTTCAAAGAATTTAAGCACGTACGTACCTACATAAACAATGATTTATATGAAATAAATAAACACAAAATACCTCATTACTCAAGTTTCTCTAAGAAGCTAAGTTCAACATGGTTTGTAATATAAAATATAACTCAATAGTAAATCATATTTAAAATTACCGAACCACATGACGGCTGACTTCAACACCTAAGGTTCATTTTCCTCAATGTTTTAAGGGAGAAGTAGGCTTTGACATCTTTTATGGAATATCTATTTGCACAGTGGTCTTGCAACAATGCCCAGGCATGCGTCTTGTCAAATAAACGTCAAGCCGGGACATTAAAATACATGGGATTTAACTTAACACGTCGCCCGCAGAATTAGTACTTAAACAAAAATATTCAAACATAGCGATGTCAGTGTTCCTTGAGATAAAGTTGATGATAAAAAACCGACCAAGTGCGAGTTGGGCTTGGGCACCAAAGATTCCGTACAGACCTGTCAGTATATTATATGATGTAACTAAAAATTTGTACTTTTCGCAATTTTTCCTTTGACGTTGTTTCGTATCAAATTCCAAGATTCTGAGTTAACGGAAAGTACCCTGTGGTTTTGATCCCCTTGCGAGTGTCGAAAATTCACAGCATAAATGGCTGTATCTTTTGATCGCGTTGGCTTAGAAATTGTATTTTTTCACAGCTCTAAAGACAGTAAACTTGAGTATTTAATATAAATTTTAGCTTGATACCTACACGCGTTCCTGAGAAACAGGGTCTTGTCTGACAGACAGACGGACAACAAAGTGATCCTATAAGGGTTCTGTTTTTTCTTTTTAGATACGGAACTCTAAAAATGGTTTTGTATGTTGTATTTAATTTCTGATACATAATTAAATGTAAATTATTTAAAAATGAAAATATTTAGATTTTTATGAATTTAACGTTTACTCCTTTTAAATTTAATTGTAAATTACCTTATTTGCTTATGTTATCATATGCTTATATTGCTATAACTTCATGTTTATATCTGAATACCTAAGTCGTAAGTAAATATCACAAGTAAAGCAAGAAAGCAATTAAATGTCCTTATAGCTCAGTTAAGACGTTTCGGTACAGTAAAAAGAACTTAAGAATGTAATGTTTTCTAAGTTATTCTAACGTGTAGAAGAGCTTTAGTAAAATATTATTTATACGAACCTGTAATTTTTTTTAGTAGTAAAAAGAAAGTAGCTATGAAACTTTGACAATAGACTTATCCAAGTTTCTGCATTTGGAAATGTAGTATTAGTATATTGGTAGTAGCATATTTTCATTAGGTAAAAGGGAAATGCCAAAAAGATGAACTTTAAGCTTATTATTGTATTTTTGACAAACGAACAAATTAAGATCTGTTCATTACATTTTATATTGACTGCCTCGGTGGCGCAGTGGTAGCGTACGCGACTGCTGTCCATGAGGTCTCGGGTTCGAATCCTGGGTCGGACCAGATGTTTGTATGATCTGCAAATATTGGTTTCGGAGTTTGGGTGTTTTCTATGTATAATATGTATGTATTTACAAAAAAAAAAGTATTTATGTATTCATATCAGTTATCTAGTACCCATAATACAAGCTCTGCTTAGTTTGGNTTATCTAGTACCCATAATACAAGCTCTGCTTAGTTTGGGACTAGATGGCGTTGTGTGTTAGATGACCGAAATATTTATTATTTATTTATTTATTATTTATTATTATTTGTAAAAAAATCAAATTAACATTATATGAAAAGTACTTTATTCTCCGTTTACAGTTGAGACCCAATTTCGCCTACAATAATTACTGGCAATTGCCATTCAAAGGATTACAAAGGTAACTGTTACGTTCGCCTTAAACAAGGCTTTTGTGTTCTTAATGAGCAACATAACAACTCATTCATGGTGTTTTCATGGAAATTTGCAAGACGTAATGTTACTAATGATGACTTAAACGCTTAGGTAACTCATTCGTCACTTTTGCATACAATTTTCATGGTAGTTGCAATTTTTTCGCATTGTATGTGAACTATTGTTCGGTTAAGTTATATGTAATTTTAGGGTTAAGTTGGAGAATATTTTATGAAGTCTTACTGTTAGTTTTTACAATGTACAAACAATATCGAAATTCAAATCAAATTACTTTCCATGCAACTCTGACAAAACAGTGCAAAATAAAATATTTTATGGTATACATGAACGGATATAAATCTAAGTTAATCTCATTACTGAAAAACTTACTTAATACAGTTTAAGTTAAAGTTACATTTGCGTAAAATTTAAACATGATTATAGTGCAGTGGCCGATTGAAGTTTTTTTATGGATTAAGGGGCAAACGAGCAAACGTATCGCCTGATGGTGAGCGATTACCGCCTCCTATGGACACCCGAAACATCAGAGGCGTCACAAGTGCGTTGCTGGTCTTTTAAAAAGGAGTACGATGCTCTTTTCTTGAAAGTTTGACGATCGTTTTAGTCCGGGAATGCCGCAGGTGATAGATCATTCCACAGTTTTGTTGTGCGAGGTAGAAAGTTTCTGGAAAAGTGCTCAGCTCTGGACCGTCATCTAAATGATGGGGATAAAACGATGGCGGGAAGATGCGGCTGGGATCAGTTCTAACAATTCTTCGGAGTACTCCCCATAGTATGCATAGCGAGACCATATCTAAGTGTTGATAAAACTCCTTATGCAGAAACATGTCTTACTTGTGATAATTACCTAGGATACATAAGAAGAAGTTTATATGTTCGCACCTCAACTCATATGGCTGGCTGTTGAAGTTGAGATTACATTTAGACAATTCTTAAAGCGGCGCTTTTCATTAACGCTGCCTTATTAAATTTCTTTAACAGTTTTCTTTCTTCTGTCTGATGATCGGGTAGTGCAAGTCTATTAAACATGTCATAGCCTCTCCACGGGACGTTTTTAATCGTAATTCAATCACCATACTTTAAGTGCAAGTGAATTAGGACACCATGACAAGTTCATTGACACGTCAACATGTGACCAAATGATAGTCAATGTCGTCACTTACGGCTGAGCTTCCTCTGTAGGTATTGCGACATGACGATCACAGACCAAAAACTCACACACTAATTCAATTAAACTTTACATAGTATTACAATTTATGAGAGTGTGAATATTTTATTCTGTGGCGTACTGCTTCGAAGAAAGTTTATGCAATCGTTCTTATCTCTTATTAAATTGACTTTATAATGTAAGCTTTGAGTGGTTTTGATTAGTCAGATGTCATTGAAAATTCTTTTAGTTAATTCGACTAATAAGCTTCATAGATTATTGAGTATTGGTTAAATTAGTTGTAGTGTTTTATACTTTTAAAAGAGTATATTAATATGCATGAAATTATATCTATAGTGTTATAAACTGCTTTTTATTTAGTTTTATTGATAATATATGCTCGGATTAGAACAAATACAGCGTAGGCACATTCGATAAATCTTTTAAACGAAATATTATCAGTGACAAATGTTATGTGTAAATGTGTCGTGTAGGAAAATAATATTTGAAAACTACGATATCTTTCATTAGGCAGTTCATTCCTGATAAATGACACACGTGGAGACAAATAGCATATCTCTAATCGACTTAAACATTTATTCTTAAATATATTTTTCCAAAACATCCTTTTGTCAGTTTAATCCTTAAATTACTCGTAACAAACGATTAATTAGGCTGGATTAATAATTTCTCCGAAAAATACTCTGCATTTTGATTTCATCAATGTAAATAATCTGTGGGATTGTTTTGGTCGTAATCAGATATACTTCCACTAATCTAAAAGTGCGGAGGTACTGGCTTTTATGCCTTTTTTGTGTTTCGAGAATTTTTTATGTATGGGCCTGACAAAGTGTCTCTACGAATGCAGACTACGTAACAATGCAGCATGGTGACCCACACCATGGCGGCATAGTGATGCTTTTGCATCATTGGGCCTCCGGTCTCGCTTTCACTTACAAAGCACAAATTATTATATGTACATTATAATTGATCTTTGGTTTTACATAAAGTACAAGGTATATTACATAGGTATAGTAACAATAAAAATGGAATATTAAAATATATAATATCAGAAATACCTTTCTTCAATCGGAGGAAAAAGCACGGTAAAATTCGCGCACAATATAATAAGGTTATCAATTCGAATATATCTATTTCTTCAAATTTATAGCAACCTATAAACTAAAATGCACAGTATCATTTTTCATAGAATAACGTTCGTCACAAATGACACATTAGCATGTAACATTCTTTTGTCATATGCAGAGATGAGGCGTCCAACTGCATTCGTAATTTGGATGATTCCATTGAATGAGTATCGATAAATAATAAATGGCGCCACATATAAATGAGTGTGTGCCGATAACATTATTATTGATAAGCGATAACTTTAAACATTTCAGACGCCAGCTTGTGAAAGTAGATATAGTACTGTACTCGTCGTTGTCTGGCAGGGTGTACAGGATGTTTTAATACATCAATGAAATTATGTGACGTTCATTTGGTGTTTTACTATTTTTTATACAGGCAGTCTATAACATGTCTATATATAATACTTTCTTAATTACAAAACTGTGACTCATAAGAAAGTTATAAAATATCCACTTTAATATACATTATTTTGTATAAAAAGCAGAAAAAAATATTTTATGGCGTTTTACGCAATTAATTTGTTCTGTCTGAATTTTTCAAATCATTTGTTTTCTTGTGCTTTGTTCATTACACTTAATGAATCCTGAAAATCATGTTTCACTACTTCTAGAATAGAATCTGTACCCGAAACTAAATCCAGGTTCAACATATTCTTCACGAAACAATTACTTTTTAAAACATAGTATATATATATATATATATATATATATGACATACCTACTGCATTTCGGTCAATAATCCCTACAGGAAGGATTAAATATAGTCATTAGCTAGGTATTAATCAGTAGATAATGTGTTCGATAAATTGCACATCAAGAATAAAATAATGTCTGATTTTGAGACACAAATAGATAATGTCACCACCCATGTGTGGTTTAATTATAATAATAACATTTATCATTATCATAAACAACAGCCTTTAATAGGTTTTAGTCTACAATAGCAGGCTAGCTTGATGAGTTATCATAGGGTTTGAGTCGAGATTCCTCTTTGCCGTAATGTTGTCCTACTAAGCTGGCTCCTTTAATCAGCCATTGCAAGTCTTGCAACACTCACCGAATGAATAGAGGTGGTGTCCCTTCGAGTTTTTTTATGTATCAGGTCCGGATACAACTCTAACATTACTTTATTTATTTATTTATTTATTTAAAACTTTATGCACTTTTGTACAATGGCGGACTTAATGCCCAAGGCATTCTCTTCCAGTCAACCTTAGGGTGGTGTAGAAATCTTGTAAGGTAGGTGGTGCACAGAGGTTTCCGTATGAAACTAACTGCAAACAGTACACAAAATAATAAAAGAAATACTTAAACATTTATAAACACATATAGGATACCTATGTCTTAGATACAAACACAAATATATACATATATAAATATACATACACACAACTATATTAGTACACTAATAAAACTTGAATATATACCAATTATCGGTTAGTAGTTTAGGTAATAGGTAATAATTAGGTAGTACTTTAAAAGCATAAGAGAAGAAAGAAAGAACATAAGTTTCTGGGTGTGCCTTAGCACTTATCAGATTAGAAATTATTTTAGGCATCTTCAGGACTTATACAACAAAAATACGATATCCATTATCATTTATATCGCTGAGACAATATGGCGTGACGATATATATGTAATGTTTATCAGGTATTAAATTATTAATTTTTAAATCAAAGGGACTTTCCCAGATGACTTCGCACGTGTAACAGTGTTTATTTTTGAAAACAGTTTATATTTTATGATCGTTAACGTATTTTTTTTCTAGATATTTCTATTGCTTCTATTCTGGCAACGTGTTTGCACATTTTATGATGATCAAAGGAATGACACGTTGGACACGTAAGCATACACTTTTGATTTCGTTTTTCATTTATATATATGTGCTTATCAAAGTGACTGCTCTGCTTAGTAGAATGCATTAGCGGAAACCAAGAGCGGTGGTCACGATACTTATTGCGAATGCAGACAATGCCGCCTGGTAACCCACATTATGATGGCCGGTTGAGATGCTTCTGCATCATTGGGCCATTCATATATGATATGGAGGCCAGAGTAATAGATGGTCTCCTGATGGAAAATGACCACAGCCATGGACTCCTGTAACTCCGTCTCAGTTACGAGAGTACTACGATACGAACTTTCTTACATATAGTAGACAGTTGTGCAAACAAAATAAACTCTAAACGTGTGAGAGTAATATATTTTCATTTCTCTATATTATGAGATCTCAGAAATAATTTGATCAATATTGAGATGTAGATTTTGAGAGGAGCGCGAGAGAACGATCAACGATATTCATATTCGAACAGAAGGCTCTAGTGTAACGTGATTCATACATTTCTGCTATATTTGTGCCTCTCATTCGCTTAGTCATATGCTTATCTAATTAGACGCTCTTAATATAAGCATTCGTTGCGCAAATCGTTTGCGTGCATGTTGAATTTCGATCTTGCGACTCCTGAATAGCTAGTTCAACCTTTTAGCTACTTCATTATCGTCATTTGGACATATTGTCAGAGTTCTCTATAAAACATTATAATTACCTACAGAGGAATAGCTATAAATATTACAGTAAATCTACAAAAATACTATTTCATTTTCTTTTTACCTTCAGTTATCTCTTAGATGAGATTTGGGCTCTTCACATGTCTCACATCAAGAAGACATAAATTGTAGGTATGAAGTAGGTAACAGATGTTATTAAGCCGATTTCCGAGTAAATCTTTATTCGAGTTCCATTTTAGTCAGTAAATATTATAAATCATATGTAAAAAGATGTTGCTGACAAGAGGTGAGATATCTAGCATTTTTCTATCTTATGTTATTCTTGATTATATTTTGCTGGTAAAATATGTTTTTTTCTTTTTCATCTTTAGTTTAAGCATCACTTTAGTAGGAAAGCATTGTATAGTTACATGAATTATTTTATAAAATTAAATTTAAATTAATCACATAACCTAACGACAATAAAAACAGAATTATAACGAAATTTAAGCAGGATAAACTGTTTCTTCTAAGAATGATTGGTATATCAGTATTAGTGGATATATAGTGACAAGGTTTATATATGTATGTTTGTCGACTGGCGCCTTCTCAATGTTATTTTTCGAACAAATAGACACAGAACGTCGCAACTCCTGATATACTAATGTATTTAGCTTTAGCACTTACATAACATCACTCACACACATAATAAAGATGAATTCATTCAATGATTTATACTATTTTGCACATAGCATAAGTTCAGTGATATTTTGGCGGCACTTGAACTTACTAGAGGTAGTCGGATTTTCGGATTTTCTGTGCAGTTTCAATAAACGATTTTGATACTTTTTAGCATAGTATATATCTTTCTTTACAAGGGTTTCATGAATCGATAATGAAATCCAAATTTATACACGCTTAATAATATACAGGCTACGAATTTTAATTAGCCTATTTATCCTTGTGGTCATGTAAATGGCGGTATATTTATCAGAGAAACCTCACGTAGTAGGTATAAAAAAATATTAGGTCTTTATAATCCATACCAGGGATTTGGATCTTAAGATTCACCTGGTTCCTTGATACCCGAGATAGCGGCATGCGGTTTTTAGTAAATTTGAGGCTGCCATAACCACCCTACTTGTAAATGGAATATGGGGGAATTTACTCCAAGAAAAATTAGATTCCTAATGTAAATAAGTAGTGATTAAAAAAAGTCTTTAGGCATAGAATAATACAAACATTTAGTGAAATCTCCGCTGACATAATGTTTCTAATCGAGGTACTATGGATTTCTTGTCTATTGAATAAAACACGTGCACAATATGTACATGCTAGGACGATGGGCTGTCCTCTTCAACGTCTCAAGGTCCAATGTTATTAATCTATTTGTATATACCGATAGATCTGCAACGCATATACGTATATTTACCTACGAACATTCGATTTAACCTTAAGTAATCTAATCGATTACATAGATCTAAAATGGTTTTAGTGCTACCATAACTAAAGGGATTTTTTTCGTTCCACCTTGATTTTAGTGTGTTCAATTCTGATGAATTATCTAAATTAAATACAAACATAATTTAGAATTTAGAGCTTTCATGTAATATAAATATACTGTTTAAGTAAGTTTCTCGCATATAAGCAATGACACTTATCTGAAGTAAAAGAGATCATAAAGATAATCGAAATCATTTTATGTAGCTTTTAATTAAGCGCCTATGCCAGGCTTTGGACTAGTTTTTAAATGACTAATATACTAATTGACACATTAATACACGAAAAGATAACAGGGTTAAAATACTTATTATATATCATTATATAACATAACCGAAACAATTTTATTGCTTATTTTTGGTGATATTGTGTATTGGTTATGATGTGGTTTTTCGGAATTATCTCTAAATTTATATTCTCTTTACTGTCAAATTCTTTGAACATTACCTAACTCATAATTGATATCACCATTTTAATGACACACCTACCACTTTCGTTCAATGATTTAATTGAGTTATCAAGAAGGAAAGGTTGGTTACTGCGATACATTGCGACACTATCAATGATAATGGTCAGAGCTAGTATAGGAATTGGGGCGCTTACGCATATTTTTATTTGTCTTTAGAGATATTAAACTGATTATGACAACTGTAAACTGTACTTGAGTTTAATTAGTGATTTAATTTGCTGCAACGGTTTGGGATTATTGAAAGTATAATAGAAAAGCGAATAACCAAAAGAGTTAATACGTTCCTATGAGTAGGAACGTAAGAAACGAAGGCCTAATAAGCTATACACTCATCAGATCGACAGTTTGCTGAAGAAGCGCCTCGTTAAAAACACCCTTAACCAGTAAGCCTGTCCGAAAGGCCAATAAATGTGGAACGCCTTCAACTATTTATTAAGAGCGTAGAAAATGAATGTTTCTGCTTACACGAGACGAGAATGAAGCCTTAGTATACGATATATGAAAATGAAATTTAGAATTTTAATTGTTAATTAAATTTTCAAATATGGAAAATACAATCTTCCACAATTTTCTTCAACAATTTTAACTCTAGACTCACACACACTCAAATAACAATAACTATATTTATTCTCGAAATTTATAATTATAATATAAACTAACCAAATACGCAGGATTGTTTTACAACATTTACAGGAATACTATGTTAGATTGCGACCTAACAGTGGTTCATCAAGTAATAAAAGGCTGCGTGACTTATTAAGGTTGTCAAATGAAAGTGATTAATTTTCGAACATGATTCAGTGTTAAACTGTGGTAACTGGGACAAGGTTAAATGACTTTTCAGTGTAAGATACCAGGAAGACAGCATGCCACACGGGGATAAAGCCATCCAATATGAGCAACGATGTAGGTACTAAACAACGTATAAATTATATGACATATTAGTTTCTTTATATTTCACAGGCGTTGTAACAACTTCACACATTATGTTAGCCATCTTACGATGATACATAAAATATCTATTGTAGTGCTAAAGTACCGACCGGTTTCAATGGTTTATTAGTATTCAATCTTGACGCCACGACGGTATTACTAAAAACACCAACTTACCAGTTTTAAATTGTTTGAACAGTGACTTTGAACGGAAACTTAATTGGTTTTACTAATTTCCTTAAATTTTGTGAGAAAATTAACAATTTATCTTTCTCAATGTAAGTTTAAGGTATTTCTTTACCTAAGATATACCATCAATCGTCCACTACTGGACATAGGCCTTTCCTGTGCAAGAAGGTTTTGGATACATATGTCAGGCCATACGAGTCAGGAGATGGTTCTATTTGCAGCGATGTTTTCTTAGGTAGTTTTGCTCCTTTAGTTGCCTTTACGGTATATTCTTCTCACTCGCTTCACTCTTGGCAGACCGGTCGTGGTCACATAGAGCTGTCTACACTGGTGGTATAGGCGGACAAAGCCCCTCGTACAATTTCCCGCCATCGTCCCCTGTTGGCAGACTGTCGGCTGCAGTCAGACACACGGCGTCCGATTGTGGACTTCACTTGGTCGATCTGATCCCCTCCACCTCTTCCTGTACTACCAGTCGCTCTAGTGAGTCGCTACTCCTTCTAGAGACATGGTCAAAGTACTGTAGTATGTGCGACCGTACTGTGGTTGAAAGACGATGTGTAATGCCGAATTCCTCTAACATAGACACGTTGGTGCGGAACTCACAGGGAAACTAACATATACTAACAGGGTTAATAGGGGCTGTGACACTTTGTATTGTTAATCGATCACCACACATGAATGAAAATATATATTCTTTTTTCACATTTTCATTTTGAAGATACTGATCACTTCGATTTTAAATTTAGTATGATGAGTATTTAGTAACATTACAACACTTCAGCTTAATCCGATACCAGCAGGAAGTAATTATTAACTTAAACCTAGTCTAAATGATTTTTAGTTTGGTCCATTGATACGTATTTCATTATTTTCCTCGTATGCTTTTGTACTTAAGTCGAGGGTTTTGTTTTCTTTTGATTTGAAATAACTCCTTTTTGTCAGTGAATTTCGTTATTCTTTGAAAAACCATTACCTACAAAGCAGGTAATCCATGGTTAACTTCAGACACCTTCAAATATAAGAAATTATTAAAAAGAAAAATAATGATTGGCCAGTACAGTATGTATTAGTAATAAAATAGTATTAGTAACAAAACAACATAAGTGAAAGAATTTCACATACGTCATGCTGTTTTATTACAAGTCTCGAACGGAAGATAGCAGCGAGCAGAGGTCAGTCTTGTCTAAGTTGCCTACTCCTTTGAGTAGAAAGGCCACTAGGACAGGGTCATCAATTAGGGTGTCCCTCGGGATGGGCTTCGAGGTTCTGAATCCCTAATTATTCTCACACTGTACTGTGAATGGTATTGCAAAATTATGACTTTAATAAACTCGGATACTCGCAAATTTACACTATACACATCGAGTGAACATACAAGTATGCCTTGTTTGAGTTATTCAAAACTAGTTTTTGCTTATATATTTGCTAGAGTTATTTGTGACACTACTTTAAATAATTTGTTAGTATTGAACAAATTATAAAAATAATAACATCAATACGAAAACGTGTAGGCGGCGTTTCATTTATTATTGTTTACATTAAACATACCTACTTACGAGTTGACAAATGTTTAGCGTACATACACACTCATTTGTAGATACCGCAAAGATATCTTTATAGCTCTCGTAATAAAGTTGAAATTATCTTAACAATGGTATCTGCAAAGCAAAATTTTCCAATGCTTAGTGCGGTCTTGACCTAAGAGCTACAACATGATTGAATCAATCGTTCCAAAATTACGTCAACAACAAAGTTGATATCCAAAAATGTTCGGAATATCCGTATATGAGATTTATACGAAAATATTACTTCGTTTACACTTTTACTATTATTTTGTTAGGTCTTCTAATAATTTAAATGAATAGTTTTAATCTGTATTAAACATTATAGAAAATTTTGTGAATCTAAGTACAGTACATTCACATTCACATTTAGATTCACAAAAATTTAAACACCAAGCCGCATTAGTTTGAAAGAGACAGATTTATCTTTTAACATCATTCGATATATTATGTATCATTATTATATTTGCAGTCCTCTCTAATTCGAACACCCTTTGTATTTTATGCCATCATTTTAGACTACTTTACCAACTTTATATGTTACATAAATTTTCAGAATTGTCGGTGTCTCACGGTCGACAATGTTGGTGGCAGTAAAACTGGAACAAGATGTCAGACTTAGAGCGACCCCTCTATATAGACAGACAGTTAGTATAGGGCTTACTTAAGTAGTCCCTTAGTGCTCTTACGTTAAGTGTCTTCACTTCAGTTTATTTACAAAGAATATTCTGATTATAATTTTTCGAACGCAGATTCATTGTGCTACGTCTTTGCGGTATAAGAATGAAATAAAGACTTGTTCAAGACTGTGAAGGAAATCAGATATTACTATATAATAATTTATTGTAGTAAGAACGGATTGTAATTCAATAAATAAACTGGACATCAATCAAACAATAAAAAGATTGCGTTGACACATTAAGAGTTGAACTCGACTGTTAAAAGTCATGGCGTTTGTATAGCCTTTTTAATTTCATCACTAATGTCAAGAAAAATTGGGAAATGAAATGTATATTTTTCAAAGATTAATAATATCTCACATAAATTTGTAGCTAGCAATGGCGAAATACGGTGTGACAAAAATTTTCGAGTTATAGACCAGCTAATAAGAGTCTCTCGGACTGCCTCGAGTCCTCTCATCATCAAAGTAAATATAGGAAATGAAATGAGGTTTAAAAGGCCACGGCATATTGGACGACGATGAAGCAATTATGCACTGGGTGGGTCAAGGCGATGCTGTTCACACAAACCTCTTTACTTGCATACCTTTCAGTGTTTATCCTCAAGTCTAAACAAGGAAAAATATTACATTGTTAACTCGGAAGTTCGATATCACAAGTATTATAAAATAAAGATGTCAAGATTTACTGCGATACGTCGAACTCGAAAATTGTTTTTAAATTCCAAAGCAGTGATGGTATTAAATTAAAAGAAATAATAACTCTTCTAAGATGTATCAAAGACATCGATGTCGTCCTCAAATGATCACTCAATATAGGAAATTAAACATATTTTAACACGTTTTAATACAATTTATTGGCCTAATAAAAGCTTTTAAGCATATAAAATGCAAAACTCATGAAATTGCTTTCATATAGAATGAGGTTAAGTAATAACTAATGACTTTATTAATATTCCGATGATGAAAACTATCAAAACAATATGAATAAATCATTCTTTAAGCCCCGATAATGGTAAGTTAAAACGGATCATCGAGTAATAAATAAAATAATCTTATAAATATTTCAGTAATACAGCAATAACAACTCACAGTCATTAATATTTCATTAAAATCTACTTTCCAAGTTAGAAAACGATTTTCGAACCAAAAAAATGCAGTTTGTATCTTTTTATATAATCTTTTTACGTAATCGGTATAAGACTTTGACATTGAATAGTTAACCATCTACAATGTCAGTTGTGTGCAAATATACTAAAGGTTTTGCTATGATCGTATGTGAATTGTAAACACCAAATCGTCCACGATATACATAATATGCAGTAATCTGTAGTTTATCACGTTTCTTTAAGCAAAGATATTTCTAATTATTATTGTTATTAAATCATCTAATGGAAACTGTTAATACTCTATAATACCTTATCTCATGGATGGGCAATATTGTAGCAATTTACTAAAACCTACTTTTGAAGTCTAACGCGCAGATCTCGCTTTTCTCTGAAATATAAATAGTGTGTATATACGAAGTTGTAAGTAGGTATACGAAACTGTGCATTCACGCACACACTCATACTTAATAAGTGTGTTTGCGTGAATATAAATACACATTTTTTTAACAAAAGCGATTGATGTGTGTTTTTAGTCTATTGGAGTAGTACATTCTTATAATGTAATACTATCGATATTTTTATAGAATTTTCCCTTAATACGTAGATAATTATAATAATTTCAAGAGAAATCTGCGTTTAAACGATCCGAGAGAACAATTGTCTGGAAAAATAAACGCAAATAATCTCTTCCAGACTTCTTCAAATTTATAATTTAATTTGTTATAATTTCGAAAACAAAGGGATTGTGCTTCTATGAATATTTAGGAGTCAAATACAGATGGGAACAATTCAATTATTTCGAAATGACACAACGAGTTGTTTTCGCACACTCACCTTAAATGAAAACAAATCTAAAAGCATTCCAGTATGCATACGATGAAAGTTATTTACAGTATGTGGTCCTCTAATAATGAGAACATTATCTGTGTAAGCCCAAGGTATCTTCGGTCAACAGAGTCCAGAGCATCAAGGCATTTTGCTGAGCCATTCTCAAAATGATTGCGCCATTCCCTACAAGATCGAATATTGACTGTATATAATTTCTAACTCTTAGAAAATATGTGTGTTAGGTGGTACTTGTGCTCAAATTATTGGTAAATATTTGGCCTATATGATAATGAAAAAGAGTTCTATGTAATTTGTAATCTTCTTTTTAGACTTTCGCGTCTTTAACACATAGTTTTTGGAGTATAGCGGGACTAATAAGAAGCAATGTTTTTTTAAAGTATACAATGATTCTTACTTTATACTAGCTGTTGCCCGCGGCTTAGCTCGCGTGGAAGTTTATTATATATTAAATTAAAGACTGTGTAAGTATGTATAAATAATGTAGTGATGTTTTTATACGTATTTATTTTTAATCAACAGCCCATTAGAAAGGACTTTCATACAAACTTTCGACCCATATTTTAATCCCTTTGGGAGTATAATTTCCATAAATACTGACATAAGTATTCATTTACTTGTAATCAAAAGCCCGAAGATAAAATTTGAGGCGAATTACTTAAAATAATTACGGACTTCCAGACTAACCTATATACTAATACCTATTTCGCCCTTAGGAGTAGACGACCCAGAAACGTTATCTATACATTTTTGATCAGTAGCGCTAAAACTTAAAAAATGACGGACCTCCGTACAAATTTTCAACCTCAATTGCACCCCCTTAGGGGGACGAATATCCAGAAACGCCTTAATACCTATCCACTCATTTTTAATCAGTAGCCTAAAAGTAAAGTTTCATGATCTAACCTAAAAAATGACGGATTTCCATACAAACTTTCAACCCCTATTTCACCCCCTTAGGAATAAAATTTCCGAAATTCCTTTCTTAGTGAGTGTCTACTCAATAAAAATCCTACTCATCAAATTTCATAGCCCTATTATAATTAGTTGACGCTCGCCGATGATGAATCAGTCAGTCAGGACATGTTATTTTATAGGTATAGCTTAGGTTGACCTGTATAAATCTGTCTATCTTAGACTTTATCTGTCAATCTATCTTTGTTCCATGTAGTTATCAGTGCCCATAAATGCAGACACCATCTTTACTACAAGATTCACTGTTTAGAATCATAAATATTATTATACTTTGTGTCCTTGTTGAAACTGTAGTTGTTTCTATAGTCCAAAAGTAATATATTTTTATTTAGATCAACAGTTGACAATATATTGAAATTTGAACTTCTTTGAAATATGTGGAGATACATGGCCATAAAAAGCGTCATTTTAAAAAGAATTATAACAGGAAAAGACACGTCAAACTCAATTATTGTGAGCCTAGCTAAGCTATATTTAAAAATTCGTCACATAACTTCACTTTAGGTGGCCACAATATGTATGTCAGCTAGAAACTATTTTTTTACAAAGAATACACTCTCAGAATAGCTTATGATTTCAGTGTGACATGTTTGGAAACGAGGTCTGAACACAACATTTGTAAATGAGTACACAAAAACTTCTTATGTTACTTAACTGGTCAGAAGGACTTTAGGACTCAGTTGCTTGCTTCCTATAGACGAAATTCGTTTAGAAAATATTTACAAAAATATTTTTCGTTTTACAATTGAACTATTTACTGATGTGTGAGTGGGTTTTCCCAGCCCATTTCGGCCACTGCGGCAAGTCTCAACGGAGACCAGCGAACTACACAAGAGATAATATAGTGCACAAGTGTGTGCTCAAATATAGGTGCACTCTCTGGTCCCTCACTCTCATAATCCGAAGGGAGGTTTATCCTACTAATTATCGGACTATTTATTTTGAGTATATATGTTGTAATTGTATTTATCCTTTCTGCTTACAAGCTTTTGTGGATAAAATTTAGCTTGTAAATATTCAAATAAGTAATTGTCATGCCAAGTCTTTCAAATAAATGAAGTTAATCGGCACATTAACTTCAAATAGAGATTCGAAAGTAATAATAATATCACATAAGATTCTTTATATAAAATATGTAAAGGTATATCTAATTTATCAAATCTCGTGTCGCGGTGTTTGTTACCAAACTCCTCTGAAACAGCTTGGCCGATTACTATAAAATTTTGTGTGAATATTGGATAGGTCTGAGAATCAACTAACATTTATTTTTCACACCCTAAATGATAAGTAATGAGAGATGAAACACACCTGAATATTTTTTTTATTTTTTGTAATTTTTATATATGGCCAAACAACGTTTGCAGCCTGCAAACATTAAATCAGCTAGTATGTGTATAAAAACAAGGTGATTATGATGTACATTATGTATACATGAATAGTTCAGCCCGACAGATCCCCTTTATTGAGTGGTGAAGCGCAATCTACACCGCCGGAACCCAACGCGGCAGTCCACTTCAAACGTTTGAAATTTACACTTTTCTTCACTTTCACGTTTCATCACTATCAATTATCTACTATATACTAACGTAGTGTACAAAAAAACCTACCAATCGTGAGTCGTGCAATAGAAGTTCTCGCGCCGATTATCATATATACAACTTCCCAACATCAACCGTGAGGAAGTTGCCCGCCAGGCATGATCACCACGCCTGGTCGGAGAATCCTCCCTTTGTGTTGGAGGGACATAACACACAAATGGAGGAACGCCTCCATCATCATTAACAGTTTATTCCTGGAGATAGGCCTCCCCTTATAAAGGAGGATTTGGCATATACCATGCTGGGTTGGTAGAAGTTTGCTTGCCTATGAGCAGTATTGGGTAAAACATTACGTTACTAGTTTTTAAAAATAAAATTAATTTAGTAATGGCGTTGTTATAACTTTACATAAGGTTTTAAGATAACAGCGATATTTGCTACGTTTCTTTGTTAAAAACTCGTTAATTCTCGGATCGGCAGCTGCGTAAATATTGTATATCTACCTACCATTTTGTAATAGAGGTAGAGAGTTTAAAATGAAGAATTTACAACTTTATTTTGTATATCAATGTGAATACAAGACTAAATCACTTATAGATGCAGCAAATAACACGATGCAAGCATTCTGATACTTATTGGGATATATATTATAACAAGAAAAGTTTTAAAACTATAACCCTAATACTTAAAAATTTGATCAAAATTGTATAGCCTATGTCACTCGGTACATTATTATGAATCTATTGACACCTTATTTGTAACAGTCGGTTTAGTAGTTTAGCCGCTACGGTTTAACATACAAACTGCTAAAACTATAGCCCTTCCTTAAAAAAACAATACTGTATTTCACAGATTATCCTTTTATTTTATTAGTTTATACTATACTTTAATTAGAATATTAGATCTTATCATATATCTACAACACTGTTTTTGTGGTACTTTGGCACGAATGCGTCGACTTGACCGAAATACCTCACAGAAAACCTATTTTTTCGTTTTTCATCGGAAAATTGAGGTTGCCTGCCGAAGCCTTTTGTCGAAAGATTGAAATAATAATATTTCTGTCATCTTGATACTGTGCTACCTAGCAACAAATCAGAGCTTGTACTCTAATAGTTAGATTAACGAATACCTATAATACATCTTATGCATAGAAAATAAACCAAACTCTGAAAAAATACTTACAGATCATACAAACATTTCGTCCAACCCGGGAATCGAATTAGAGGCCTCAAGAACAGAAGTCACGTACGCTACCACTGCGCCACTGCAAGGCTAGTAGACAATGGAACTAAGTGAAATCTTCTAAGTAGAAAATATTTTAATGTAAGTACAAACTCTTCTTTCAATATTGGCCTAACTATATATTTAAAAAAAATTGTCATAAATTAAACGAGCAACCCATGTATTACAATACGTGTTTATCGTACGTACACCTAGAGTCTGCCGCAGTAAGGAGTAAGGTACTGCCGCATTGACCCATTTTGATAAAGTCGTGAATAGATTACACTACGTCCACTTTAATGCTCAGGTGCTGCATGCATCGTATTCCGTATTTAATTTTCGTTACTTATTTAATATCCTCTGGATTCCTAAATACTTATACCATTTTTATTTTACACGAATTGTTATGAAAAATGTAGCATTCTGAAAAAGATCACAAAAACAACTAAATTAATACTTAAAATATTACTATAACTTAATCTAAAATTCAAATACATATAAATCCCTTTTTCCAAAAATGAACTATGTAAGTGAAAACCTGTAAGGTCACCAATGAACCTCGCGTGCACACTGTCATAATCTCACGCACACAAAGAAAAAAGTTTAGCTTATAAGTTTATAATCAAGCGGGGTTTTTATCTTGTAGTCGTTGGCCGCACGCCGCGCAGCGCGCATGTCACCGTCAGCGCTAAAGCCTCATACACATACGCGCGTGAAAATAAAACCACCCGCATATGAAAAATCAAGAATATATAATGCACTTTGGATAATTCAAAGAAGCCGATCTGACAAAGGCGTTTGACAAGTGCTCCATTTTAAATCGCGTTTCGTCGGGTTTATTCGGAAAATTATGAAAGTGATGTGAAACTTTAAGTGTTTCTCTTCAGAATACGTTCAGCGCTACTCTGTATTTTTCTAGTGACTACAAAAGCTATTGTTTGAGTTTTGTTTGAATTGAAGTACAAAAAGTATACTTTTTGAGTGTTTTTTTTTGTATTGAATGAGAAGTGTGTTGAAATATTACATAAAAGTGGATTGTTCAGTTTTAGTCAAGGAAAAGCGGCAGAGTAATTCAGTTAGATGTGTGTTCAACATAATATACAACGGGACACAACATGACGGCAAAGTTCGGCTATGTAAGTTGAATTTGTAAATTATTTTAGTGAGTTCTCAGTTGCTACGAAAGATTGACTAAAATTAATTATTTGCTGATAATCTTTTGGGTATATAATCTTTATACAACCATTGGATAATTACTTCAGTGGAATGATATATAATTGTCTGCATAGTGTTAATGCGGTTTATTTCTGTGACGTAAAAAGTGCGAATTATTTTTATGAATGAAATTTTATTTTTCTTCATATCGTTCTTGATAGGTACATTCAGAGATAATGTGGATCTTAATTGTGTAATAACATTGACAAGACCGCATTCTTTGATACGATTACTGTTATTCGATTAACGTGATAGTAGATATATAATTTGGTAATAGATATATTAATAGATAATAGAATAATAGGTAAGTATTACTATTTTTGGATCTAATAACATTTAATTTTAGATCCTACTTGGTAAATATTAATTCTTTCTATTCTTTTCAATAAACTTCTTAGCTTCGAGTAGTTTTACCATAAATATTTTTTTTAGTTCGATAGCCTATTTTTATTTTATGAAGAAGGTCATAATGCTATCGAACATCATGGAAAAAGACCACGAACTCTAATATCGATTAAAAGCTCGCAATTTTTTTTTTTAAGATTTCTTCCCATGTTTTTGAAAATAAAATATTTGTATTATTTAGATAAAATAATGTATTTGTATACTGTATATATAAAAACTTACTTAGTGGTAGGTATTACCAACAGACTTTAGTGTTTATATTTCCATTCGAGACAATAATTAAAATGGGACGGCTATTATTTAAAAATAAATATAGATATAATTTTTTAATACTAAAAATGATTTTCAAACCTCCGACGATTAATGATGATTTTAATATTAGGGCTTGTTGATATTAATTTAGTATCTTTTTAACCGACCCACGCATCTTCATCTGCGTCTCTTTTCTCATGATCGGCTCTTATCGGTCTAAGCGTGATGTTAACTATCATAATTTAGGCACGATGGCCAAACACACAATTATAAAATAAAAGCGTGAATATCGGTCAGGTAGTTTCGAAGTAATCGTGGGCGACACGTGATACGGGAATTATATATAATAGATATGTTGCTTACATAACAGAATATTTTATTATATTATCGGACTTTGGTTCAAAATATTATTTGCACACATCGGATGCTTTTGAAGTGAGGGCTAAAATAAATCAACTAATATATATGGCTTTTAAAGATTATAATTTGTTCCAAACAAACGTTTTAATCTAACATTAGTAATAATCGTTATCAACTAGATTTAAGATCATTAACTTAAAGAATAATAGAGAGACGTTCACACCTACTGTGCATTTTATCCGAATTGAATTTTCGTAGAAACGTAAGGTATGAAACAAATGTATGACTAAATGCATTTATATCAAGACCATTAATTCGTTTAAATTTATTACGTAGCGACTTAATATTTTACTACAATTACTTTTATTCAGAACTATGATTCACATTTATTCAGATTGACTAATCATTGCTACAATTGTTGTGTTCTCTCATAGCCTAGTTGCATTCGGTGATTAGAAACAATCACCGAGGGTAAGCAACGACGGCACGTTCAGTACCTAGATGGGTGAAAGCTGGTGCCGTGTTACCATGAGCGTCTCCGTGATTCGGAGGTCACGTTAAGCAGTCGGTCCCGGTTGTTATCATACGATAACAGCTGTGAAGCTTAGTGGAGGCCTTCGGGCGGCTTAAACACATCCAATGACAAGATACATAGCCACAACGTATTCTTGCCAGTCCCCAACCTGCACTTGGCCAACGTGGGGACATATGGCCTTAACCCTCTCCTGAGAGGAGACCCGAGCCCAGCAGTGGGACATTATGGGTTGTTGATGATGAATATCATAATTAATATTCGTATTAATGTTTTCCATTTCAAATAAATAATCCCACTAACGAAACGGAATGTGAGCGCATTCGTCGATTTTAATTTAAAAAGTTTTAATTGCAAACGTAAATGCTATTAAAACGTTCAATTAAAACATCCGATTAAGTATTATTTACACTGTTGTGTCATAATTATCGGAACGTGATTAAACATATAACACATGTGTTCGTTCCAACAATTCAATCTGCCATAACGATCTTTATTATTTTATCTTCTATTTTTAAACAGAATATAATCACATGAAAAAAAAGGTTTAAGAAGTTTGAAAAAACAAATATGAAGAAATACAAGAAATTAAGAGAGTAATGGAACGTTAAAAAAAATCCTTGAAAAGGATCTCAGTTACAACTACATAGTATTACCTAATAAATACACATCACTGTTTTACGAGGATATTTTTTATAACTAATAACCGACCCGGCTTACTGAAAATCATGAGATGAGTGGATTTAATAATTTAAAACTAAATCAGCGGCTAATGACTAAGCCTATTGCAGTTCACATATTATTATGTAATATATAACTTATCCTTTAAACGACCAATTATTGTATATCTAATCTCTATCTCAGAAACGGCATCAACGATTTTAATGAAATTTGGTAAGCAGGGGGTTTCGTAGGCGATAAAACGATCTTGCTAGAATTCATTTTCAGAAAATTAAAAAAAAAGTGCCGTGCAAAGGTGGTCGGTTATCTCGGTCATCTAGGTCTATTACGTATGAATGTAACTACACGTGGAATATTAATTGTTATTGTCTGGTTACAGTATGTTATTTCAACAAATACTAGGAAGACTACAAATTACATTACTTTGTAGTCTTAAAGCGTAATCAATCTAAAGTTTTCTAAGATTTTTTGTCCAGAATGCAAATGGATGAATTAAAAAATTTACTTTCAAAATCAACACAAATCATAAAAACTCCACAATTCTAAAACACCGTTCCCAAACTGTACAGAGCCTTTCTGTCTAACTGCTGATAAACATAACGAATTTACTTATATAAACACAATAGACGGCCCGTGCCGCCCGCTTTTATTCAATTGAGTTACTAATACTATTATTTTTAACTGAATTTGTAGTTCAATCAAAGAGCAAGGTGACTGACTGACTAAGATATCCAGAGATCAACGCACAGGCTAAGCCGCTAACCTATCCTGAAAAAAAAACATTGATTTAGTGTTTTTTGCATGTAGCTTCTTTATATAAAGTAAGTGAGCATTACGAAATATATTTTTGAAATGCCATCCCTAAGGGGGTAAAATAGGTGAATTTCTGCGCGAGCGCAAGCGCGGGTAAAAACTCATAGATAAATGACATTCGGACGCAGAATAAACCGTCGTGCTCATAATACAATTATTTTTCCTGGGTGGGTTAACTTACAACTTACTTCTGGCTTAACAATTAGGGTCTACTGGACTAACAACCCAGTCATTGCTTTCTAAATATTTCATTCGAAAATAATTGCCGTAAATCGAAATTTTGATTTTGAGTCTAACACTAGCAAATTGTCAATCTGAATTTCGATATTAGGCTAAAGAAAGTTTCTATAATTAATACGTTTAAATCAAAAATAATACGTTTTGAAATTTTACCTACATATTTGGGGCACATCAACAACTGGGAGTGAGAAACCTACTGCCACGGTTTTAGAGCATTGACATAGATTTATGAAAAAAAAACCTTGGGAAATATGTACCTTCTACATTAATATTAGACTGAGCCAAAGGTGATAATGTGATTGGTTAATGTGAATATTATATGCGCACAATTACTACTACAATAGTAGCGTAGCGTAGCGGTTTAAGCAGTGGACTTGCCGCTTTCTACTGCATTCAATATGGGTTGGATTCCCACATGGAACAACAGTTTGTGTATGTGGATACACATACTTGAATTACACAAAGTGGACCCAAAAAATGCTATCCTATGTGTGGACATAGGATAGCACTTTTTGTTATTCAAATATTGTTGTTCCGAGTTTTTCCTTGTGTTGTTTGTATCCGTTTTACGGATGTCCGCTAGGTCCACTGCGGTACTTGATCTATTCCAAGTGCAGGAGTTTTCCTCCGCTTAAAAGAACCGAGCGCATAGTGGTAGGGAAAAACGTGCGCAGGAAATAAAAAAATAGAATACAAAATAGAAAATGTTTTGTACTACACAATTCTTGTACTTAATCTTAGATGTAGTAAGTTAGATACATAATTTATGCAAGTGAATAATTAAATTTATATGTCATCGTTTATTAATATAGCCGTAATGGATATCGATTCTCTGAACGCTTTGAATGCAGATAAATTAATAGAAACATTTAGTACCTACATTTAGATCCTTATAGCTCATAATCTTTGTACTTAAAATGACTATAAACTATATTTTATACTGGTACCTACTGACACGGCTTTGCTCCCATATAATGGAGAAAACAAAATATGTTTTATTGTTTACCACTGACCATCAAGCAACCCATATCAGGATATATATAGCTCTCAATACAATTACAATATGATAGTTGAATATTATTGACAAATTTATGAGCGGCCTTATAGCTAAAAACAATCTCTTGGTGAGCCTTTGAATGTACAAATCGATACGAGAAAAAACCAACAAAGGGTTGTTTAGGTACTTTGAACCTATAGTATTGATAATATATATATGTGTGGGTGCGTATCATTAGTCTCAAAAAAAAAATGTATTTCTATAATTTCATGTAATAAATAAATACCATTATTAGTAAGCTTAAGTAATCTAAGTCGTTGGATATTAGCTTATGCGAGTGAAAGTCAAGAAATCGAAATCAGACAAAAGACAAAATTTTAAATATATAAATACCGTGTTAATGTGTTAATGCATTTCGTGAAAAGATGTTATTATGGCGTGATGTCAACAAACATACATAGAGTTTTATTTATTTGCATAGATTTGTATAGATAAATAATTCGTATACAATGCTTAACTGTTTTTAGAAAAAAAATAACAGTAGAACAGTGTATAACTTTTACGTTTTTAGATTTTATTTTATTGTTATAAATCAATTGATGTAAATTTTAAATAGAAAGGAATTATTGGTTTCACGGTTCCCTCTACCGATTTTGTGGAATAGTTGGTGCAATAAATTATAGTAAACCCCGACAGTAATGATTTATAGCATATATCTAAATAGAAAGAGGATTTCAATGACGAATAATGAATGTTGTATATACCATTCGTGTATTAAAAACATCTGTCGCTAAAAAAATTCCAGTTACCATTAATAATATTCAATCAATGATAAAAAGAACATGACTAATTAAAAAGTAAATTAAAGTTTTTTATGAGTTTGCAAATCCTTTTCCTTGTGTAACTACTTTTGGAACATAATAATTTATAGTTATGAGTAAATTACTTATTCAAATGTCTTAATCCCAAGCTTAATGTTTGCCTTTAAAATATTTTCTGTTAATTAAAAAATATGAGTTCGATTAAAATATTTGATGAAAAATTTAGGTGAGTTGATTGATAAGATTTCTAAAAGACATCATTTACATAGAAAATCGATAACATTGTCTTAATTCTAAATTATAGAGCTATAAATTGCGTTGATGTCTCAATATTTTTAAACTTTTGGTAAAGTTTTGCTGTTTTATAAAGTTCTTATAAACATAAGCTATATTAAAAGACAAATGTAAATTATGTCCACTTGATTCTACAGTTAATTGTTGAAATGTAACCAAACTTGGATGGACGAACTGACTGATTCGTCATCTCAAACCCACTTGGAGTTCAAACTTGAATTTTTTTGATGTGATGTTTTTACAATAAAAGCTTTCTCAAGAGGATATATTACAATATGAACATTTGTAAAAGTTTTGGCTTTTTCAAAGTTAAAAACACGAAATCATAAATCACTAGCCCAGTGGTCGTAATCCGACCATTATTCATGTATTTTTGTTAGTTTTCTGCACTCCTCTTCATAAACTTAAACTATGCTAATTTCCATACTCCTCAATTCGCATGATTTTTGTGAAAAGGGGTACAAAGTTACTTCGCTTATTAATTTACAGATAACGCGACCGAGGCTGAAGGCGATGGCTAGGTCTTAATAAATGTTTGCTTGAACCTAGTACTAACTGAAGGCGTAACTCCTCGTTAAGTTTATAAATAATGTGTTTGCTAAAATGTTTATTACTATAAACAAAAATTATAAACGGAAATTATTCTCACACATATTTAAGAACATTTAATTTGCAAAAATAGTTACCTATAGAATATCTGTATACTAATTGAATGAGCAAAATATTTTTTTAATCCCTTTACATAAAGAAAACTCCCACATTGGGAATAATTGCTGAGTAATAGTGAATTTTACAAACATATTTGAAATGGACATCCGGAATCAGATTAACAATTTGTGGATCACACTAAGCGCTGCTCCATGTGGGATTTAAGCCTACATTACTCAGCGTAGTCGAAAACGGCGTGGCGACAGCTAAAGCCATTTCTCCATTTGTGCAGGTATATATTTAAAAAATTGAACAGCGAATAGCGATAAAACACCAATGTAATCTTCGTAGGTTTATAGCAAATAAACAAAAATTTTATTTTACTTAAGTTATTATGCTTTTTTTAATATCTCCACAGTTCTATTTTACAAAAGAGACAGTTAAAAGTATAGTGATTTGCTATTTCGTCGTCTTTCTTTTATATATTATAATTTACTGAAACGGTTTGGCGTAAATACACAATACTTATTTACATTACAATAGGGTAGTAAACAATTCTTTATTCATTACAGTTAATACATTTTATGTAAGTCAATAATTACATAACAGTAATAATACTTATAATTTTCACGAATTTAGTAGGTAGGTACTCTGTACAAATGATGAAATAGTTTTCATAAATGACATCATATTTAAATGAAGTTTTTGTCTGGTTGTTTGCCTATTTCGACCTATGAATATCTTTTTTTATATATGAGCCTGGTGGAAAGCAAAAGCAGAAATTAAGGGAGGTGGTCACCATACTCATTGTGAATGCAGACAATGCAACCATACAGCATGGTAAGCCACACTATTTGCGGCCTAGTGATACTTCTTCATCGTTGGGCTTTCGGTCTCGCACTCACCAACAAAGTACGACAGCACGAATGCTGTCATTTTGATTGGTCTTCTGTGCGAGGGTAGTACCCCCCCCCGGTCAAGCCAGCCCATTCGTTCTAAAATCGAAATGTCTTATCTATTTAATGCCGGACAATTTTGATGGGATTTTGACTAGTAGATAACTGATGATATAAGAAATAACTTTGGCTACTTTTACTTTTGACTAGCTGCGCAGCGTTGTTACTTGCAGTTGTTGATGTAAAAGTTGTTGTTACTTGCAGTTATACAACAACAACCGTGGGGAGCAGCTAGTGAACAGTAAAACATTAATCACTTCAGTCATTTCGTTACACGTGCCGGGTCTTTCATAGGAGTTGCTGTTCAGGCGTGACTTATCGTAGGTTCGATGTTCTTTAATCAGTTTTTCACGTACTTATGACGTTGTCTGTAGAAATATAATATATGTACGTGTACAATGCTCTAGCATT
Source organism: Hyphantria cunea (assembly GCA_003709505.1). Taxonomy (NCBI): domain Eukaryota; kingdom Metazoa; phylum Arthropoda; class Insecta; order Lepidoptera; family Erebidae; genus Hyphantria; species Hyphantria cunea. The sequence goes on from PKRV01000512.1 coordinate 713,221, forward strand.
CATAAGGTTTCTAAACCGAATGAAGAATGAAACGAATTTTTGTTATCATTTATTTTTTAGGTCGGATCTGTGTCACTGATGAAAGTGAAAACTGAGAGAAAACTAAAACATCATTACTGTTCTTTTACCTTCCATAAATTCCGCAATCTTTGCTATAAAACGGTTGACAGCAGTTTAAACTCATTTAATATTTCTTGTTTTGAACATTCCTGTATAACATTGTATTCAAGAAAAAGTATTACATCGTTTATCTAGCATTATTTTCTGTGGCCAATTGAACATGATTGGAAAAAAATAATCGATAGCAGATATGTAGATAAGTATAGGAACGTTCTACCTAGTATAAGGTAGCACTGTTTTCTGGGGGCCTTTATATCAAATAAGTATAGAAACGTTCTACCTAGTATAAGGTAGCACTGTTTTCTGGTGGTCTTGTATATCAAATAAGTATAGAAACGTTCTACCTAGTATAAGGTAGCACTGTTTTCTGGTGGTCTTGTATATCAAATAAGTATAGAAACGTTCTACCTAGTATAAGGTAGCACTGTTTTCTGGTGGTCTTGTATATCAAATAAGTATAGAAACGTTCCACCTAGTATAAAGTAGCACTGTTTTCTGGTGGTCTTGTATATCAAATATTAGGTTTTAGTAGCAATTAATTAAACAAGCTACGACGTTACTAGCACAAAAATATTAGGAGACTTGGGCATCATTGTTGCCATTATCATAAAATCAGTCATCGGTTGCTGAACAAAACCTCACCGTTAGATTTACACAAGGAGTTATGTTATTTTTCCAACAGTAGATACCCTGTTAGTGAGCGAGATATCTTTCAATTCAAAAGAGGCAGTTCTAAAAGTAGACTAATTAACACAAGAATTTAAGTGTAATTATTAGACAGAACATATATGACAAAAAAAAAACAAAAAAACCAACAAGAAAGCATTGCAGATACAGGAACGTGTGAAATCGCGTATGTCACATACGGGGATAACCGAAAACGTGATTTTGGCAATTGTCATTCCGATTATTAACTGGTTAGGAATGCGAAGTGTTTAGACGATCGATTCCTCATGTAAATTAACTACAACTACACCATATGTATATTTTATCACCAACTTCTCACTGTGAGACGAATGGAGTTCTAATCTGCTTTTAAAACTACCAAACTATTTTCATCGATTGTTGTATGCGATATGCTACTGTATATTTTGTAGTTATTGACACCAAGACTTACAAAATTCAAAATATTCATATTAGTTTTCGTAACATCTATGTAAATAGACCTCCCAGACGTTCATTAGAATTTACAGTCGTTTGAGGGACTCATTTCATATTCTCGGCACGCGAAGTTCAAGGACGGAGCGAGAAAATTCATTACCAACCGTCAGTGTTTGCCCACCGCCGTTCTTTACCCGAATACATTGAATATATGCTAACGATTTCAACTGACTTTAAGGGTTGTTGAAAATAATTGCGGTAACTTAATTGAAGCATTTCAGAAAGATACCTAGACGGGTGAAAATAAATTATAAATGGTGTTTGTAAAACATAAAGTAAAACAATTTAAGTTGTTAATAGTTCAGCATTAGCGTAAACTATATAAATTGTTTAAATACTTCTACAAGCATGATCTAAGATGTTTCATTGCTATTTACCAGAACTTTGGACTATTTCCATTGAGATGGCCACCACTGTAACTGCTGTACATGAGGCTAAGCAGCAGTGACCCACGAACACATCGAGTTATGACACTCGGGAAGTCCCAGGAAAAATGAAACAGTCTTAGAAACCCGCAACGATATTTACAGAAGAAAAGTGAAGAAGTTGGATATTTACCAACACTATTTTTTAATGGAATATTGGGCAAAAGAGCAGACGTATCGCTTGATGGTAAGCGATTACCATCGCCTATGGACACCCGCAACACCGGAGCGTCTCAAATGCGTGGCAACGCAACGCAAAGGTCAGCAGACCATGAGGGGATGAGGAAGTGGAGAGGGGAGGGGTAGGGGGTATTGACCTCCGGTATCGTCACTCACTCGGTGAAATACAGCGCAAGCGCTGTTTCGCACCGGTTTTCTGTGAGGTCGTGGTATCACTCCAGTCGAGCTGGCACATTCATGCCGAAGTGTGGCTCTCCGGTAAGTGTATAATGTCACAAGCAAAGAATGTCTGGATGATCATGAACAATTTTAATCAGTATCTCTTCACCCTATTGCATTGCAGTGCTGGACGAAACTCTCCCCCAAAAGACGCCAATAATATATCAAAATATAAAACTACACTTACACTCTTGATACTATACAATAGCCTGCTATCATGCAGGTTGGAACTTACCCAGTTAAGCGCTGAAAACACCGAGTCTAACTCTCTTAACCGTGCCGATAATATAAAATTTTGCACTTACTGTGAACGACATTCTGATTTCAACATTTGATAACATCGTATAGATATCTTATCCCTCTTATCTTTGGGCTTAAGAATAGATTGAAAGAAGTAGGTCACTGGGCTTATAACCTTTCCTTATATAATACCTGTCAAGTTTTCAATCTTGACACATTTCACTGCACACTGCTTTATATTAGATATAAAATGTATTTTTCGGATATAGGAGAACGTCTCATTTACAATAAACCATCAACTTTACTTCTACAGTATTTCTTTTTGTTAAAGTTTTGGTTAATAGGGTCGTAAGGGTCTAGTTTCGAGGACTCTAATACCTACCGCATATTGCACTCCAGGTAGTGATTTCCCTTTTGTAATTCTACAAAATAAATAAACCTAACCTCTATGAGTAAAAACGTGGCAAACCTGACAAAGCGTCATGATGTTTCCTAGCAGACCTATTTCTATGTGAGGCGGTACAGCAGTACTCAACAGCGATAGATATTGTTCATAACTTCCACTAAGAAGAGATTTATGAGAACTCGTGGTAAAGTCATATCTGTTTATCTGGCTACAGCCTGTCCCTCAATATCAGCGTGATTTTTTAAGAAGTTTCGCTTTCTTGTATTCACTGATGACCCAAATATTTATTTTAGTTATATCTCATAATTTCTCGTCACATTTACATAGTACAACCCATGTAAGAAATATATGTAAATAGAAAGACACCAATTTTCCCTGCACATGCATGGTCAAATATCCATAAACAAATTAATAAACAATTTATTTTATAGCGACATAAACATGCAAATGATGTTAAATTAACATAGGCAGTAATTATTATAATATCAGTAGATTTCTTACGACGCCGACCTTTTAAGAAGATATTATTATAACATTAAAGTAATACAGGAAGATGTGTTACATTACTTACAGTCAATAAACTAACATTTTAAGCGTTTACAAATAATCACATGTAAAATAAATTATGTAAAATATCATACCGTACATTTTAATTACTGCAATTGGCTTTTTACTATAAACCACAAATAATATCTAGTAGGATTTGAATTCATGAAACAATTGAAGAATTCTTTTCCAACCAAGTTTGGGTACAATATCGCAAACGATGAAAATTGCGTTTTCAGACAGTCTGTTCAGTTCATAGTAGTTACTTAAAAATCAATTTAAAATCCAACTCCATCAAGTAGAAAACTGCAGCCAAATCACATCGTTTCCAAATCGAACAATTGAGGTAATTAGTGAATTTATATATTTTTTAAATTTGCGAACCACGTGTGTCTACGTAACTAACATAAGAGACCAAAGTTAGTGTTTGTTTTTAAATCAAATACTTAACTAGAATTGACCTACCTACGTAAATCTATGACATTTTAATTTAACATTTCATTTTATCCACAACTAATGACAATGATTTCTTATTACGTCCGTTTGATTACGTAAACTATACTTTGTAATTATTTGTTAATGCGTCACTATACTAATCGCATTTACTAAAGATCCTCAGAATAGTAATAAACAATACACGTTTTGGATTACTACTTAGTAATTCGTAACTTTACACTTTATTGTTCTTTAAAATACTTGAACGTAAACAGTCACTCATGTTTTCATACTATGCAATGTGTGGTAATTCCTTCATTTGATATTATGCTTATCTGTACTTTTATTTCAATGCTATTGTTCTCTGGTAGAATGTACAGGCTGAAGCACAAATAGAGTGATCAATATACATCAATAATGTTGTCTTGTTGTCTAGCTGTCTTCAGGTTTAAGACACTTCCAATTCCTAATCTACACGCCATACTATATTATGTACAATGTATTGTAAATACACATAATCATTGTTTAACATATTTTACTATTTAAGTCGAAATATTTAATAGGTACCTACGTCAGAATGACGACATTCTTACGATAGTAGAGACCACGCATTGAGTCAGAGAACAAATCTAAAAGAAGTACAAACATTGTTACTAGTATTTAGATTTTATTACTTTAATGTTTATATACATTTTGTTTTAATATCTCCATTGTCAGTGAAATATTTTTTTACAAACACAGAAAATGATTGTATAACATTAACAAAGGAAATCTACGTCATTGAATAACTAGATAAAATTTTATACCTGTTGATTAATGTTATATTTACTGAAAGACAAGTAACTAGATATCCATATCTATAGCGAATTTTCTTCCTTTACTCTATTAAATTTTTTCTATGATCGAAACTGTAAGTGATAATGACACCCAATCTGGGTCCATCTGTTTCGAGAAAAAGTACCTAACAAAATCTGATCCTTTTTTTTCTGTATTTTTCGTATAGTTATCAATTTTGTAAGATGAGGTGTCCTGCATAATTGTCAATCAATGTTTAAATTGTCTTCAAATTCATAGGTGAAAATATGGCAGTGTCTGTACTCCAGGATTACTGAAAGACATTTCTTCAAGACAATGAAATTTGAATTTAATAATGAAATAATGCTTTTTACTTCAAGAGTTCTGTTGTTTGGTTAAGTATTTACATTTTAACTTCACAGGCACGGAATCATCTAATTCATTTCTATTATTTACATCATATTATTTTTACATTATATTATCCTTTGTTTCAACGTAATTCTACAAGCAAGGTTTTATAACTATCTTTGTATAGATGGAATATATCGTAGTAGTAGGTATAGAAGATGTTTTATCAATTATGGACTACCTATTGATGGCTGATGAGATGGCCTTTTTGTTTCAAAAATAGTCTTCCTTGTTTCGTGATACTTGAACGTATTACCTAATCACTTACCGTATTACACATGATTAATGGTTTAGTGTGGAATGTAGACGCCACACTAACTCATCGCGTTCGTATTAAAACGATCGTATTATGCGTTGATATTTCCTCTCACATAGGGTAATTATGTACACTAAAATAAACTTTATTCCATTAACAGATTTTTATTTTGTAACTGGGATTTAACCAATAACGGGAAAATTAAACACGACATATACATACGTTCGATGTTTAGAAGCTAACAACTAACTATTATAGAGGGTAACTATTTAGTAAACTCTTCAAAAATTTTCTTGAATAGAGCATACTCATGGTGTTAACATAGTTATAAGTCATACTATAAAAAAACAACAGCGTATGTTTAGTGATTTTCAGCATGAATATGAAAATAACATAGAAACTTTTGTATGGAATTTAATGTCTCAGAAGATAAAATACTCATCCGCCTTATACGAATTTAATGGAAATTACTCTTACGAACAAATTAAACACAAAATTCTGCAGAGGGAAACTTTATTACTTTGAGTTTCAACTGGCTTAGCGTTTATCTGTCAGAGTCTTATGTGTACATTCGTACAAACAACAAATGTTTGCGGTTTTCACCTTGGCGAGTCAGACTACTTTCAGACAATATAACTATAACAGCAATGGCGATGCTTTCAAATATACTTGAATTACATAAGAGGATAAATTATTATAGTTTCTAAAACTCATAATTCATCTATACTAGTATTATATTATATTCTAAATTAGTTTTGTATATTTTTTTTTATCTAAACCACTGTACCGATTTCAATGAAATTTGACGGGGAGATAATATATGTTTTATTTTATATATTCTTGAGGAAGGACATAAGCTATATAATACCGATAACCACTGCACATAAGGGCGGAGCAGCGGGCAAAAGCAGTAGAATACTATCAAAAAATAATACATTTGAGGTAATTGCAAAACTATTGAACTGGTATGAATTTTGATTTTACGATTACGAGATATACCGTGGGAGACCCACGCTTCGGTACGAACGGGATTGCTCGACCGGGGTGATACCACGGCCTCACTGAAAACCGGTGTGGAACAGCGCTTGCTTGTTTCACCGACTGATTAAGGATAACGGAGACCCATACCCCAAACCCATTCCCTCCCCATCACCCAAAGTCCGGCAACACACTTGCGACGTTTCTGGTGTTGCGGTTATCCACGCGCTGTGGCTATTGCTTACCATCAGGCGATCGATCAGCTCATTTAAAAAAGATATATAAATATAATACTTTTGTAACGCACCTATTTTTTTGTTACAGGTTACCACAGCTTGCCGTCTCTGCAAAGATATTGTGCCTCCTGATGGTAAGTTAAACAGATTTATTACCATTTAAAACTATTTTAGATAACAGTTAAAAAAATTAGTTTCAGATACATTTTTTCATTCAATCAAATCCATATTTTATTTTATAACTACATTGCCCGTTGTATTATCAGGTTTCAAACAAAATACATCTGTTGGTCTCGTAAAATTCGAAATAAATTTAGCGAAGGCCATAAATTTTGAAATTAATGCCAATTAATTTTCAATAAAATATATTAATTGTGACCATAAAATTTCTTAATGTTGTAAGAAGTTCTGCTTTAAATTAATAAATACGAAATTAAGGCTATAAGGCTACCGTGTTTAATCATTAAAATACAATTAATATTTACAACATCAATCTATTAACTTCGCTACTGTGTTATTAAACGATTTAATTTATTTTTTTGTTAACATGTATACACAGCCGTACGATATCAGTTTCCTATGAATATATGGGCTATAAAGTATTCTTAATTAAGTCAGAAATTAAACCATTAATTCACAGCTAATAGCTTAAATTTGATTTCTGTGTAAAACTTTTAGTTTCTTCCACTTCCTTATAAACTTCCTGCTTAATGTGTTAAGGATGTGTTAGAATAAATTAAATAATTATAAACTTTTAGATAGTAAATATCATACATTCAGATAATTTCCGGTATTTTTAGGCTCTAAAACTATTCTTAGTGTTTGGATATCCCTAATGATGCCAGTTTAAGTAGTATGGATAAGCGATTTTTCTATTTCAAAAACATTCTTCTCGAGTTTCCAATTCAATACAGGTAGGTGATTTTTCTCTTTCATAATTTACTGATAAAATATTAATGAAATTATGCAAGTTCATTACTTTTTTTTCTCAATTTCCCAATTCAATGGGGTGAGAGGGTTTAAATTATATTTGAGAAAATTCATTTGTTCAAAACTTTTCCTCTCTTTTGGGAATTAAGGCGTGAGTATACGTATATCTCACAAGTAAAAAACTTTAATAGCCTAATATTAAATGTAAATTGCTAAACTTATGTTCAACTAATATATTCTTTAGGTACTTGGAAGCAGTAGAGATAGTTAAGATAAAATTGTAAAACTCACGTACCCACCCATTAACTTACTAAGTTGATCTCTCAATTATATAAGTTGATATAATACTCATATCAGTTACTTCAACGTTTATATTACTATTAGTATGATTTCTTAATATAACTTCAGATTTCTATTACGGATTAACATTACGAATAGATTTGCTTAATTTGAATTCCACAGATTATATATTCGTGTTCACAGGTTCGATGTATAAACTAATTTACGTAATATGTAAAAAAGGTCAGTTAACCAGTGTATAAGGATTAGTAATTTCAATCGTAGTCATTTAATTCACATTAGCTTAGGTTTTATGAGAAAATGTCTGCCGGTTAAACGTGCTATCAACACGACCCGTTTCAGTGCAATGAATGTTACGAGAAAGTTTAAGCTACTGCTAATAAAACATACAATATATGGAAATGCCACGAATTGTGTCTAAGGACTAGTCCTAATTATGATCTCTAAGAAAGTCTAAACATCAATTTTCGTGTAATTAGTTTTAAATAACCCTTGATTTTCCTGAAATGGTTCTCCAAAACATCACGAACGAAAACACAAAATTGAAATAGTTTTTATTACATATGTGTCAAGATTTTCAAGCAGTTTTTAATATAGGGATTTTAAATATAGGGAGCTATGAGATTGATATCGCTATTAGCGTTATAGAACTAGCAGTAAGTATCTAAGTACCTAATCAGAATTTTATGAATATTTTAAGATTGAGAGATATATTATTTGATAAATATTCATTCCTTTCCTTTGCTTTTCGATTGATTTATTTAGCTTAATAAATTTAAGTCAACATCGATCTTTCATAACAAGAAAAGTATATTTCTTTATTTTATTACATTATCTTATTCATTATCGAGTAACAACTAATTGCCTAATAAACTTTGGTCACAAATATTTCATTCCCATTATGTAGAAAAACTGTTATTTGAATTTTTTTTAACGGTTTGATGAATACCAATAATTCGGCAATCAATTGAATCATTAGTCATAAGCAATTGATAATGTTCTCGACTTGCCTCTATCGACATACCTTTGCTCATTGAATTGAATTAAATTAGTTTTGATTTGCTCTTTGACGATTGAGAGCATCTTTGAGTATTTAATGTTCATCATAACATTGCTTGTTTACTATAAAGCTGTTAGAACATCGTGACCGATAACAATTTATGCACAAACAAACGAACGTTTTATATTCTTGTAAAACATAAATATTGGAAACCTGTATTATGTATTTACACAAATATGCCGTTAATGGAGTCTCGTCTTCAGAATTACCGACATTTCACTTTTTATAGACATAGCAACCTACTTTGGGAATTGGCATATATTTTATAATAATTTGGTACCAGTTAAATCATTTATTTAATTCGAGAAACTTTTCCATTTGTCGTAATCACGGAGTATTCTTTTAAATTTGTACTTGATACATAGAGTTCCTTCCGTGCCTCGGAGAGCACGTTATCACCTCGGGTCCGGTTGCTATAGGAACATTTGTGGCAATCATTACGGGTAGTTGGAGTCCTGGAGTCCTAAAGAGTCCGACAATAGTCTGTTTACAGAACTTTAATTTCACGGAGTGCTTGAATTAGGTAGATCTTGGAAGGTAGTCACGCCACGTAAAAAATCGAGGCTCAGAAGACAATGCATTGTGTTTCTAAAATACCTGTAAGTAGTCCACTAATAAGTTTTTCTCACTTTATAAATGTAAATGAATCTTATCATGCCGGTACATATCAAGCAATAGATTAGATTCACTGTTGTCTGACGCCTTAGTATGGCGCTATCGCCAATAGGTACCTATTATTGACGTCTCAATGCGATATTCAAACTAATTATGATAAAATACAATATAGTTAGTTTATTAAATAACTAAAATCCATCTGATATACAGAAGGACTATACTTCTGAGTGTCATATGGTAGGTCAACCGAAGTTAATATATATGCTTTCTATACGTTTTGTAAACATGGACTGCCTCGGTAGCGCAGTGGTAGCGTATGCAACTGCTGTGCTAGAGGTCTCGGGTTCGATTCCTGAGTCGATCCAAATGTTTGTATGATCTGCAAAAATTTGATTCGGAGTTTGGGTGTTTTCTATGTATAATATGTATGTTTTTACAAAAAAAAGAATATATGTATTAATATCAGTTGTCTAGTACCCATGGTATAAGCTCTGCTTAGTTTGGGACTAGTACTACTACTGACCACAGGTCTTGAGATTCAAGCACTATTAAAATTTTTATCTCGTATTTTATTACAAAAACAAGTATGCTTCAGCATAATATTAAGAGACCAGGTCTAATCCCCATCTAAGGCCTTTGTCCAGCTGTGGATGTTTAATGGCTGAGATGATGATGACAATAAACCGCCCAAATAAACGCCATTTTAAAAACCAAATTACATACTGTCAATCGCAATTGTAATAATAATATTTCGTGGTTCCGTATTTGTGTTACACAATCACCTCGACTTTGACACAGTGTCACTTCGCTATCTGACGTATGACGGTAATAAATCAATCTGTCAATTCTACTATTAAATAAGCAATTATCTATTCAGTAATGTAATTTAATATTGATTCGACAAGTCGATTTTAATTTTGTTAGAGTTTAATAAACTTAGTTCAGATATATTTAGCAAATGCTTTGAGTAGAAATTGAAATTTTCTTATTTATTCCATTTAGAACGTCAATGTCCAAACTATAACATACAGATAACTGAAGGGAACTTTAAAGTTCCCCCTGTAGTCAATATTTAGGGATTCAACTTCTTAGATATTACTTAACTACTACTTCAAAAGTTTAAAGTCAAGTTATTTGGAATTTCTCATCTTTTCAATCATTTTACAAATTTATTTGGAGTTGTCATAGTTTAGTTTAGAGTTTCTTTCTCATTTCTCCTTTATCACACGTCAGTTAAATGCTTACTCCTGTTCTAAACATAGCCCTCGTTCACGCAGTCCTTTCATTTTTGATCATCCTCTACTTATATTCACCAATTTACTTATTCTAGAATTAAAGTTACTTGTACTCATTCCAATATTTTATTTATTAAGTTTTACACCTGACGTTTCACCTTATGGCATCATCAACATCACATCTAAAAACCAACAATTGCGGGTACTTAGACTTAGTCTAGTATAAATTACAACTTACTTATTAATTGTTCATTTGATTGGTGCTCCTTTCAAGCTTCCTCAAATATATTCATTCCTGACTTAGTACATTCATTATAGGCATACCACACACCCACTTTGATATTTGCATTACAGATTCTGTGTAATATTTACCATTTATTTACCAAACCCAGATCTACGACAGAAGGTAGGTCGCATGATCGTCTCATGCCGATCGTTCTAGCAATTTGATAGCGAACTTCGGTTCATGAATTATTGTGTCCTACCTACTGCCATTTCATTTATCTCGTATTGTCGATTCTCTAACATATCTGACATGGTCTGGTCTATAGACCTAATATCTACTTTGCTGTAATTTTGTAATTTTATCCAAAGTCGAACGGGTCTAATTGCTATTTCATTCAGACAAGTATTAGCAAAACAAGTCAAGTTATTTATAAATAGCAATCAAAATACAAGTTATTTTACGGGCTTTTAAATATGTTTATATACAATAAATGTATATGTTATTCTCAGCAAATATGATGAAAGCATTAAAGCATGGCTACGAACATTAAATATAAATAGTTTGGCTAATTTCACAGACTTTAAATGTTTTTCAATGTATTAAAGATGAGTGAGAAATATGCCCTTAAAAAGTTCCTATAAGGGTCTCGAAAAAGCTCATTAAAACTAGCGTTTATGGATGTTGGTGTGAATCTTTATGACTGCCTACAGTAAAATGAAAATAAAAGCAATTTTTATATATTTCTGAGCCTGCAAAGTCAATCTACCTGATGGAAATTATGAGAAGAATCCAAGAGAAGTGGTCACCGTACTCATTGCAAATGAAGACAGTACTACAACGCAGCATGGTGACACACGCCATATAGGCCGCCACTATGGAGATGTCCTGTATCATCGGGCCTTCGGTCTCAATATGCGTTCTAATTGTCACTATTCATACACAGAACCGCCTATCAAAAAACTAGCTTCACAACGATTGAAACGGGTGATATTATATATTTGGATTATATTTCTGACCTTACACAATTATCCTTAACTCTTATAGGTAAACTGTACAGATTCTTCGTATGTTATAGACTTAGTGTGGTGGTGTGACTGAGCGACAGTTTCCAGAGCCTTTGACATGAAAACTAAAAAAAAAATTATTTTTATGAAAAATATTTTATAGTAAACTTATCATCACATAATATTTCTTAGATTTCTAGATGTCTAGATCTGTATAGTATGGTTGTCACAATGACATTTTCTCAGAGAGATAAAATGGTTGTACTAATCACAATTATTTCTCAGGAGTAAAATTCACAACCTCTGTGTAAACTGTCAGGAGCAGAAACCCGTCATTATAAGCATTCCATTTTCTAGTAACCTACAAGTAGCATTATAATAATATATTATATTATTATTATGAATTCGAAAGTAACTTTGTCTACCTACCTATTACGCTCTGGGCTAAACCGCTAAACCGATCTTTTGTTTGTTGAGGAGCGATATAGGCTACTACTATTTACCACGATCACCGACAAAAGCTAATGTAACAATAAATGTATGAATAAAAAAAACATCTAGATGTAATGTAAAGTTTCGTATAATATATATAGTATAATAATTCGTGTACGTATTATATTAAAGTACACGCATCATACTACTATTTAGCGAAGACCTATAATTTGCGATGATTACATACACAAACACTTTACGCTGATGAAGAAATTAGCTCTTATTGAATACCCCTATTACGAGTTTTTCAATTATAAGTCCAGCTATAAAACACGGGTTATGTTATCATTTAATAAACGTATAAAGCTTAAGTTAAACTTAGAGTCTTAAGAAGATTATAGTTTACCTTTCATACCCGTATTTTTATTAATCTATATAAATAAATAGGTATCACAAATATGTATATACGCGCATAACTTTCGATCGGTTGCACCAAATTGCATAATTTTTTTCTTTATGTGGTAGTCAGGACAAGGATCGTATAGGAAAAGAAAAGAAATATGGGGCTGTTATATTTTCTTAGTCCGCTTATTCGTATACACTGCGGCCCTGCGGCAAGTTAACATGAACAAGAACAACAACCCATAATGTCCCACTGCTGGGCTCGGGTCTCCTCTGTGGAGAGGGTTAAGGCCATACGTCCCCACGCTGGCCAAGTGCGGGTTGGGGACTGGCAAGAATACGTTGTGGCTACGTAAATCTTGCCGTTGGATGTTTTTAAGCCGCCCGAAGGCCTCCAACTAAGCTTCACGACTGTTATCGTATGATAACAACCGGGACCGACTGCTTAACGTGACCTCCGAATCACGGAGACGCTCATGGTAACATGCCACCAGCGGTCACCCATCCAGGTACTGACCGCGCCATCGTTGCTTACCCTCGATGATTGTTTCTAATCACCGAGTGCAACTGGGCTATGAGCGTCTCACTGGGCTATGAGCGTCTCAGTTAACATGGGCTTACTAAAATATTTTTTTCGGTAATTTTTAATGTGACTCATTGTAAAACTATTTTTCAATATGTTTTTTATTTGAAAGTCGACTAATATTAGAGTCGAGGACGACAGAACTAATTACGTTTGGTCAGCGTAAAAGAAGAAGATTAGAAAAGAGAACTGAGCAGAGAAAGAGTGGAATGCAAGATAGATTCTTATGGCATGACCTAAAATTTAGAAGACGGCATACCCTTTGGCATCCATGTCTTAAAAATTCATGCCGAGCGATTTCAATACTCTAACATCTTAGTTGCGGGTGCACTCTTGTTTTGTTTTACTGCTTGAAGATGACTTCATTAATTGTACATAATCAAACGTTAATCATAATGACCATCGGTGATACAATCTATTTGTGAATGGTTTGTTTAGCGTTATTCATGAAACTTTAAAGAATTTGAGAAATTACTGTTTTACTCATGTGTATAAATAAAAGCTAAAGTTATTGATTATTGAATTTGGTACAGAACTGTTTTTCCTACTCGTGTTTAAAGGGAAATGGATTCTTATTTTTTTATTAAAATGTTAAAAATATTAAAACATTTTTAATATTATGAAACCCATTATCAGGCCTTTAAACAGCACCTTTACACATTCGTACTCAATTACTCAATGTTACTACGATTGGTCTTGAAAATCATTTTTTAAATTCTATTTGTTTTACTCGAAGTATTTGAGCCAGTAGTCTCTATTAAAGTTCATTGAAAAGAGTCTATTATTAGTTTTTATTACGTAAACTATTTTATCTACATAGGGTTCAAAGTTCTTGCGATCAAGAGCGTTAAAGAAAAAGCTGGTTTTCTAAGCTAAAGTAAAAGAATGTCTCAGTTATCAAAAATTACGTAATAAATTGTCGATGTCTACACTAACAGAGTATCAAATACTAGTAATAGAACTGATTAACTATCATTAATATACGTATAATAAATCTTTTTTTATATTATAGCATAAGTAATTTCCTTTACGCAAGAATTACACTCGATATTGGGCTGTTTAGTAGAGAATTTATCTATTTCCCGGCATCAGTTGACATATTCTATCTATGTAATCGATATGTAAACTGTTCGATATAATAAATTGAGCAATCTTTGTTTTGCATATAAATCATAGAATGCGTATCGATTGAATGAAGTGAATTGTTATGAATGTATTTCGTTAGATTAGAATGTTTATGTCTGTATATTATTCTTCTATCGATGATGGTCACGGTTTTGAATAAGTTGGAAGACAGACAGTTATCCTAAACTCTAAAATTTGAGTTTTGAGCCTTTGATTGTCGAACATATAAGAGAAACGGTAAGGTCTTCAGTCAGTCGGTCACCGGTTAAAGGTTATTATTTGTAATAAACTTAGTTCAAGAAGGAATGTGCGATATCTTACAGTCTGTCAAACAAATATATAACTGTTAAGTTCATCTTGATTAAGAATTTATTACAAACTCATATACAGGTTTACATGTTGCAATTTTACTATAAAATTAAATCTCATCATAAAATATCTGTAGAACCGTATAAAATGAGTGCACTTCTAGGTTAATAAAGAATAATAAGTAACTTTTTGGAATTAAACTCACTTGCATTTATTCCACTATTTTATTTATTTATTTTTACACCTGACCGGTTTAGCCTTGTGGAATCATCAAGGTCAGGTGTAAAAATAAATAAATAAAATGGTGGATCAAATGCAAGTAAGTTTCATTCCAGAATGTATTGCAAAAAGTTCCATCAAGTGCCGACAATCGAGAGTATAAATTAAATAATAAGTAACTGTTTGGTTCAAGAACTTTCTTCTTAATTTGCCTGTCACTGGATTTTTAGAAAAATAAAAGATTCCCAATTTGAATTTATTAATGAACTTAAATATTTTACGATGTCATTCTTAGACGAACTGATTTTAATTTATTATTTCTTTATTCTTTTAGTTATGCCTCTGATATTGTCTGATATATATGACTCAAAGAATAACGTTAATCAATAATTATTGATTTTACCAATTATTTAAACCGCTACCACAGACCTGTTAAAATAAACGTACTAATAGTATGATCAAGATATAAATATACGTCAAATCCACTGTGACGAGCTTCAATCTTAAAAATAAGTAAATACAAATTTTAACAAAAATGTCGTGCGACAAGTTTATGCAAGAAACAGCTAACGGATTTACGCAAATCTCTTTACACGACTTGTCGTTTAGCACTTTTGTGATGCGCTACCGATGCTACACGATGCTAACATATTCTCTTCAAGTCCTTTACATTTTCATGTAACAGTAATATGACATGCATTTTCCTTATCCTTTTATGTCTTTACGACATCAAATGTAAATTGCAAATAAAAACCTTTTCTTACTCTTTAAATAATTTTACACCAGTCATAATAAAATGTCGAACAAAAGACTATTAAAAGCTAAGTTTTTTTCTAAGTTACTTCGGTTGCTGCAACAGGATCATTATGTCATAGTTGGCTATAAAACCTAATATACGTCACTTAATTATATGTTATACGTACCTAACATTGAAAGAAAGAAATAGTTAGTAACTACAAAGAAAAAAGTATGTGGTAATGACTAAGTATTCTTTTGTTAGTTACATCTTACAATTATCATTTAAAAAATATTTTTGTTTTTTTTTTAAGTTTTGAAGACATGTATGACGAATTTTTCCAAAGCGAAATATTTATTCAGGAATTAACGTTCATATGAGGCAAAAAATCTAGGTATACTGCTTTCCATTATTAATGTTCTGTTCATACGTATTGCTATATTTCATAGGTATTATCAGCTTATCAAAACCTGTGTGTGGTATTATCATCTACAGTTTACTTAATTTGTCTTCAGTAGATATGTGACTTGCAGTCTGAGGAGGTCTGTTTCGACGTTCGTGACCGGCCTTGCCACCGACATTTATATTAATGAGATGATCAAGAATTATCTCGAAAATTTGATTTACTAAACATTTATTATATATAATGTTATCAAACCAGAATTACTGTCTTGATTTGTTTTACTGTTGAATTCGGAATCTTGTGAGTTTGGCATGGTTCTTAAATTGATAATTTTTTGTGTTGAATGTTTGTGAATATTCTTAATGTATTTTTGTTAAATATATTTTATTATAATACTTTGAAAAATATTTTTTGTAATGAAAGACAAGTTGTAAATTATTTTTATAGATGGTAACTGCTATAGTAAGTATAATTTAATGTGATTGAGTATAAGTTACAAGCAGATCATTGGAAGTATGTTACAATGAAAATCCACGCCAGTGTTGTTTTCTTCACTTTCTGTTTCCACATATATTGAGTTATATTGTCTCCAATGTTTTCAACTACAAGTTTTTAAGTAAAGGTATATATGTATATATATGGAAATACATGAATATTAGTTCATGTCTAAAAGTAACGTAACCAGTTTACCTATACCGTACATGTTTGCGAGCCCAATATTGAGATTTTATTCATTTGTGAATTTTAGGGAGATAGTAAGTGCATTACAGCAGGTTACTTTTAACGTCGGATAATCGCTTACTATTATAAACACTTCATGACATATTAAATTGTAAGAAAATGCCAAATATGTTTTAAACTGGTAGCAATCTTTTCTTGATTACCCTTCGCGATTGCTCACCAACCGTGATTTCACTTATAAGAATAATATTCGATAATTCCAACCAATGAATTCTTGCATACAAAACATATATGCTCTTTACGTCTGTAGGATAATGATAATAATCTTACATTTATTGCTTATATTTTGTAATATTATCATTCGAATAAAAGTGCAGTAAATTCCTCAATGAATAATATCAATAAAGTCGGATTTGTATACGAAATCACTGTACATAACAATGATACAATAAAATACTACTGAGATAGTCTACCGAAGAGGCATTTTCTTAACTATAATTACATGTTTCCAATCAAATCATTATAAAACTAATTATATAACTTTCAAACATTGTTGTAATAAAACATGTGCTGTTTCATTTTTGGACCTGTTCCTCATTATACTATTTTTATGAATAACCATTTTCCACAGTTTCAGTTACATATTTACTAAATCCTTATTTAATTATTGCTTTTTTCAGTAAAAGATTCACGATTCAACTAATAATTCAAGGTATAATCGTGATAAAATAAAAAAAATACTCTCTAGTTTTACAAAATTAACGATAGCTGTTACTGCAATGTAGTACAACATCAACATCCAGCAATCATGTATTGAATCACATCCGTGTTGGTTCTACAAACTTTGTTGTTCGTAGATTACTAATTGAATAGACACTATTAATCATTGAAGGTAATTGTACAGATATTGTGTTATCCTACTGTGAATTTACCGGTACATTAATGTTTAAGCGTTTTAATTTTGGTGTTATTAAATCAAGTGTCAATAATATGTTTACTCGGGTGACAAAGATAAGCACAATGACAGAACGATCACTGACCTCCAAATAGACGATAATTGCATACACCGACCTTCCTCTGAACACATGCGATATAAACATGATTCTCGTAATAAATCTATAGTGGTGGTAAGTAAAGAATATAACAGAAGCTTAAAAATACAAGGAAACGAATAATTCGCGTTTGTTCAAAGCTATAAGTAGTAAACACAATACTTGTAAATCAAGCCGGCTCACTCACATCTGTTAGTACAAACAAGCAACATAAACTAACAAATATAGATATGGTATGTCAATTAATTATCTTAAAGAATCAAATGAACAAAGTTTTATCATACGATTGTACAACCAATTGAGATAAAGACAATTATTTATTTACTGTAAATATGTTAACGTTTAACGGCATGACTATTTCTATAACATACTTTTAAAGGGTCCATTAAACATCAGTTAGAGATAATATACTTTAGTCTCAAAAGTTTTTTTAATATTATTGTAAAGTGCATTAACATAATTAAGTCCCATCGTATTTGGAAAGGCGACCGTTAACTTAAGTATCTCGTTTTGACGTGTTATGATTATGTGTCAACATTTTTGGAATAAAAAGTTAAATAAAAATAAATAACTATAAAAATGATGTACTTAGTTATCTACGGTACCGGCATTTTAAAGTATTACTTTTACTAAAACTGTACAATATGGGGCAACAATTTGAATAGCTTGAAATATTTAAAACTAAAAGTAAATGTGGCATTGTTTACAAAAAGTTAACGTGAAATGCAATATGGCTGAATAGTGACCGCGACGCGGTAGCCTATGCTTTCCCACCTGAATATGACACCGCGTATACAGTTATAAAAGGACTTATAACAGCTAAAGAGAAAATGAGAAAAATCAACATTGACGGACAAGCTAATAGGATTTAATATCGTTTAAACCTCGCAATCGGAACCCCTAGTCTGACGGATTAGCTGAGCATGGCTGACCCATTAAAACGATCGATTGTTTCCTTATTGTGGTGTCTGTGACGCGCGACTTGTACCTCGTTTTAGTTATATCTAATTAGGAAATGTTTAGGCACAAGTTTCTGTGTTGGTTTCTAATTAAGACATGCTTTAAGTCCGTTTAAGTTATCAGCAGTTATCATCTGTTGGTTAGTAAATCTGACTGAAGAACTGTGGGTTGTGCACCATCATTTGTTCTGTGTATCTGAGTGGAACTTATATATGATTATATGTTTGTGTATAGAATTATTAATTTATTTTTATCTGCAATCTTATTACCCCAAAGGGACTGCCTAGTTTCTGAATAGCCTCTTTTGTGTAAAATATATGAAGTAATGTAAATTTAGCAGTCTTAAAAGAAAATTAATTTTGGACACATTGTTTAATTTCCGTAAAATGTATAAGGTATATATTTCGGGATTAACGAGTTAAATATTCAACATATCAACTCGTGAAGTTCACAAGGTCATAGTAGATAGGGTTTGATCAATATCTGCGTAATGAGGTGTCGGTCGACACTGGCGCCATTAAAACCTCAGTGAAAGCACCTACAGAATAAGTAAACTAATTTAAGCGACCCGGTACTAAGATGTTGAAGTGAAGTAAAATAGACCACACACAGTGGAAGCTTATCAAAACTTACACATCTTAATTTATGCCTAAATCACTCGCATTTTTATTGATTTTCGTAGTACATTTCATAGATAATGACGAAGATATTTGATATATTTTTCCATTTATATTTTTGTGACTCAAAAGTTTATTGAAGGATATTGAACATCTTTTAACCGCCCCAGTTTTCTCCTAGGTAACATATACAGAATTAATTCTAGAGTCTATGACGTAGAATGCTGGTATAGTCAGCATGTAACCATGACTTGTTGATGCTTTTTTTCTTTTTTTACCTGTGGAAACCCCCTCGGGCCTTCACCCCACCGGGGTTTGCGGCGGAGCGGTGTGTCGGAATCGAACCGACTAAAACCACACGGTGTGTCACTCTGGGCCTGAGACGAGAGAGATCCGGGAACCGCTTTCTTACGCCATCCGGACCCAACTTGTTGATGCTAGACCAACGTTAGGCAACTCCAAATTAGACACCCCCCCAATTCCAAGCACCTAGTTATATGAATGTATCGTGGGCATGTTATTAAATGAAAGCATAATTATTTTGTAGATGAAAAATCAGTAACGTCATTCATGACGCAGTTTTAAGTCGACTATTAAAAGTCATAAGTACATTACATATGAGTAATACGTCTGTAAATCGCTGTTTTACGGCACAACGTTATCGGTCAGTCAATTTAGCATGACCATCAGTCTGTTTGTCGATAATGATGAAAATATTCAGTTTTATATTTCATTCCCAATTCACACACAGAATGGCTCAATAAGTATGTGATTTTAGTGGTACTTAAGCTAAACTTGCTACATGTTTATTAAAAGATCTTGTTGTGGTTGGTAATTTTCGTAATTATCATACCTATAATTAGAAACCTGATTTGTGTGGAGTCAGATGAATATTATCGATTCGTTTATGTATTTATGTCGGTATTCAATCAAAATACAAATTAAATGTTTATAGTGGGCATTTTATTAAAGAGAACTCACGAATCCGATTCAATGACCACCCAGACTCAGAACAATAACTTGTGGATCACACAAAATCTTGTTCTATGTGAGGGTCTAACTCAACAAACTCAGAGGCAAGGATGGGTCTCATGAGACGAGGAAATCCTTCACCAATCATGCAGGCCTTAATTAATATTCCACTTATTCCCTGTCTATCAATTTAAAGTGTGATTTCATTTTCTCCGTTACAGGTGGTGATCTGCGGTGCGGTGCCATCGATGGTCCGGTCGGTTCGCCTCTACAGCCAGTGCTCCCATATGTATGTCAACGTGTTCCCAAACGGTACCATCATGGCTCGCTCCGATGGAAACGATCAACGTGAGTGTCTCTTCCTATTACTTAGTATATAGTACAATAGAATACCATGTGTCATCACCTTTATTCATCCCTTAAGTGTCATAAGAGCCGCCTAAAGAGAGTATAGGTGACTAGGAGTCCACCGTGGCAGAGCCACACTTCGGCATGGAGTGATACCGCGGCCCCACAGTAAACCGGTGTGAAACAGCGCCTGCGCTGTTTTTTACTGAGTGAGTGAGGATACCGAATGCCCATAATCCAGCCCCTCCCCTTATCCCCCTCCCCATCCTCTAGGCTGTGACTCACTTGTGAAGCCTCTGGTGTTGCGGGTGTACTGTATCTGTATCACTGCTCTGTACCAACCCGTCATGCCAGCATGGTACTTTAGGTTAAACCTTAATTCTAATATGGCCAGCAGTAGACTTTTAAAGGCAGTTGATAACATACGATGATGAAGTTTTTCTTGAAGTGTTCTCTTGACATCCTCTGTTGATAGTTCCATTTCATTGACCCAAATATTTTTATCAATAATTTGGATTGGAAATAAATAATATTGACAATTTTGATTTATAGTTTGAAATATATATTTACAACGGTGTATCGTATAACTTGTCGTATAGCAGTGATTTCACAAAAATATTTAGATGTGAAAACACTAAAAATAATAAAACGCATAATCTATTTACTATGTGTGTCAAAATAAAGCATTAATAAAGTAATGACTGATTAAAATTATCAATTAACCCCAATTTTATTGTATAGACTTGAGGCCTTACATGCGGCATGAGTCAAGACTGTTTCCTTGAATAAGTAACACGGTTATTACAGGCCGGCAATGGCTTGATTTCAATGTTTGAAAACCGTCGCTATACGTAAGAATTTTTCATACAAAGAAACATTAAAAAAAGATTTAATGATGTTACAATAATCTAATTAGAATTAAAAAGACGATATGTTGGTATTGTCCGTACGTTATTCTCACAGAATCAGTGGTATTAGAGTTACACTGTAGCGTAGTAGCGTTATTACTGGATAGTTTTCATCTGGTATTAGTAGACAGGAATAAAAAACTTTTAAAACGACTCCTGAAAGGAAAAGACTAATTGTAGGTACGCAACCACCCAACCCATCCAAGCACCTTACCCGCTTTTTTTTTATGAAAACCCTTAAAAGTGGTCATCGAATTTGATTTGTTCATAATAAACTCCTGATAGGTACGAAATTTGATAATATTACATAGATATAACTGGCAACTGTCTATTGTTAGCATTAAATATTTGCATATACTAATTAGAGTCTGTAATCTGACTATTGCACTTGACTCTAGAACAGTCAAAACACTAAGATTTTCTTAGATTTGAAAGTTCAATGATATTTCGAATATTATCTCGTAGGGGTTCCGTCTAAAGCAATCAAAGGCAAGCGAACAGTTGAACATTTTGCGAACACAGTAGAAACTCAAAGTAATCGCTCAGGGGCTAGACGTGAGAAACTATAGGAATATGTCAATACTTGAAGGGTCAACGGCCAGTCGCGGCAACAGGTAGACTCTACCGTGCTATATAGTAACGGGTACGCATTTCTGCGCCAACATTACGACTGTGAAATGTTTAGCATTTTGCGTATTTGTATTTTTATATTGTATTCTCATGGTAATTTTGTAAGCAAAAAGATTTCATTGGTTTAAATATATCACATCATATCACACATACAATGTTAGATATTACAGATAACTGAAGGCTAAGATCGCACACAGTGTGCACACATTTTAATTCGTGAATTTTAAACTCGCTGGCATGTCAGAGCATCCCCTTGTTTCTTTTAATTCATAAAAAATAAAAGTAAATTGTTTTTTTTTCCTTCACAATATATTTATTAGCTATATTTGGCTCTATAATTATTTTCCAGCCAGCCAACTTACAAAAACATTAGCAAAACTGCATCGACACAAGCAATAAATCGTATGCTTTTTTATTTGAACAAGACTTTGCTTTTAAAACAGCTTGGCAAAGTGAAGGGTTTACTATTTTTCTATTATTTGACGAAAGCACATGTCGAATTTGTGATACTTATTTTTACTTGCGAATTACTTAACGTTTGTTTAAAATACGCAACTTTGGATTGTTTAAGGCTTTCACCTCTCCTTCACACATCTGTGAATATTAGAATTATTGCACGATGTTTTCACAAATGTACGGCTTGTGATTTTTGTGTACATTTCGTAATGTGATCATATCACTTTCTTACAACCATTATTCAACACTACGAAATGCGGTTTAACTATTTCATCTTTATTACTACGAAAGTTTAATATACAGAATTAAACTGCCTGGTATTTATTTCAATTACAATAATACCGTAAAAATATTTAATGGTGTACTAAAGCGATATTATCATTTAATACCCGTATCTTTCGTCATCTGGCGAGGAGTTATTAAGCGCTGACAGATCTTTGGAAGAAATCACAGAAAGGAATTTGTTGATTGCAAAACATGCAGGTACATTGTATTGCAGACTTTTATCTACCTAATTGAAATATTATCTTGCAATGGACTTTGTGCTCGAACTGCGTGAAAATAAAGTTGAAATTCTAGGAAAGCGATTCTGTTTAATGCAAAACGCGCCATCTTACTATTGTGAAGTTCATATTACATACTCACACTAGTGACCCAATAAGGACGTCCTATCGTATCAGCATTTTGACATTTCATTTAAATATGAAGACGTGTAGTTTACAACTTGTTTACAATTATTACATAAACTAAATACAGTTAATTACAAGCTTTACACAGTAATGTGTATAATTTTCATACCAAAGTAAAATTATGTTATATATTACACATTTCTTACATAACATCTATAAATAATATCGAACGGATACCTATTAATTTAATTCGAACAATAATTCCGTGAGAATAAACATTTATTTGTTGCCAGAATAAAAAAATAATCACTTGACCTGTGTTAGCATACGCGTTAGTTGTGAAGCAATAAAAGAAACTACACAGCCAATATTAAATTTAACGATTTAATATTGCATCACCATTATAACTAGATCTATGTTTAGTCAGAGGTTCGAGTACGAGTATGGTTCTTTTTTCTTTGGTCAGCCGTACTTGCCAGACACATTGCGCCGCCTACCGCCGAATAGCGCGTGAAATATGTGACGCTTTTTAATTAAAATTAGATTTGAAGGTACTGATAACAAAATTTAATTATTTCCATCGTGTTAGAAAAAGCGGCTGGTTGAAACTAACGGCAACAGTGCGGGTGCCTCAGGCTTTTGAGAAATGTTTTTCGAAAATTCAACTTGGTTAAACATTTATTGTGTTATATCACCAGCAAACTAGTTCACAATAAAATTAATTATCTGTAAATGTCATTAAGTATTTCAATTAATCCCTAGCTTCAATTAAATTTGATTTTATTTGTAGTATAAAAATAACGATAAAATTGAAGTTATTCCTTTTATTTATTTTATAAAAAGAACAGAAAAATTGACAACATCAAGCTTTGATGAAAACTTCATCGGAAATCGAATTTCAAAAACATTTGTAACGTGTGGTAGGTAATTTTTTGTGGCAATTTATCGAAAAATTGTTTAGCGGAACGAAAATTACATGAAATCAATCGACGTAGGCGGTGCGGCGCCTACCTAAATTAAGTTGTTACCTTTAAAACATAATAATAAAGCTTCATGAGGCCCTCTGTTTGGTAAAAAAATCTACCACACGCACGACTCTCAATAATAATGAGGTATAATCTAATAGGGAATTAATAACATAATTTGCGAACGGAGTTTCGAAATAACAGACAGTCAAACGTTTCGATATGGTTTTTTTATTGTTTCATTTTAATCAATTCATTTTTTACACTGGCAACGTAGGTAGCCCTTTGAGGTTTTATTTTTTTTATCTGTAGCAATTATTAACGATTAGTTTGTTATGGTTAGCCAAGAAACCTCGGGGGTGATAAGTTTTGTTAACATGTTTTGTTAACATGTGGTTAAGTGGCGTGACTTGCAGCCATTGGTATTCTTTATTTTTGACAAAGGTTAACAAACTATGTTCCAGTATTTTATTAACATTTTATTAATATTTCATTAATTATCTATACTGTGTTGTCTAATAAAAAATGTGGCGAGTACTTTGTGCCCGACAGTTACTAGAGTACTTTGTGCCCGACAGTTACTAGAGTACTTTGTGCCCGACAGTACTTGAGACTAAACTTAACAGATTGATAACTAAATGCTTCATACGCAAAAAACATACTGCGAAGCAGTATTGACATTAGAAGTAACAACAGTTGCCAGCTCAAAAAAAAAGTTGATTTTAGAGAACTGAAACCCTTTAAAGCAATTCAACTTACAGATAATTATTAAATATTTATTGTATAGTCAGCCATAAAATCTTCAGTTGTATTCTAGTGTATACTAATACTTATAATTAGAAACAAAAAAATGGCATAAAACATTATAAGAAATGTAAATTTATACAAATAAATAAAATCGAAGAGTCTTTCTGTAATTTAAACTTAACAGTTTTTCACAAAATGTTTATGAAAATTTACCGCGATTAGTGTTGTCCTGCAGGTAAAACCGCGGGGCTCAAATAATGATAACGCCATAAAACTCCTTAATCTGTCATTAATAGTTCATTTGTCAAGTTATTTTAAATAGCAAGGCATGAAAAATGAGAAGAAATAAGTAGGTACCCACATAGTTTACTTGTTTAAAAAATAACTGATACAAAATAAAAGGAATAACTCCTAACACGTCAATGCACGTCAAACACTTGCTTTTATTGAACAAAAAAAAATTGATGACAAAAAATCTTAAGATTAATTAAAAGTAATTATTTATTTTTTATTTATAAAACTTTTAAGCACACCAATACAGTAAACATTTTTAAAGAGATAGATGTTCCTCTTGTAGACAACCTTTGTACGGATATTATAAAATGATCTTTTTCATAATAATTACTGTTAAATTCCATTAGGAGTACATACGACACAGTCATCTTTATGTAAACAAGTGGGCATCGTATTGAGCAAAAAATTATCAGTATTTATCACGCATATATCAATTTAATGCGTTGATTGGAGTTTAATAAAATGGAAACAGCAGACGTGCGGTTTATCTGCTGTTATTGTTCACGTGTTCAACAATACTGCTAACAGGGTGGTCCCGCGTGTTTGTACTTGATGTCGCAAATAAAAAAGGGTATTTAGTAAACACCAGTACTTTGTAGTTATGTTATTGTAAAGGGAGTATTTTTTCGACCAGATTTGACTTCGGTTCTTGAAATTACTTATGTAAATACGTGTTGCTAAACGGATTATTACTTACGAAATGCGTGTTGTTGGCAAGTGACAAATTTCAATGAAACGTCAATTTTTTCATAAAGTACTAGAACTTAGTAACGAAAATCGCTTTCAGACCGGACAAAAGAATAAGATACATTTGGGTAAATGAAACAAATTTAGGGTAAGCTAAGCCATTTAGTAAATCGCGAATTGGAAACGAGTCATATACCCATAAGACCGTTTTGTGATTGGGATTTTCGAGTGTTTGTGTGTGTATTTTTGACAACATCTGTAGACTAAATGGCTACAAAGATTTTGACGTTTTAAGTGTTCTTACATTCGTATTGAAACTAAGAGAAGCTCTGAGTAAAGTTTAAGTTTACATTTTCACTCATTCGTGTTTTTTTAGTTTAAGCTTGTTTTTGGACCTAATCAAAAATTAATAAGCCTTCTCTTAGTCCAAAGGAATTTGTTGCGTCTCAAGTGTGACTTAATATTTTTCATCGATATACCTAAGTAGATAACGTTTTAGTAGGATTGTAGGTCATCAGTAGTCAACTATATTGATTGTTAGAAAAAGTCAACGTCAAACACAGATACAAACGATTTATCATATTTGCGAGACTTTGGCTATGTTTAACGTTTATCGTTATCGCTATTATGTTTGACCTGATTTCGATCGTGAAGACAATCATTATTCAACTATATCATCTGATAATATGTTACGTTACAATCGGTCTTATTCCCATAGTTTTAAAGGTACATTTTGTTTACAGACCTAATGCACAGAGAGGATTATCTGAACATTATTGACATATGTAGATTTCGGTAACGATTTGGACGTTACCTAGTCCCGTTTATTACATTTAGATATGTCCTGGATCTTTGTTGGTTAAATACTGCTAAGTGCATTTACAAAACTTCATTGCGAAATTTTTAATCTTCAAGGCGTTTACAAAAATTTGAACAAACAAAGATACGGCAATACTTGCGTGAATCACGAGTTTTAACAAAACCTCGATAATTTTATAAATTGCAACATTATAATATTACGAATTGAAGCCTTGCTATTCAGTTTAATTGTGGTGTGTATATTTTTGATTTAGCGTAGTTTACTATATTTAACAGCGTAATACTTTCTTACTCTTGGAAACCTGATAGTATATACATACATATATGACGAGACAACAAAATTAATGGTGTTCAGTCCTATGTAGGTTAATCAATTTTATTTATTTAAACTTAATGCACATATTGTACACAGGCGGACTTAATGCCTTGGGGCATTCTCTATCAGTCAACTTTTGAGTGATATAAAAATATGAGGCGGTTGGTGCAAAATGATATACAAGTAGAACTTAGCTCAGTACATGACTAGAAAAACATATGTTTGTTACAAACACAAGGGAATAAGTTACATAAATAATACATAAACATACTAGAATAATACATAAAGATACATTCAATACCATAATATAACATAGTAGATAATATCAAATTTGAAATAATTTAGATTAACAACTGTTCATATTTATTATGCCTTTTATACTGACTTACTGGATGAAATGGTTTTAAAGGGTATTTAACTGTACGCTGGTCTGCTCGTATAAGCGGTTACCACGCTGCTTTCTACTGCGCTAAGTATTGTGGTCTCAAATCCCAAATGGGGCAACACTTTGTGTGATGCACAAATTGTTCTGCCGAGTCTGGGTGTTCTTTGTATCCGTTTCATGTATGTTTGTAAAGTCCCTCGCTACACAGGATGTATATTATTAAGCGCTTTAAGGTCCTTCTTCAGTTTACTCCGAATTAGCTAGTATGCTTACAGGTCCGCTATTAATTCCTTTACTTATTCGATATTTAGTTCATCTTTCTTCCAAATCACACCATTTTCATACCTTATTACCCCTCATCCTATCAGTAAGACTTCCAAGTGTACTAAATACTTAACTGCAATGAACAACCTTACTGTCTCTTTGATATTGACACGTATGCGGAAAATGTATAATATTTGGTATGTTATCTGTTGAGGCAAAGGTAAAAGATGACAGTCAAAAGTTCCGGAATCGAAAAGTCAGAATCCCTTGTTAGGCATCCGATATCGTTAATATATCGGACGTGTCTAGTATTAGTGTCATTGCCATATGGTATTTGTGGTCACATAATCTAGTTTGACTAGACGGTAACTTGATAGTAGTATCAGAGTTAATGCCATGTGTTGGCTGGCTTATGATGAGATTAGATTGAACTTAACCCATAGGACACACACGGTATACGTTTAAGTACCGAATACAATATTTCAAGTAAACCAAGTGGCCGCAGACTCGTAGATACCAACGATGATTAGATGGAGGACTTTGAGTAATGTTTGTCCTACGATTAAGAACTTTCGTTGCATTTTTACACATTACTATGATTTTGTTATTATTATTTGAGTGATCTTTAATAGCGTTTTTACAAATGAAAATACCGTTAATTATAAAAAGAGGGCGTATTGAGAGTTCAGTGCAAGCGCATTTTATGGATACTCTACGACCAATTGATATTTAATTATAATAGTTTCACGACATCAACAGTTATATGTTCGACACCTGACACAACGTCATCTAGTTTCAAACTAAGCGAAGCTTGTACCATGGAAGCTAGATTGACCAATAGAATACTTTTATACTTTCTGTATGTAAATACATGTTTAAATAGCATAGTAAAAACCTTCACTCCGAAACAATAAAAAAAAATCAAAACATTCCTACTTGTCATAAAAGATAAAATATTCTGCGTATGCTCATAAAAAATATCATTGAAAGATGTTTATATTCTTAATTAAAATAACATAAATATCATTATATATATTCATTTGATGCTAACCGCTTTATCACGCAAAGCAAGTAACGAAAGTACAATGCAAATACAATGAAAAACAGTCATATTATTTCATGTAGTTTTTTACGCTAAACAATTTCAACAGGTTAGATTATATTTAGAATATAAAAATAATAAATGATTCACTTCTTTTTTTGTCGTTTTGTTTCCTAAAAAACTAGTCGAATATTGTATCTCCATCAAAAACTGTATGACTAACTCTTTACCCATCTAATAACTAGTAAAATACAGTCAACTATATTGGTACCTTGATTATTTTAGAAGAACGAAGAAAACACATGATGCTTAACTTGCTTGAGTAACTCAAACACCTTAAGGCTACGCGGGATCAAGCCGTGATGTGGGTAAAATGTCTCTTTCAGTAATGGGTCTGATTTTATGATTAATACTTTACACGCAATGTTATTCTCCATTATGTCCACAATCAGTCTGGGATTTGTTGTCCTTAAGTCGCACTCTGTTCAATACAACTCCAGGGGTTTTCAGACAGTTGCAAAAGCCTAAATATTTTAGAGTGAAGACCGCGATTAGGCAAACGTAGTGTAGGGCGCCCTGCGGCGCGTCGGACCGACGATTTCAAGAAAGTGGCTGGCAGCGAATGGTTGTGGATTGCCCCAGACCGGGATAGATGGCACTTCTTTCAGTTCAGCAATAGACGGCGATAGGTTGATATCAGAAGCAGAGATTTTTGTAGCTCAAGGCTCGAGTCGCACACTCACTGATCGTCATTTAAGGTTGCATATTAAAATTTTAAATTGTTTTATGGTGGGCAACACACAATGTCTTCGCAACATTTTATAGACGACACTAATTAGTTTATTTGTATCATTTCATTGTTTTATTGTTAATTAATATTTTATTGTAATTAATACACATTTATACCATGTTGGTTGTTAACTACAAGTAAAAGTACCGTTAGAATGACTTCTAATGTATTATCTGTAGTATTTTTTCTTATATGTTTTGCTTTTCAGTCTTTGGACGGCAGGCAATTAAAACTAAAATATATATTCATAAAAAGTCTTTAATTATATTTATGTCTCTATTAGGTACTTATAAAACGTCACAAATAAGAACTAACTGTTTGCATATAATCTTCCTTTCATTGGTTCCGATCGATATAAATTGGTTCACTTTTCAGTAGGGACTACAATTTCGATACGATACAATGTTTTACGTCTATTATACGAGTAGAAAGTAGTATATTGATTATCTAATAATATTAATATCCAAGGCCACGCAGTGCTACGTAGATTCAAACTAAGTATAACTTTAAATATTGATTCTAGACCATGAACAAGCATGTTAGATATTTTTTTGTGTGACAAATACAGATTTACATTGAGCATTAATTTAACTCGCGACCAATGCCCATGAAGTTAAACCTCTACTGTGTCACATCGACTCTCTTGTAATGACGTAGAAGAAAGAAATTGCTCTGAGCAGTAAGACTCCTTAGTTTTTTACAATATATTGTATACCTGAAGGTGGGAGAACCACACTTCGGCATGCACGGGCCGGCTCGATCGTTGCGATACCACGGCCTCACAGAAAACCGGTGTGAAACAGCGCTTGTGCAGTGTTTCACCGAGTGAGTGAGGATACCAAAGGCCCATATTAAAACCCCTTCCCCCTATCCCAAAAACCAGCAACGCACTTGTGATACCTCTGATGTTACGGGTGTCCATGAGCGGCAGTAATCGCTTAACAGCATGCGACACGTTTGCTTGTTTGCCTCAAATTCCATAAAAAGAACTATCATAAAAAATATTTATCCGTCTAAATAGTTATATGTTTCATTTATCTATAAATATTTCAGACCCGAAAACTACATAAGAAACCAAAGTAAGTTTCAGAATAAAACAGCCGTCAGATATCTTAATATGAAGCGGTCTGAGATTAAGATAAAGACTGACTAAAAGATTTCAATAGTACACGTAAATCCCTGTTTACAGTGCCGCTGTATCCTGTCGCCGGGAAGGTTTTGGTGCGTTTCCATAGCTCAACGAATTTATTTCTTATTGTGGCATTACATTACTTGTAACACTTTAAAATGTAAACTTATTACTTTCAAATTTAGTTTGCTACCAGCAAATCTAATTTTTAACAATTTTTAGTAGGCAATATCAAGTGCAGTATAAGTTTAATTAAACCTATGCATTTGGATATTTCTTGATTATTAAAATGTTATGTCAAACTGCTGTTGAAATTAAGTATTAAAAAAATTAGTTTCAATTTAATTATATTTCTCTATATTTACAGCTAGGTTAATAATCAGTTTGTTGGGTTATTGTTAAGATAAGTTTTAATACACGCTGCGATTCAACGGTGCAAGTACGGATTCTGCCAACACAGACAGACCTTTCCAATAAACCGTATCGTGTACAGCAGTATAAGACGACACGACAATAAAAGCTCGTTCCTAGTTACCGAGGAAGCGTTCAGGAATTTAACACCGAAATTCCCGACAAATACTTACCTACCGCAGCGGCAATATCCTGCCGGATTCGGTCAGATTATGAGCGTTATCCTCATGGTGAGTACGCGTCACGCGCGTTTATACTAGCATTGTGGGGATTAAAGTCGTTTATCTGTTAGATAGTTGTGTTAACTAGGATTTCGCTTTGTCAACACAGGTAATTGGTGTGTTGGAATTTGGATGGTTTAATTAAAATGAGACGGGCGCCATGATGTAAATATTGAATTGTAAAGTTCTTGTTACGTTTTAAATTATGATAAGTTTGTTAGGTCTTTGTTTTCCAGGCGTTTAGATTAGAGCTTTTTAAAGTTGAAATAATAAATTGACAAAGAAAGCTGCCTGAGGAGCCAAATGGTTCACTAAATTTTAATTTTTCTATTGTTGTAGATATCTACCATAGTTATTAGGTATAAAGACATATTTAGCAAATATACCAGCGAAACACAACTAGATATGTAATCGCCATTGGATTTAGCATAATATCGGTGAAGGAAAATTTAGACACAAATCCGTAATATATATAGCAAGATAAGCATATTATTCATGTGTATAATCTACTTACTATTTTGAAAAAGCGAACGGCATGACATTCAATAAAAAAATCATATATATGAGTTGTGAATAAATTTTATAGTATTGAAATCGGGTTTACACATATTGTGTATAATATAGCATTATGGTTAAAGTTAAGGTTTCGACTTCTACACATACATATGCCAAGATTTCTTTTTTTATGTATTAGATCTCCGATGTGCCACTACACACCACAGTAAATATAGAGAAAACGTTCAGTTGATCAGGGAATAACACACATATATATATACTAGCCTAGTAAAAACACGAGACTGTGGAATCTAAACAACTTATCTATATAGAACATCGGTGTTTGTTACAAATGTAAACAATCAAATATATCAAAGTTAGTTAGTCGAAACAAAGTGTAGACATGGACGTCAAACATTGCGTAAACTAGTTACTAATCCTATGATTATAATTACAATGTTCAAGGTTTCGTTACAATGTCACATACTATCAGATTGTATCAAATTACTAGACACACTGGCTACACAATTTACGCAGTTAGAATCATATTTTCACAAGTTTAGGTTTTGTTTTGTAATCATAATTTATGCCGAGAGTAACATATTCTAGCACTACCAATATAGTTGGTATTGAAAAGGTTAAGTTACCAATACTTCCTTTTTAATTAAAATGATTTATTTTAGTTCATTATTTTCTTAAGAGTTTCGCTTAAAATAAGTTTGCTCAGGTATTTTGCATTACAAAGTGTATGCCTTGGCTATATAGCTTGGCTTTAACACTTTAAATTTATTTAATCTAAATTATATTAAATCTTGTTTTCGGATCAAAAGATTTAAAAAAAATGTTTAAAAATATACACAAAATATAATACATGTCAGGGGACCATTGTTAAATTGTTTAGATCAATATACGAGCAAGACCGAGAGTTTCGTTTAAATTTTAATGCACCGCAACGCTATCTAAAGCCTTAACGTTTATTGTGGGTACAAGACACACTAGATATCTACGTATTCATTTTTGTAAATACAAACCTATATTTTTTACGCAGAATGATTAAACAACATTTTTATTTTGCGTATGTGTGTGTGTGGGTAATAAACAACGATAGCAAGCACAGCTACCTCTTTTATTACAGTATTTAATTTAAATAAGCTGTTGATAGGTATAAAAATAAAAATAACTAAAGACATAGCAATATTTAGATAACAATAATTATAACAGTAGTTGACAATAAATGAGATGTTACTCTAGTGAATTCAGGTAACAAGAACAGAGATTATATTGATAGCGCCTTATCGAGTCTGATAGCCAGTCATCGACCCTATCCAGCTATTACTTTTACGGCCAAATACATGTGGACATTAATATATCAGTACAATTATTACTTTCTAGATAATTTTCTATCACATTTAAATAAATAAACGAGCGACATTTCTTCTGCTCACAACGATAGTTTTGTTTACCAAAGGTATTTTTTTATTGATATTGATCGATATATACCAAACTATTGTCAAAGAACTACAAGATAAAATGAAATGCTAAATCTAATCTAAGTTTCAACTTCTTTAGGGTACAATTTAAGATATTTTTATGATATTATAAAATATGTGATCATAAATAACCAGATGATGATGATGATGATCATGAGGCGCTCACAGCCCAGTTGCACTTGGTGATTAGAAACAATCACCGAGGGTAAGCAACGACGGCGCGGTCAGTGCCTGGATGGGTGACCGCTGGTGGCATGTTACCAAGAGCGTCTCTGTGATTCGGAGGTCACGTTAAGCAGTCGGTGCCGATTTTAATCATACGATAACAGTCGTGAAGCTTAGTTGGAGGCTATCGGGCGGCTTAAAAACATCCAACGGCAAGATACGTAGCCACTTGGCCAACGTGGGGACGTATTGCCTTAAACCTCTTCTGAGAGGAGACCCGAGCCCAGCGGTGGGACATTATGGGTTGTTGATTGACTGATTGAATGAATGAAATAACCATGATAGCCTTGGTAAACAATATAAGATTTTTAATAGAACATTTTTAGTGTGAGTACATTACGCTTTTTTGTGTCTATCCTCAAATATCCAAATTCCTATATAATGTTTAACTTATTCTCATTAAAACCACTGACAAAGTTCATAGGCAACAGTAGTAGCTAACCATCAGGCAGCCTTATAGTTTGTTCCTTATAAAAAGATGCCAAAGTTCTCAAACAAAAACGAAAAAGCTATCTGAATTCTCTTGCAAATATTGCCATAGCCATACATTCCAGCAACTATACTTTTGTGGTTATTCTATCTTAGAATTTATTTCTCACACTAAATCTCCAAAACCGTTCAAGTACGTGCCATTTCTCTGGGAAAACTACTATGTATCAAGAAGAAGCTTTAGTGAAATTACAAGCCAGTCGGCACTTCAAAGTGTGTTTACTTTAGCGACCCAAGATTATGTTGTCTTTACAAAATTAGCCTATTATGAGGTTGGGCAATGTTTACACGGCTCGTTACGTTCGAAAGAAAGTCCCTTTGCCCTTAAGTTGGCCAAAGAGACCATGGAAAAGACATATATTGAGACACACACTTTTTTCGCGTAAACGTTGAACAAGATAAACAAACATAATATTTGAAATATTATGATGACACTTGGGAAAACTGTTGGAAACCAAAAAAAACTAATACGGAAGTAAAATATACAACTTGGTACTATAACGTGGGATATTTATTATTCTATTAAAACTATTACTTTGTGTTTGGTGAAAATAAACAATTTTTAAAACATTGAACGGAATTTTCCTAATGAATATAAATAATCTATATTATTCTTATTAACGTAAAAGAGAAAAGATAAACGAGTATTGACGTAATAATTACGTTACAATGCTTATGATGAAGCAATACTTTGCTTATACTGTAGACACTAAAATATTAAAAAGCATTGGTTAATATATACATTAAATTGGTAAACCATAAAGTTAAAGAGATGTTAAATTGGATGTCGCAGAGTTTTATGAACCTTTCGTAGGCACAAAAATGACCCTACTGAAGAAGTCCTGAAGAATTTCTTTACGTACATGTTGATTAAATAAGATATTTTAAAAAAGAAAGAGAAGATCCTCGGATCTTCACACTATCACGCCAATTCATCGAGTCTGAAAGGCCTAATGTATGTTTCGTCCACAGTATGTTTTGACAGACCACTGATGTACATAGACATCTCCGTAGAAAAGAGGATTTGGCCCACATATTCCAAACATACATATTTTTCACATTGAATAATGTCTTTATAATGTAGAAATATTTGACACTCGCCACATAATACCAGATTACTACATTAATTCATAAAATATAATTTGTATATTTTATTCTATAAAACAAATTCTATTTAATAGTAAACGTTATTTATAACTACCGCATACTGTAGAACTTGAATATGTACGTCGTTCACTCAATATTTCTTTTTAAAGCACTTTCATTCAGTCGCGTCGAAATTATAATAAATTTATGTTTAAAGTATTTTTATTTCTTTTAATGTTAATTGAAATGACACAGACTGTGTCACAGGCGGCCATGTCTGGATACATAGTTTTATTTTTATTAATTCTTTTTATACGAGTCCCATCGAGTTTGGTCATCGAATTCCAAACTTGAACTTTTCTCTTTTACGCGTTATCTATCTACAACTAAGATGGGTTTATATGACGCCGTCTTCAATGACCTAAATACATGATTTTTCCCATTTAGGATGAACACACATTTATTTCGAGGACTTTGACACTGCGCTTACGCTTGACTTTAACTATCACTACGGTTCATAAACAGAAGATTAATTGTTTTATCAACTATTCAATTTAAACAAAATGTGTGGTCAAAATATTTCAAAACAATTCTGAGGTTATAATGTCAACAGAGATAAATAATTTATCACAAAAATATTGTTGCTAGATGTTCTTTAAGTATAATTAAAAAGATTGAATATATAAATGATTAACATAAATAGAATGTGTATAAGTTATATATAAGTAGATCATCATTCAACAGTGCCTATGTGCTGTTGTAAATGCAGCATCCAAAGCTTAAATCAAGTTTGTTTTATAAACGTAATAGTCAGTACTTACATACATATTATAGTCCTACATAGTTCATTTTTGCGAGGTAATTTACCTCGCAAAAATGAACTATTTGACCGAAGAATGTTACCTATAATACAGATATTTTACATACATTTAAATATAATAAACAAAAAAGCAGTTTTATATTTTGACTGTGTTTTGTTGAAATCTGACTGAATACAACAAGAGTTTGAATATTGAAGGAACGAGTTTCCGAAATGTCAACGTCGTGGCATGTAAACCTTCACCGCCTGTCATGTATTGAATATCTAGCAATAGATTAATATTTATCGACATTTTATTTTTATACTTTATTAGCGTTCAAATATCATTAACGATTAGTTTGTTGCACCTGACACTGTACGAGTGACTCTTGTACAGAATAAATTCAATTTATTACGTGTCCATAGCCCGCGGCGTTGATAGAAATTGGAAAATATACACCCAGGGTGAGGTAATTAACATAAGCGGGAGTTACATGGAGAATTCCTTGAATACTTACAATTCATTAGTTTGACTGCTTATGAGTTAATTAATTCGGGAAGAAGAAAGTTTGATTTACGATTTAACAATGCTGTTTATTGTTAGAACATTAGTATTACTAATTATTTTGAGACGTCATTATATTTTGTCTTCAGGATTTTGCAGTCTGTCCCTTCATTCTTTTATGCGTAACTTGAGAATTCTCCATTCTTATGTTGTGTCAAGGACTTAGAGTATTTAATTTTATTTGACTCCATTGTTTTAAATCATTTGTGTACACCAATTGTATACAAATGTCGTTTTTATATGAACATAAATTTATGTGTAACGATATGAATACTCTGCATATTTGAAATTAATAACTATACTAATGAAAAAATATAATTTGATATATTAGATTTATTATTTAAAGTCTCTACCTCATTATCATTTATCATGAAACACTTTCATTATTTGTAGGTAAAATACCGTTACACCTTCACTAGTTGATCAAAACTTAACTAAATATGAAATAACTATATAACTATACAATAGCTTATTTAAAAAAATACCTCTCAACGAACGAAAGAGCAGTTATTACAAAATATATAATTCACTTTTTGTTTGTTACAGCGAATCTCACCATCAGCACGCGCGGCGTCAGTTTAGAACTGCTCATTCACTCTCCTGTGCAGGATATGTTCCTCTGCTTCAATCGCTCGCGGTTGGTCGGCAGGCGACTGGTCAGTATTCACTCTAAATATTGTCTTTAAACATAAAAAATATGAAATACAATGTTAAGTGTGTCTATTCCAATAAAAGTAATATGAAATCATTTCTTGTACACAGACACGCTACCAAGCAGAGAGACAGCCCACCTGTCTCTTCAAAGAGGAGTTTGTGGACGGCTACAACAGATACCATTTGGTGAAGAACGAAGACCGCTACATAGGGTTCAACCGGCGAGGCGTCCAACTGCGACGCGGCAAGAGTCGTCTCTCGGAGCGGCTGCACAAATGTTTCTCGTTCATGAAGGAGGCCCACGACTTCGATATAAACAGGCACAACAAAATGCGCGCCGGCGACTTGCCCAAGTGGCGTCCGCAGCGTAGGCTCCGGCCTCCACCCCAGAACTCCATTAAGCCGCCGTGTCACGGCGTGCGCCATCACCACGGCCGACATCAGAGGCGGAGGAATTGTGACGGCACGTAGACGACCCATCCTCCTCACGTTAGCAGCTAATTTACGCTTCAACGCTTCTCGCGTTCCGTTGCCAGCTGTCAATGGACATTGTGAGTGGACAGAGTATTAGTCAACTATCGCAGTATTATTACAGTGACGTGGACTGGATAGCGTTAGGTTAGCTCGGCCGCGGTGGCCGCGGCGTTTCAAACGTCGTATGAATGGTAGCTGAAGCGAGAGAGCAAACATTTGAATGGGGAAAAAACGCCGAGCTGGGACGTCGTCCGGAGCTGTGAAATTCCTTAAGGTCGTGTAACATTGTGGCGCTCGTTTGCTCATGTACCAGCGGCCGGACTCGTGCTCTAAAAGGAAAAAAGTTTTTCTGTGAAAAGAGCAAATAGTAGTCTCGCCAGTCACGAGTGTTCCGACAGACCACCGCTGAACTGTGGTGCTGGGTGCATCAACACCCGAGTCGCTCGCGCTCCGTGGCAAGCACTCCTTTATTAACGTATGAGTTCTCGTAGCCCTCGATTGCTTCGGCTGGCTCACCATAAGTGTAGCAAAAACGCCTTTACGTCAATTCTCAGTGTGTATTATTTAAAACGCTTAACTATTAAGTACGGATCGTGTTATCTGCTTGTAAATATAATCAAAATAATTGTGTTTACTTATTTATCAAACAAAAGTTAATCAAACAATTTGTAAACGTAGATGTTAGATGTAAAGTTGTATTAAAATATTTTGTATTTAATAATGGGTATTTAATCTATCCGACCAACCGCTCTCTTGTGATTAGCCACAGTCGCTATGACCTAGTTTCTTCACTAACTCCATGTACTGAAACTTTTCCTTACTAATGTTCATTTGAATATAATTCTGGTCCATTTGTGAATTTGTTTGTATGATTTTGAGCGCTTTGTATATATTATTTTAAGAGTTTGTATGAGAGTTATAGGTAATTGAATCTCTTCTGTCAAAATCCTGTTGGTATTTGGCGATGCTTATGTTGATTTTCAAGTATAAAATTGCCATTATTTCATAGTGTTTGTTCGAACTCAAAAAGAATATCGATGTTCATCGATGTTCAGTTGTTTTCCATATGTTCATCACCGTTTATACATAATAAAGGACGTTTATAATCTTAATAATGTTTATAAGATCTGTGCCATAGTGTGGTGGCAGTGTATGACTATGTGTTCGCATTATATCTATTGTATTAATTTTGTCTGTAAACTTGAAAGTAGTGAAGTATTTTAAATTAAGAAAATGTAACACAATTTGTTTTAACTTTGTTATCATTTTCATTCAAAGAACACAAGAAATATCACAGTTTTTAACCCCTGACGTAAAAAGAGTTTGAGTCTCTCTGTGTGTACGTGTCTGTCTGCGGCATCATAGCTCTCAAAAGGATGGACCGATTACGACGCGGTTTTTTTCATTTGAAAGCAAGTTTCCTTGCGGTGGTTATATTTAGTAAATATCAAATAAGCACTGTAAGAGTATCAGCTTTTTTCTAAAATGATATAAAGCCTTTTTGGCATATGACTACTCGATTAAATGCTTGCGTAGGGGATTTTAATGTTTTAATTTTTGGCTTGTTAAAGTAGTTATTAAAATTATCAGAGTATAGTGAA
Organism: Hyphantria cunea; assembly: GCA_003709505.1. Classification (NCBI taxonomy): domain Eukaryota; kingdom Metazoa; phylum Arthropoda; class Insecta; order Lepidoptera; family Erebidae; genus Hyphantria; species Hyphantria cunea. The sequence continues at coordinate 752,406 of PKRV01000512.1, forward strand.
AATATGTATTATTATATTATGCTCCTACCTTAAGTTACTCTTTCCATGAAATAAATGACTTACAGCCTAGTGTTCACTAAATGAAAATGATTCCAAATGCAGCAAAACATTAGTAAATTAATATTCGTATTACATACCGATTGTATATCGAAATTTAAAATTAAAACCGAACAGTATAATATAGGCAAAAACTATACAGCTACACAACAAAGATTTCAGCGGTCTGCAGTGACCATTACACGAGTCAATAAATACAAATTATATATAATTATAAGCTAGTATACAAGTTAACAAGGTTTCCTGCGTATTATAATGTTCGACGTTCAATAAAAGCCTTGCGAATATTGTCACCATTAGTCTTATACGTTGTTGCTTTACATTCCATCATTATTCCATAGAATAGAGACAAACTGAAGAAGACATTGTAACATTCCAAACAATGTAATAGTTTATAAAATATGCGCTTAAATACATTATAAATTTGTTAAAATAACTTGACATTGTGTATCTTGTTACTGTGTCTTATTATAAGTATGAAGATGCTGAGAACGAAATATAATTGCTAAGAAAAATTACGAAATTAAATCATATTTAACTCGCATTTATTTATTTTTTATGTGTGGCCCTGCCGAAGTGATTACTCTGCCTGATGGAAAGCATAATCAGAATGCAAGAGTCACCATACTCATTGCCAATGCAGACAATGCAACAATGCATCATTTTGATCCACGCCTTGGCGGCCTAGTGATGCTTCTCCACCATTGGGTCTCCGGTCTTGCACTCACCAACGAAATACGACAGCACAACGCTTGTCATTTTACGTTGATATCATGTGCGAGGGTAGTACCGCCCCGGTCGAGCCGGCCCGTTCGTACTCAAATGAGCGTGGCTCTACTACCTTGAAACTTGAGTATTATTAGTTTAAGAACTCTTTCAAACAGTTTTGTGTAACTGCAAAACGAGAGAAGAAAGATCCTGTACCCACAGATTTGAAAACTTTAGTTTTAATAGAAATATTTCTGTCTTAGTGTACGGGGCACGTGATTCCTGAGTTTGGAACTCTTAGTTTAAACACCCATTTTACTGTTAAAGTGTAGGATTCCATGTAGTTTACTAAAATTGATATTTTCTGTCTGAATATCTTAACACTCTTTTTTTTAGCAAGATGCGTATTTTCGAATATATATAAATACATGTTTATTAGAGGAAGAAATAAACTAGTTCCAGTCATCGTTTTTTAAACATGTTCAAGATTCGTCTCCTAACCTTATCAATAATAACTGATATGTTCGTCGTCCTTAGGAATTAGTAAATCCTGTCCGTCGCCGTGTCGGTCAAAACCGTAGCAAAATTTGCTTAGTAATTTTTAAGTTGATTGCTTTCCGACAAACAAACAAAACTAGATACCAACGAAGAACTTTTTAAAGTGTACCTAGTGATAAATATTGGTTTTTCAAACGAGTAGCCAAATAAGAGTTTAATGTGTAAAACCACTCCACTTGTTTACATTATGTTTTAATCCTACTCGGCCAATTAGTTTTGCAATGATAAAAATTGTTTGAGTAAAACTATTTCAAGGATTATTTACATAAAGCGTCGGCGGGTGCGGTCACAAAAAAGCGATGTTTCCAATAATCTTGCCGGAAGAGGGTGTTTGCGGGTGAAATGTAACATTAAGAACAAATAGGGTAAAGTGGGGCTAACTGGGCGTGATGCCGGCACTGCGTGTGCGCAGTCCAATTAGCACCTACCTACGTCAGGCACAGAGTAAGATAAGATACAGATTACAAAACATGGTGGTAAGTCTTGCGCATATTATAAAATGTGTATATTTATAATATTTATTTTCAATTATGTGTTTTAGATTTTTTTTTTTGTTTTTTTTTTTTTTTTTTTTTTGTTAAAAAGACAACTCCCGCATTAGGAATATACATTCCTGTGTCGCGGGGATCTTTACAAACATACATGAAACGGACACAAAGTACACCCAGACTTGGTGTCCGAAGTGGCGTGGCGACCACTGAAACCACTAGGCCAATCGTGTAGTCTAGATAGTGTATATATATATTTTTATATGTTTGTCTCTTTACAAAAATTTAATCTTAATCATTTTAGTTGAAAGTTAAATGAAAACCAAAAAATGAATAAAAACTATGTATGAGGTAGCCGATGAGGTGATGTCCCTATTGTATTTATAAAAATATATATGTATTAAGTTTCATTATCTCAGATGATGTTACTAATGATTTCTGATTAAATTCAAAATATTTGAGTAGAGCCACTAAATATCTAATAAAGGAATGAAACAATCATGAGCCTAATTTTTAGAAATTAAAAATTTGAAGAACTAAAATCCACCAGAAAACACATTAGCGTATTTGTTTAAATTTTCCAATAAGTCGTTTTTATTGTTCTTAATAATTTTAAAACAATTGAAATTAATGTTAAATCCAAATATGTATGAATAGTTTGGACACTGCCTAACAGTTATGAAAATTAATGTTTGATTCGGTGTCTGTTTTAATAAAATAGTAATTCGTTAAATACATCCATAAAAAGTTTTTTGTGTATATTTATTTTCTAATATTTAGTTCACGATAAGTACTGTCAAATGCGGGTGTGTCTCCATTGATATGTTAGCAATACAAACTTTAGAGAGGTGGGCAGGTGACGAAATTTCGTACAATTTTGTTTGGTTAAAACGTTGGAGAGGTTTTCAAATGATATGAGGTCAGAAAAACATTATTTTAATCGTACCTCTTTAAACTCACAAACGCAATGAATTTCTATAACTAAATTTTTACTTTCAAATATTGTTTAAAAATAAAAATATAACACCAGTTGAAAATAAATGTTGGGTTTTTTTACTTTATAGTGAGTATTTCATTTGATTAAAGTTTGGTTTAGTTCTTAGATTTTTGCCCATTTCAATAAATCGCTAGTGTATAAACATTTACTTTAAGAACTCATTCTATAAATGGCGCTAGTTATAGCAAGCTATAACAACATGCACGCTTAATAGTCTTTAAAAGTTAGAGTGGGCGTTATATTTTTGTTTCTCGTGATATTCTTTTAGTTGGATAAAATCAATAATGGATTTAATATCTCAAAATATATGTTATATATAAGTATAAAATTTATTTTGAGATATTTTATTTTATTATTTTGAACATCGATTTGCTAATAATGGCAAAAAAAGGTTGAAGCCGTCAATGTAATCACATAAGTGACTGTACCAGTTACTAGTTACTTTTGTGATAGATTATTTCTTTCTCAACTTTATGTATGACAGTTGCTTATATCACATTACCCATGCTATTTTAACAATTTAATTGATGCAGAGTTTTACAACCTAATATTACACAAATATTACTTCAATATTATGACTGGGTATTTAAAAAAATAATGTTTACCAGATTAACAGAAAACAGTTGATCAAAGTTTTGTAATTGGTAATTTTTGTGTATTGGTATCTGTTTTTCGTTTTAAGGTGGCCTGATACGTGATTATTTTAAATGGTATCGAGGAAGTGTGACGTTGAGAGAAACCACGTAGATCCAAGAAAATTAGAACTGTTCAAGCCAAGTCTATTAACAGGCGTCAATAAAAAAATAATACCAAGGTGTTACGCCATAAATGTCACTTATTGATGCTATGAAAATATATTCCAAATCAGTTCAGTGTAGGTGTTAAGCTCCGTGTCTAAGCGAAGTAAAAAGCCTCTTTTTCGATGGAGCGATCGATATATTTATCGGATCTCTTGATCAACTAATAGAAACAATTCTTAAAGTTTTAAATTTCATCCATTTCTGGAATTCAAGGTAAATAAGATTAAATTTCAAACTAGTAAATTTTAGTATTTATAGTTTGGGTGTCAAAAGAACGTAGATATCTCTGTTTCATTGCCTACTCTACAAACGCAGTGAAAGAAGCAAGTTCGGGCAAACGCACACTGGCGCATATATAGTAGATTAATATGTTTGTAGACACTAACATATGTACTGATGCAAGTGTTAACTAGCTTATAGTACGTGCCAGTGCATACCGCGGCTTATGCAGCTGTGTTTGAGACTGTCAAATATGATGCAAGAATCTTAATTTTAATACGTATTTATGTACGCTAAAAGCATAATAAATATGCATTTTTGTGTTAAGTTCTCTCAGATAAGAGGTTTATATTTCAATTCATCTTTATGTAAAGTGGGTTATGGGGCTTAAAACTTTGTCAAGTACTGTGTACTGATATGAGTAAATAACACATCAGCAACTCACTAGTTAATCTTCATTTCTCTTATTAGGCTAGCTCTATGTCCAAACTGACCCTAATTTTCGTAAAAAAATTGTTTATTAATATGATACTAACCTTCTTTCCATATAGATAATTAATCGAATGAAAGGGAATAAATAAGACGAATTGGATTAACATTCTAGAACTGGCATTAAAATTATTTGCATAGCAAGTATTTGTCTGTGTTTGTCAACTATCAAGAGATAAATAAATAAATATTTCGGCAGCTAAACGCCATCTAGTCCCAAGCTGATTAGCGCTAGTGTTATGGATACTAGATAACTGAAATAAATACATAAATGCATTTTTTTATAAATACATACAAAATATACATAGAAAACACCCAAACTCCAAAACAAATATTTGCGGATCATACAAATATTTGGTTCGACCTGGGGATCGAACCTGAAACCTCAAGCACAGCAGTCTCATACGCTACCACTCCCCTACCAAGGCAGTTAGATATTTGTGATTTGCGGTTTGGTATAAAATACTGATGCTTAAGTCTCATGGTCACCACATTTGTGAAGTCAGCCTTTCGCTAGTTTTATATATTTCACACAGAAACATAAAGTTTTTTTTTACATATAAAGAACAAACTGTACGTTAATCGGGGTTAGGTACAATACAAAAGTTCAACATCCCAAGTTCCCGACTAGCTCATGAAACACCGCTAACGCATATGTCAAATATTTGGCCGTCTGCCTAACTAGTATCTACCGGTAAAGAGGAGTTAAACCGACAAATAAAACTTTTTTATTCATTATGAGAATGAACATTTTTGTAAATGGATTCTTTAGAAGGAGAGGACCAGTTTGACGAGGCTACAAAACACACGTGTTTGGGGTCCTGTTGAATGTACGATTTGTTACAAATGCTCTATTGGTACTAGTAGCTGTCGTTTAGAGGTTTGTATGAATGGACAATGAAGCTATTTATAAATGTTATGGCCATTAATGGTAAGTTTTCTTTTGTATATTATACACTCAAGGTTATTTACTGCCAAGATTTCAAGAGATCTGGTTTTAAAAAGGACATTTTATTTAAATTGTTTGGATGTTATATTTTGTGCCGTTAGTGAACCAATTTTGATTATTATTTTAATTTTATACCTCCAATATAGTAATGCGATAGATATTACAAAATACATGTAGAGATATTACTGAAACATAAAAACTACCTGAAATAAATATAACAAAAAAAATTGTACAGAGCCAAAAGCCTCTTCCTCGCAATGATCTGAGAACTGTACTGAGTCTATCCCAAGTTCTTAAAACTTTCATGATCAAATTAAAAGTACCTGACACACTGAGGTTACACTGTTAAATGGTTGTGCAATTTGGACTTCGTTTTATCCGACTTAGGTGAAGCCAAAAAGAAGTGTAACAATCTGAATCAACGTATATTGAAAAAATATTACATATTATCATCTACTAATATTGGCTAGACCGACCTGAACAGTTATTTTACGTATTTCACAACCCAAACAAAATGCGTAAAATAATATTAACTGTTTGTGTAGGAAATATTTCTTATAACTTTTCACACAAGCTCGCAACCAAAGCAATCAAAATAAAAATATTGTTAAACAAAGTGCCCGCCTCGTCACAATGAGGGCCTATTGTAGGAATGTCAATTTTTCATATTACTTCGAAAGTTGGCACTCAGACAAACACCCTCAGCCATTCAACCCTTCCATCGGAGCCTGACAAAAAATACTCTACTCTGTCAATATTGGACATCAAGCTCACAAGTTCGGTACATGACACAAGCTTATTGTGTTTTATAGAGCAACTGTACTGTACCAAGTTTATATAAATTAATAAGAATGTGAACTATATAGAATCTAATTATTCTACACTGTTTTTGATTCAAAAAGATCATTATCTTTTACAAGTAAATTTTCTAATGTAATTCAAACGATAATTCAATTGGCGTCGAGTAAATAAAAATCTTCAGGAGGCCTATTGTTATCCCATTATCGAAGACATTCGGCTTGTGAAATTGGGTGTCACAGAAGTAAAAGGATATACGTGCTTAGGTACCCCTAAAATAAAAAAGAACACATAAAATACATAGCATGCATTTTCTGTGCTGTTTAAGATTCTGTATTGTATTTTAACTTAAGAGTACCAGGACAATATTATGCTAAAATGATTGTTAATTTCGCATACACGTATATATTTTTCGAATGTATTTCTTTTGAAACGACTAGATTAATAGAATTTTATGCATCGATTTATTAGTTTGATGTGTCTGGTTCTTATAAATTGTGGCATAAACCACACTTATTGCGCTGGCCCTTTTAATGCCACTCGTTTGTTTGAAGTCTTCGACTATTACAAGTCCATTAGGTGTCTTGCACATACTAACACACAGATGTGATGCAAAAAATACAGAGAAATTCCAATTACTACCTGACAGATTTATCTAAATTAGATTTTTATAATCTTCTTATTTGAAATTTCCGTTATCTCTTCTTCTTGAAGCTTATAACTTTTATACAAGTACATTACCGCCTGATTTTCATCGGTTACTGTCTCTATAAAGATTGCAACATCTAGACAAAACTTCTACGAAACCATCTATATTACAAACTCTCTTTCTTGCATGAATAACGCAGACAATTTTGATAGAGCTGACAAAGTGAAATAAATATTGTTATTTATTTCATTGCGGATTGGATATGTCATTTTATCAATACCATTAAAACCATGTTAGTTTATTTTTTTCATTAGATTGGTAATTGTTACCTCGAGAACCAGTTTGTAATCGTTTTTGATCTACTAGATCCTGAGTGTAGCGCTTCATTCACGTACTCAATGTTTATGTGATTTAGATCAAAAATTAATATCAAATTAAAGTTGGGTTTAGTCGCGCCTCTCTTTTGCTTTGACATCAATTCAACTATTTATATACTCATACGTCAAAGTCGCACAACCGCCTCATAGCAACAAAAATAATCTCATATACCATAAAATTTAACAATACGCCGAATAACCAATAACCAGACAAATGCATTTCCTTGTTCCCAAAATGCTAGCGCCAGTCACATCGAGTGTCCTCTTATTTTATTTGTCTATCCCCATTACTTCTTTGGACAAAAGGCGTTGAGTGTTTGGACGCCTTCGAGGGACCAACAAACGGTTCGGGTAAACACTCTGGATTCTCACGGGTTGGCTAACCAGTTTTTGTGACCCGTTGTACTCTGATAACCGAAATAGTTCATTAAAATTATGATAACGGGAAACGAGAGTTCCGAGTTGTATTTATCAATACAACGACACGCCTCTGACTTATAGACTACGAAAAACGGATATTGATGTGTAATTGAACTTGATGTTTGCCTTTAACTTTCTTTTTTAACACTTCTTAATTAAACACGCCCTTTCTAATATTAAACTAGCCCTTAAAATAGAGAACTTGTTTATTAATAGCTGAGATAATTGTGATGTGTTATAAACACTTCGTAACATATGCTAAGAACATTTTAATGTTATAAACTGATTTAAATACTATCAATTTTTTGAATCAAAACATTAAAAGTCCATTGTTTAAGCGATCCCTGTCTATAATATTTGGAGTTATCAAACGAAATAAGAACATACATAGTGCATTAAACAATTATGTTTAACAATATTTAACTTATTATTAGACAGTTTTAACACACAGATTATAATTAGACAGTTAATTAATTTTAATTAAGTTATGTACATGTAAAGATTACAAAATCAGTTAAGATTACAAATGATAATAGGCATAGCCACCTAACATGCCTACATAATGTATGTCGTTATACTGACTAACTGAGAGTAATTTAAGTTTACGTTTGTTTTATTTTTATGGAAAAGAGGGCAAACGAGCAGGCGTATCGCCTGATGGTAAGCGATTATCACCGCCCATGGACACCCGCAACACCAGAGGCGTTACAAGTGCGTTGCCGGGCTTTGGGGGAGGGGGAGGGAATTGAGGGAGGGGTGGGGTGAGGGACTCACTTGGTGAAACACATCGCAAGCGCAAGCAAGTTGCACACCTGTTTTCTGTGAGGCCGTGGTATCACTCCGGTCGAGCCGGCCCATGCATGCCGAAGTGTGGCTATCCTACGTAGTTATTTGTCTGTAAAATCAAACCTTTATGTTTTTGTTTAAAATAGACAACTCCCGCTTTAGGAATATAAATTCCTGTGTCGCGGGGATCTTTACAAACATACATGAAACGGACACAAAGTACACCCAGACTTAGAACAACAATTTACGGATCACACAAAGTGTTGTCCCATGTAGGATTTGAACCCACAACTCTTGGCGCAGTACGAAGCGGTGTGGCGACCACTGAANCGGGAGAGATCCGGGAACCGCTTTCTTACGCCATCCGGACCCCTCCCAGCGCCTGCCCGCACTGAAGCGGGCACCGTCTAGATTTTATACACTCTCAATTCAGGCGACGTACGGCACACACGTAACGTCGCCCCCTCGCAGGTGGCCTGTGAAGCGGATGGGGGGGAAAACCCGTCCCGCCCATCCGCGGCCACACTCAGGCATGAGGCATGAGGCGCTGATAGGCGCGCCTCCGCCACCCGGTTCGCCGGCGGTGGATCGGGTCCGAGTGGAGATCGTCCTCCCGGGCCTTCTCCGCAGCCTCCTTCCGCGAGATGACTTCCTCGCAGAAGGTCGCGACTGCGGTAAGACTGCTCTCGCCGCCGGCCATAGAGCATACGACGGCCGAGTCCTCACTGCAGTCGCAGTGGTGGCAGGCGGGACTCAATTCCCTCCGCGCAACCGAGTGCAGGTTCTTCCCGAAGCAACCGTGCCCGGAGAGCACCTGCGTCAGTCGGAAGGAAAGGGTCCCGTAGGCTGGAGCGCCTCCACGGTGGCGAAGCCATCACGTAGAGCCTCCAGCCGCGACGACCACCGAACCATAGTGGCTCGACGGGCGGCTTCACGCCAATCGCGCACCTCTTCGGGCGGAGGGCGCATGCCACTTTCCGCCCGGAATTCAGCCACCCGTCGATAAACTTCGGTGAACACTTCCGCCTCCAAATCCCACAGGGGTGTTCCGGCCAAGGCGCACGCCGCCTCGGTCGACACCGTGCGGTATCCGCGTATGGCTCTGACCGCCAATACCCTTTGAGGGCGCCAGAGGCGCGCCTTATTCTGGGCGGTCAGAGCCGACACCCACACCGGTGCGACGTACAGCGCCATCGACCGGACAACCCCCGTGAAGAGGCTTCGCGATGCGACACTGGCTCCCACCAGATTGGGCAAAAGTCGCCCTACGGCGGAGGCAGTGTCAACCAGCTTGGGAGCAAGCTGACGGAAGTGCTCGTCGAAGAGCCACCTACCGTCGAGGATCAGGCCCATATACTTCATCTGGGCCCAAACCGGTACGAGGACCGAGTTGACCACTATAAAGGCGCCGGGGGGAGGCCCGCGACGAGGCCCATGAAACAATAGGGCCTCCGTCTTGTCCAGGGCCACCCGTAAGCCCAGCGCCTCGATGCGCCCGACCACCAGAGATACTCCCCTGGTGGCCAGGCACGCCGCCTCCTGAAAGTTCGCCCCCCGGGCTGTGACCAATGTGTCATCGGCGTAACAAATTACGCCCAGCCCGGAGGGGAGACGCCAGAGAAGGACCCAGTCGTACCCCACGTTCCACAGGAGTGGTCCTAGGACAGACCCCTGCGGAACGCCGCACGACATGGGTCGCCGTCTCAAGGCGCCCTCTCGGTCCTCGTACACGACGGTACGCTCCTCTAGATAGTCTGCCACCAGCCGCCTCAGGTACTCTTGCATCCCACTGAAACAACTAGGCCAACCGTATAGTCGACCTTAACCTTAACCTTATGAACTGTATCTCTGTTATTTCTATACTAGATAACATTTATAGGATAATTACCTGTTCTAAAATATGCAAATATACTGCATCCTCTTAAATTAGCAATAAATGAATAAAAAAAGTAAAACAACTGATTACAGTTTATTAAAAGTATAGAAAACCTTGGTTTCTTCTCTAGAGCTCTGTAGCAGTCAGTGAGTTAGTATTTCAGTTTGTTTGGATCACGATTCATTATGCGCGAAATGTTGAAAGATAATTTTAATGTTTGATATATTTTACTTTACTAAGAGAATACCTTTGGTGATATTTGTGAGAACGAGAAAAGATTGGCACTGATTTTTGAACAATTTTCTTTACGAGAATTGACCTCCTCGAAAAAATTCTTGTTTTGAGACACATTTATTGTAGGAGTCAAACCGTGGGGCAAAACAAGTCACATCTTATCAATATCGACAGACAATCAGTGATTATCGATTAGATAACTAGGCCGATGCTCCTGATTAACTTTCTTCGAATGTACATTCGCCAAAGTAGTGGTTGTTCCATTTCTATTGTTTTTATTATTCTATCAATCTTATTAATTAAATATTATTGTTATATATTGAGTAATTCGACTTAGAATTTGATCTATCGATCCACTTGATCGAGTTCGAAATAGAATCCTTAATGTAAGAATTTTACTGAAATTTGATTTTGTGTAATAAGTCCCACCAAGTGCTATTATTCACCAGTATATGTATGATCGTCATCATCAGGCTATCGCAGTCTACTGCTGGACATAGGCTCTTCCAATTTCACGCCACTTAGTTCAACTCTCGGCTTCTCGCATCCAATATATATACATCACTTATGATTTACTTGACTATATTTATGTTAATAAAACAAAAGGAATGTATAGTACACAAATACTACATTAAACCTCTATTTAAAAACAATTCATCAAGATTGTATACTCTTATTTAACTACTGTGTAAAAGAAGATATGACTAGAAGTAAGTATGGGAGTTAAATACTCCTTACATCGCATCGTCCGCAAATATATAATTGAAAATGGTAAAAAACCGATGTTGACGGTGTTGAGAGACCCACAAGTAACTGATGATGTACAATAAGTCTTCAAGACTATGCTTTTAACTACTAAGTAAATAGTGATCTGCTTATGCAAATGTGGGATATGTATATATTAGTCGGCTTTTACGGACGTAGGCTGAATGCTTTTTTCCAAATATATGGCAATGGAAAATGCATCTGCAAGATGACTGCTTTTACGATGTACAAAATTCCGGTAACTGTTCAGAATCAAACATGTGAACGAATTGTGTGAATAAAATTTACGAGCAAGATTCTAACAAACGATCGTACAAACTGTCAATCAGTACTTTTGTGTGATCACGAATGAAACGAATGATGTTGTGCGTACTACAGGAAATTAAAAAGAACGAACAAATTCTGATAACATTCAACCGCCAAAAAACGAATCATTTAGAACAGTAGCCAAGAATTAGCAAAACCAACGACAAACATTAACACCGGCGTTTGAAAACAATCAAAAGAAAATCTCCAAACAGAGATAAACGTTTAAAAGTCAATCGTTCATCCGATAACATAGTAATGAGTACTCGTTGAAAACAAACTTATCTTGATGAGACAGTTGAGTCGAAGCTGACCCATTAATAATCCCGTAGAAATAATAACATCATTACTTTAAAGTCGGACCACCCAAAATCATCACCTCCACAATATGAGCAATGTTATATGATCGTAAACTATGAAGATATGATAGAAAATTAAGGGAAATGAGAAACGAAAAATTAAGAGAAATCGCCGATCGGACGGAGTAATTGTGATGTCGGCAATTTGCATACGATATGAGGCGCTAATAGATGTAAGATACGATTTTTTACTGAATATTCCTACATGAACATGCACAATCGTTATTAGCATAGATAAAGACCAAAGAGAAAAATTAGGAGACACATATAAAACAAGTTTTTAAACGTTCACCTCTTTTGTAGTTAATGAGAGTACTTTGCAGGTGCAGGACGACGGTATTATTTTGAAATTTGAATGATTTTATAGGTTTTATTTTGGAATAAAGCTCACAGAAAGAAGGTCTTGGAAGATTGTTCAATCTTTAGAGTTTCGTACCTTAATAAATAAAAGCCCGCCTGTTCAATATATGAATGATTTATGCATAGTTAAAGAGATACTTCTACTTGATCCGTAAAATATATAAAATTTAAAAGTGCAGGTTCACACAACCTGGAAGCATTGCTGTCCAAATAGCTAGTACCTGCGTTCATTTGTCTGTTTACAGCAAATGTTAATAAAAATGAATAGCTCGTTATTCAATAAAATAAATGGATACGGAATCGGCAACACCACCATTTTCATCCAGAAATTGTTGAGATATAGAGAAAGTCTTAGCCGGCTGCTTGTTTATTAGGTGTGTTATTAATACCTAAAACCTTAGTTATTTCTGGTTGCCTGTAAGAGATTGCCTTCGGGCGATAAGGCCGCCAATTGTACTTTTTATGTTAACCTTAAAATTAATCTGGTGTACAGTAAAGAGATCTATTATTATTATTATTTCTACGACTTCGTGATAGTATTTTTACGCTATTATTTCTAGACGAGCCTTCCAGTCTTCTGGGCCTGAGATGGGAGGAATCCGGGAACCGCTTTCTTACGCCATCCGGACCCATCTCGTAGTCAACCCAGTCTTAACCCGTTTTCCTGTAATTTACTTCCGTCACTCACACAGATTGAGCGAGACGTGTGTGCTATTATTATTGTGAAAAGAATGACATTTTGTTCTTTCAAAGCTCAACTTTAAATCTTATAAACATTGTTTCTGATTGAAGAATAACCGATGTTATTTAATATATTATATTATCTATTTAAATAAAAATGTTTCACTAAAACGTATGTACGCGCATAACTTTCGATCGAATGCACTTAATTGGATAATTCTTTATTTTCGGTGTTCGTTACTGTCAGGACAAGTTTGTATAGGAGAAAATTAAAAGGCGGAGATTAATATTAAAACAAGTTTTTTGGTATTAATTCAAGTAAAAGAAATATGGCGGTACAAAGTTCGCCCGATCTGCTAGTATTCTATATTTTTCATGGATTTTTGTATATTTTTTCAGACTATTGTATCTGATAAAATCTATTAATTATTCAGGTATTCACACCTTTGAATATGATAACAGTTTTTACCCAACACTGATTATCAAAAGAGATTAAAAAACAATCATTATGATAATCTATGTTTTGACATTCTTTTTGTTACATCACAGGGTAATTGTTTATACAAACAAATAGTTAAATATCTACAAATATCTAATAATACATTATTTTTTCTATCTGGGTGGTTTTATATTAAATAAATAAAATAATTTGCTATAGTGCTTAAACCAAAAGTAGCCCATGAACACTCCGGCATCTTAGACAGCGCACGCAGAGCCATGAATTTTAAACTTGATATCAAATATGGAGACAGTGTTTCTCTTATATTTATTATCTATACAAATAAATAAAATTGGAGTGTCTTTTTGTAATATTAAAATAACCGCTTTTTACGGAATACTTATGTATCTATACACGGTACATATACCAGTATAACATTTCAACAGTATCTGTCTCTCTGTTTGTTTCTGGTAATCTCTGGAACGCTGGACTGATTTCACTGAGACTTTCACTGGCAGATAGCTGATGATATAAGAAGTAACTTTTAGATTATTTTTAGACCAAATTCACCCTGCGGCATTTCCTGCGATTATAACAAACGTTAGTTTCACCTCGGGGCTCAGCTAGTATACATTAACATATTAGCGTTACATACAGGTAAAGCCTTACTCTGCATCTAATTTTAAATGTGTAGTACTCCGATTTTTTCAAATATTTGCTTGCGATACTTGGCTATAATTATGACTACGTCGATGTGATAAATTATGTGATGTTCTAAGTGGCAATTTTTTCCCCATTACTTGAATAAATGAAACTCCACCACTTTTCCAACGCTTTTAGCTTCATATAACCGACCTGTAGAGCAAAATTATCGTATGTGATCTGTGATATTTCTGGATCAATCCGATCTTCAATTCTAAAAGTATTCCTGTCTCAAAGGCCAGCAATATGCTTCAGACTTCTAAGTAACAAGCGTCCATGGGTGGCAGTATTCATTTTTATCAGGTGGCAGTCCTAGAAATACCAAGAGTATTTACTTGATGATTAATAGGAAACATTTCTAAAAGATACGATAGATTCAGCTCGAGAAAAAAATGCCTTGACTCCTTCCGGGCCATGAAATCAATTTATCAGCGTGGCATTAAAAGGTGAAAAAATGGGTTCAGTCGTTAAAAATGACACATTCTTAGTATTTTCAATATTAAAAAAAAATTTTGGACACGTGTCGGCTCTCTGCCTTATTTTTTTAATCTATGTGGGTAACTGTACTTAAATTGCGCTACTAAATTATGCACCGACAGTTTTGGTAGGCGTTCCGTCATGTAATGAGCATATTTAATGGACATTTTAAAATAATTTATTGTTTGAATGTTAAGGCGAATACTTTGTGGTAATCTTGTTATTCCAATAAACATAAAGCGAAGATTTTCACAGTTGTTTTTCATGCGGTTTACTTTAATTAGTCAAAAATTACTCAAAATCGTTTTACCAAAAGTTAACAATGTTTAGTCCTTTTGTGGTCCAAAGTCATGAGTTTTTATTTTACTAGTCATAATTATATAATAATTATTGAACCACAACCAAAAAAAACCATCAAAATTGAGAAGAAACTCATAACATATTGTTTAGAAAAATATTTCTCCTCAAAGGTCTAGGTTCTCCAAACCTATTATCCTATAAGCAGGAAGAAAAAATATTTTAAAATGAATGTTAACCGTGACTTTCTATTACATATTATTTATAACTATGCATAAAAAAGTCCCTTATTATGGTATTTCTATATAGAAATACCATAGCATGTCGAGCATAGATTCTTGATTCTCTGAAAGTGTTCTTACCAATTCCTTTGCATCATCATCATCATCATCATCAGCCTATCGCAGTCCACTACTGGACATAGGCCTCTCCAATTTCACGACACTTAGTTCGATCTATGGCTTCTCGCATCCAGCTCCTGCCAGCCGTCTTGCGCAAATCATCGCTCCACCTGGCCTGTGGACGTCCTACACTACGTTTGCCGAGAAAGTTTTTTTTTATTCCTTTGCACAAGACTTAAAATGCGACACTCAGAACTAATATCATGACAACGTTACGGAAACGATCATATATTATCCCTTTTTTTAAATGGTGACAATCAGACTAAGACCAAATACGATGGACAATTAATGTTGATGCCCTCTTTCTCATTACGGGGACTTGAATATGAAATCAAATAAGTCAAGACCCATCTTATAAGCAGTTATATCATTACTGATTAACACGAAAAACTGTTAAATATTATCGATGAAATTCAACAGAAGGTTCTTGCACTACGTAGTTAACTTTAAATAGTCGATATCCTTCATAACTTTGTATACATTATATATACATATGAACATGCGAGAGACGTAGTAATATATCTACTGCACGGTATCCGTATTTTTAACCTTTACGCACATGGTAAGAAAATAAACAGATGCTGTGTGTGCACTTTAATTAGCTAGTAATCAAGTACTCACGTCTTGTCAACACTCAGAAACAGGCGTTTCTATGACCGAATAAACATGAAAAGGATGTAACTGCGTGATGTAAGCTTAAATCTTTATACCTCGTTGTCATACCTACTTTGATACTCTGAGACAGATTTGGAGGACGAATAGAACTTTAAGCCTGCGAATAATCACCGTTTGAAATAAATAAGCCTATAACTTGTTCATACGTTATTAAAGATGAGCAAACATTTATTAGAACGAGGAAAGAAAAGTGCAAGCATAGCAAATAAAAAGAAACTCTATAAAGATCTTAAAAAAATTAAAGACAGCTTTCAACGAGTTCCCTTTGAGAAGCTCTTATTTATTTTAACTTTACTTATATGTATGTTTGTTTTTAACTTTTGTGACTAGTAAGCTTGTTTTTTAGTTTTTTATTTATTTAAAAACCGGATGGAGAAGGGATTGCAATCTCTGAGGAGAACATTTAGGAATCGGAGGCTGCACAGAAGCAAGAAGAATTTCGTGGAATAATGTTTCTGAATTATTGAAAGTTTTAGAAATTGATGGAACATGACATAAGGAAATAATAATAATAATATCTTTATTTATATTATAATAAATATCATTATATACTGAGCGTAGATATTATTATGGCTAACAAGTAGGAAGACTTTTACTGGACCGACATAATATAGTCTCTTAATATGGTGTCGGAGCAAACAAAACATAGCTATCTTATTATTAAAACTCCACCAAATATATCTTTGTCTTATCCATTATGTAATATAAACAAATAGAAATATTTTTAAAAGAATTTTGCTTATAAAGTATTCGTTCAGCGATTTACGGGTAGATTCACGAGTATTTATAGTATCTTCTGCTGAGATTTAATGATTTATAAGAATTCATTGCGATGTATTTTTCTCTTTATTGTTTAATAAAGAAAATCTTCGGCTACTGTTGTACCA
The DNA here is from genome assembly GCA_003709505.1 of Hyphantria cunea. Taxonomy (NCBI): domain Eukaryota; kingdom Metazoa; phylum Arthropoda; class Insecta; order Lepidoptera; family Erebidae; genus Hyphantria; species Hyphantria cunea. The sequence goes on from PKRV01000512.1 coordinate 769,160, forward strand.
GAATAGCGAATAGAAGAAGCGTACATATCTATGTGTTTTTAAGTTAAGCATTTTTTTAAGTAATAGGGGGCATACGAGCATACGTTTCACCTGATAGTAAGCGATTACCGTCGTCCAGGGACACCCGCAACACCAGAGGTATCACAAGTGCATTGCCGGCCTTTGGGTAGTGGGGAGGGGTATGATCCTCAAGTATAAGAGCTGTTTCACACCAGTTATCAGTGAGGCCCTGGTATTACTGCGGTCGAGCCGGTCCATTCATGCCAAGGAGTGGCTCTCCACGGTAAAATGTAGTATATGAAGTCATCAGTCATAATATAACAACAACTCATGAATCTAATCTGAATCTTTCAACAAGGAAAGTTTAAAATAAAAAAAATGGACTACATAAATATATAGCCTATGTCACCCGGGTCATTATTATGAATCCACTGATACCTCATTTATAAAAATCGGCTTGCGGACTTTAGACGCTACTGTACAAACATACATAGACGACCAAAAATATTACCTACTCTACCTTTTGGGTTCACTGTAGTTGAGTCAAATTTTGTAAAAGACTTCCTCTATAATTTTCTTCTGAGGAAATTGAAAAAAAGCAGCTTACTGTGTATTATAATTGTTTTTATTACAAACACCAGATTTTTCATGCCATTGGTATTGCCACGAACAGATTTTTGATCCATTTTCAAGGCAAGTTGTCAAGCCCTAAACCAAACTTCCGCATAGAATGATCATATCGCTGAAAAATCTGTGTGTGACAGTTTTATTTAGTTGTAATGTATTGAGGGTTTATATATAAATACAAGACTCTGGGATTAACATATCGTAACCATGTGACTATAATTGAAGCGAAAACTTCTTTAGGCGCGTTAAGCAGATTGAACAAAACCCATGGAACTCGCATCATCGTCACCGAAAGCTTCCCATGAGGTATATTTTTTTACTTCTTTTGTCGTGCGTTTTATTTAAGGAGCAAAGAGATCCATTTCAGGTGAGTTTAAATAACTATTTGTTTATAGTTTTGAGTTTTCACTGCTGTCGGCAGTCCTCACGACTGCTCTGTCAATTTTTTTATCTACATACATATATATATATACACATATGCACGATCATTTCTGGTTCTATATAGATAAGTTCTAATAAAGATAATAACTGCCGTCCTTCCATTCTACTTCCCAATACAATAGGCTACTCTCAGATCAATCAAATATTTATGAGATAAATCTTACCCTTATTATGTTGTTACAGAATTACAATCAATAAAGTCTTGTTCGAGATTTAATCGTTCGATTATACTGATTCTCGCTTCTGTGCAAGGCCGACAAAGATTTTTTTTAATATATTCGCGCGTGATTCACTTACATTTTGACAGTATAGTTTACGTGCTATTAATATTAAGATGGACCCTTAAGGGCCAGTTTCACCAGTTCCCGATAAAGATTTAGAAAGTTATTTGACATTAAACATTATGTGACAGATAAAAGTTACTGATGGTAAAAAAACAAGTTTAAAATATTCTATTTTTATATGATATAATTATACAGGATCTCCGGTAACAAAGAGCGTCCCTTAGGGTTCCATTCTAGGGCCATTTCAGTTCCTCAGGTATATAAATGGTCTAGCTTATTATGTAAGTATGTAAGTACAACAATACAATTATGCGATTGTTTTGTTCGCAGATGACACATCGTACTTTTGTAAAGTTAAGTGTAAACTTGATTGTTTTAATAAAGTCGACAGTGCACTCTTGAAAGTGGTACATAAGTTTAATTCAAAAACGCTTATTCATAAAATTCCCTACATCAAACGTTAGGCAAGTTACAACCAATGTGCGTTTGAATGGATTGGATCCTATGGAATCTACTGTATTTTTAGATATTTCTATTGATGCTGTTAAAACGGGGTCCCCATATAGAAAAACTATCCGGTAGGCTAAATAGCTAGAATAGTTATCTTTACTTTCTTCCACAGCAAAATAATAATGAATTATCGGTATCCTTCTCAGGGATAACTGTGCTGATATTACTGCTATATTTGTTATACAGAAACGCGCTGTACGAGCTATTTATAAATTAGGTCCTCGGATTTCTTTCCGTTTCAAATTTAAAGTGATAAATATTCTGACTATATCTACAAAAGATATATGAAAATTTAACGTTTATCGATGTTCATTCTATAAATACTAAAAACAAACATAATCTTAGTGTTCACGTCGTTCGTCTTCACAGTATAGACAAGTCGTTCACAGGATAATGCATACGTTTAATTTTATAATAAACTCCCTTTTAATAATAGGGATTTTCCAATGCGGAAATTTTAGAAAACCACCAAATATAAATTATCCGCAAAGTAGTAATACACCATAGCAGAATATCTCAATCATGAAACCGCCTACAATTGAGCTGCTTATTTTACACATCCTGTTTATTTTCAATGCTTAAATTTATTTCTTATATGACGAGAGTTTATAATAATTTTAACTTAAATTATAGCTATTCCTGAAATTTTTGTGTGTAATAGAATGCTCTTTGTATTTTGAAAAGGACTGTAAAAGAGACGATGTTCACTAAGTTTGTTTCGTATTTTCTTCTAGAGCTAATCCAGACAGAAAAGGCAGAATTCATTTTAAAAAAAAGTTTAACTTGCAAAAGTGCTCTTGTGACCTAATTGCAGAATAAATGTTTTCATTTCATACGATTCCATTCCGTATCATTTCGTTCCATTTCCTTTTATTTCTTAATAAAATTGAGTTTAAGATTTTCTTCGGATTATGTTATTGATTTTAGTTGTAATTTTGTTTGGTTAAACTATCCTGATTAAGCTTAGCTATCGAAGTCCATAACTTGCTAATGCAGTAAAGGTTGGTATAAACTAGTTTGAATTAGATTTGTTCAAATGTTTAAAATATCAAAAACGTCATAACGCATTACATTTATCAGATGGAAAGATAACGACAGATTCTACAAATGAAGGCTATTTACTTGATTACTACTATTTTACCAATATATATATTGTACATAATATACCAATAAAAAATGGTAAATGATACAAGGCCAGATGGAAGAAATTCATTAAAGGCGATCTGAGGACGTCTCGCTATCCTAGTGTGTATGTAAATACACACTTCATAACTCCCAAATGTCATTTGTTCACACAAAACAATACGACGACAACCAAAAAATTCCATACACAATTACCAGTACCTTTTTCTTATATTATGTGCCTTGACACCATTATCACTATAGACAACTCTAACATAGAAACATTTCCGGGTAGCTTTAACACTAGAACTAAATCAATACAAGGCTGTGCATTTGATAAGGATCCAAAACGAGTCGACAATGAAATTCTCAGCCAATTTACGTCATTAAGTCTCTTGTAGAAGATAAATTAATTTTAAAAGATTGCAAAACATATCCCAAAGCAAGATTATGTTCATACAATTATAAAAATATCAAATATATATTCAGATAATATCAAATTTATTTGATCACAAGATACTTCAAATTCTTGGCAGTGTGAAAAGTATGTTGAACGCTTTATTAAGATTTCTATCATAATCTATGTTTTTAAATAAGCAGATCATATATTAAAGTATAATGTATTAGAATTTTGATTATTAGTTGATGTGGACGTTTTCTATGTGCCGTGGGAATGGGTATTGATCGTGGCTGTAGTATGGATAAGCATAATAATATAATTATAAAGCTTATCCACTGGGAGTTGAAGAGAAATCTCTCTTAGCACCTGTTAAGGTTTCACAATTGTAATAATTCCATTCCATTCATTTAATCCACATTCCTTTTGATTATTGCTATTAGAAATTAAATTTTATTTACAGAAAAATATTTTAACGTTCCGATGTGATTTTAACATTACGTTATGGACCTCGAAAGGCTCCCTGTGAAAACCAAATCGCTAGAAACATTTATTAACTTGAAATGTTATAATAAATAATAATAATAATAAATATTTTCGGACATCTAACACACAACGCCATCTAGTCCTAAACTAAGCAGAGCTTATAATATGGGTACTAGACAACTGATACGAATACATAAATACTTTTTTTTTGTAAATACATACATACTATACATAGAAAACACCCAAACTCCGAAACAAATATTTGCAGATCATACAAACATTTGGTCCGACCCTGGATTCGAACCCGAGACCTCATGGTCAGCAGTCGCGTACGCTACCACTGCGTCACCGAGGCAGTCAAAGATTCAGTGATGAATTATGTGTAAAGAACAAAACAACAACCCATAATGTCCCACTGCTGGGCTCGGGTCTCCTCTCAGGAGAGGGTTAAGGCCATACGTCCCCACGCTGGCCAAGTGCGGGTTGGGGACTGGCAAGAATACGTTGTGGCCACGTAAATCTTGCCGTTGGATGTTTTTAAGCCGCCCGAAGGCCTCCAACTAAGCTTCACGACTGTTGTCACGTCGTATGATAACCGGGACCGACTGCTTAACGTGACCTCCGAATCACAGAGACGCTCATGGTAACATGCCACCAGCGGTCACCCATCCAGGTACTGACCGCGCCATCGTTGCTTACCCTCGATGATTGTTTCTAATCACCGAGTGCAACTGAGCTATGAGCGCCTCATGAATTATGTGTGATCTAAAACAATTAAAAAAGATACAGGGAATTTTGTACCGATACATGTTTTTGTAAATACTTCTACTAATAATATAAACGATATGTAAGCATTAAAAAATACAGAAAAATTATAACAGTTGAATTTTACATGGAAACTGTATTGATTATCGAATTGGTTTTAAACCATCGACGGTACATTAAATTATCAAAAACATCCTCACTAAAGACCAACTCTTCATTTACATGTAGGTATTTCGTTTATGTAAGACAATTCGTTGTATTTAGTAATATATTCATAATATTTCGTTTACTTATAAATAAGGAAAATATTTAAAAGCATTAGAGATCTATTCAAAGAAACCTTGTGAATGTATGAACAAACCATATTAAGTGGTAAAAGGAGGAAAATGTTCCGTGTATATTAAGTATCTGATTCACTTGTATTCACTGTATTTCATTGAATGTGGTCTAATAGTTCATGGACTTCATTCTAGATTCCATTGAAGTCGGTCACAGCCTATAATAGTGTATTGCTGATCATAGGTTGGTTTTCGTTTTGAATTATATATAAAAATATATATATTTAATCTTCCAAAAAACTATTAAAATCAGAAAAGCCAGTAAGCTGACGAGTGATAGAGGAGAATGAAAGCAGAAACTCATTTTGCCATTACTGGTACAACGTACAAAATATCTCTGTCTTTGGATAGTTATTACGATGCTAACGTAGTTTCATCATGAAATAGGAGATTAAAAGCGCTTTGCAATGTATAAATATGTATTAATGCAACTATGGATATGTGCGTAGGTATGCCCATCTATGTAGTGTAAATGTGATCTGATAATATACGTGTTCGATCTGTGTCTAAACAACTGAAATAATTAAAGGTATTCAAAATTGAAAGATACAAAATGTCATAGATCTTTTAAATTCTCTATTGGCACTTTTAACCCACTCCATACATTTTGTTCCCACTATTGCACTTACCTTTAGTGCTAAATCATATCAGAGTACACGCTTAAAACTTAAACTCGCAAATATAAACTTTCAACCGAAACCTAAGTCGACATTGCATAATTGTACGTAACTCCTGAAAGGTGTTTTGATATAACCTGATTATATATAATTTAAGATCTGATATCGATTGTGATAAGAATAACATAAAAATGAGCCACTCAATAAATTAATCTAATTCTTGTGGCCCAGCCCTCACACTGCATTGGGAAGAACCGGCTATCTACTATAGTGTACGTTTTTAAATTGTGTTCAACGTAATTACCACAAGTTTATTATTTTTTCGGTACAATAGATATCTTTAAAAGACATCGAATTTGCGTAAAATATATAATTGATTATTTGATTTTTCGATCATTAATGGATGGATTTTTCAACATCGCGTTCCGATTAATCAGTACATTTTTATTTTTGACATTAAAAAGTCTGCATTTTAGTATGCATATATTTTTACTTTTTGTTATTTGACAAAAGTTAAGGTTGTTGCAATTATGTGATGAAATGTGTTGAAATTTAATTAACTTACAAATCGTCATCATAGTGAAAATCTGTTCAAAAAAAGTCCAACTTCTTTGGGTAGATTTAACTCTTGTGTTGGAACATAGCATTCCTTAGCAATAATATTGCTTTCCTGTTCTAGAAATACTAGTTCAGTTATGCTAGTGCTACGGACTCAAAGATTATCGAAAATATATAATAAGCAGAAACTTGACTATTATCTGCAATAGACTTTAGTCGTATTATAAACCAGACGAAATGATTCAACATCATGATACTTGATAACATAGCCAGATAAATTATGCGCGTACATTGATAGCAAACTGGTGTAATGTAGTGTCCAAGGGAACTACAGTTTACGTGAAGTAAATAGTAATGTGGCGACTTCCACATACAGCGCAACAACATAAAATATATAAAAGCGCCATCTACCGAAGAAACATCGAACTACGTAGCAACGAAGAAAACTAAGAAACTACCAATCCTAAATCGCGCAATAGAAGTTCTCGCGCTGATTAACATATATACAACTTCCCAACATCAACCGTTGGGCAGTAGCCCGCCAGGCATGATCACCTCGCCTGGTTGTAGGATCCTCCCTTTGTGTAGGGGGAATAAGTGACCCGTTCCTCCACAGTTGGGACCCCTCCACAGTTGTGGTATAGTAGCTTAGAGCTCAGAAAATTAAAAGATTTTATTTGAGGTATTTTAAGTAATATTAAGAACGGTGTATGCCATAAATACAGTGGCGTGCAATTAGAGAAGCCTATGTCCAGCAGTGAACTGCGATAGGCTGATGATGATGATGAAGATGCAATAAATAATAAATGGCTGATTAAAAGTAAAAAGATACTGAACTCGTTTTGTCGATTTTATATCTATTGTTTTTATTATTGTTATTTTTACTAATATTTTTTGTTACTTTTTTATGTTGTTATTATTATTTTGGATAAAAAAGAACTCGTTATTTATTTATTTTTTCCAAAATATGTACTTTTATGATGAACAAAGTTTTTCTCCATTATGTTAATTGCGTTAATGTCTAAGTGTAGGAACGGCCAACTTTACTCACGAAAATAAATATCATATGATTTTTAATGATCGGAGACCTTGTATTTACATTTAAAGAGGAATGACAAATGTCAGTTTAAAGCAGATATAAGAATTATATGTAGAGGTGTGTAACATTCCTCTTTTAAAAAATTATTATGTAAATTTTCATTTAATTCATAAAATCACAAATATATGCGAATAATAATAAATAAAAAAAATAAAAATAAAAGAAAGCTCTGAGTTACTCCATTTGCATTACATCAAAGTTATTTATTTAAGAAATCAGTTAACATCACCGTTATCTCTCAGAATTATTTTCGAATTAGTTTAATTGCACAATGCGTATTTGCGTAGGTATACAACGGTGCTTTCCTGAATATTCAAGAGCTTGTTTAAATTTCTATAAAACCGGTATTGTGTATGGTTGCATTTAAGACAGTGTTTATTATGACGAACCAGTTGCGGTCCCGTATGAGCAGCTTAACAAATTTAGTTTTTTAATAATAATTATTCCAAATGTTGGGATATTAGCATACAATATACGTTGTTAGGAGCATTGGCGCCAGTTCGCCCACACCTTGATATGTGGTCAAAAATAGTTAGCTATATCGTTTAATGCATTTCATGACAGTATATTTTACTTAAAGCTGATAGAATTATAGATATAGATTAGGAGATGAGAATACGCCAATGAACTTAAAACCGATGAAGAACTTTGATCTGTGGAATTATTTCTGTTTGGTTTGAAATTTACTTGAATAAATATGTAATAAACAGATATAATATAGTGTAATAACACTAACGGAATAATTGTATAATTTTTCCAATTACAATAAATATGTATTACATATAGTTATTCTGTCTTAGTTTGCATAGTGCAAAACTTCATAACATGATTTCTAATGAAGCTTCAGCATTTTTATGGAATAAATCATAAGTGCGCTATTTTGTGATGTAAAGGTTATTCAACAATGGGATTAAAACACCTTTTGACCATGTAAAACCATGACAAATGTCTAAGAAGCAAAACTTGTTTTATCTGACACGTAATATTTACTTATTAACAAAATTTATATCCACGAAATACAAACCAATTAGTACCAAAAACAATTTTTACATTTTAACATTTATAATTCTGCATCAATTACAAAGTACACAGCTTTCGGAGGGTATACAGGTTTAGAGATGTAAGTGAAGATTACAAACAAATTAGGTACAAGTAATATAGATGTGCAACTGAAACAAGGATACAAATAAGTAGAAGAATATATCGTCGTTGTCGCAGAAAAACGACGGATTTGATTATTAGTTACTTCGGTAGGTCTGAGAATCGGCCATCTATTTTTCATACACCTAAATGATAGTGACTCACCCCTATTTTTTCGTTTTCTTGATTTTTTTTTATATATGGCAAACAAACGTTTGCCAAGTCAACTAGTGAGAGTATATAATTAAGAATCGGCGCATATAAATATTTTGCACTCTCGCTTTACCCGTTTGCTCTCGCTTAGAACAGAAGTAAGGTTAGTATCAATCGATCAATACACCATAATGTCCCACTGCTGGGCTCGGGTCTCTACTCGGGCCAAGTGCGGGTTGGGGACTGGCAAGATTGATTCCCAGATTCTCCCAAAGGCCTGCAACTGAGCTTTACGACTGTTATTATAGGATAACAACCGGGACCGACTGCTCAACGTGACCTCCGAATCACGGAGATGCTCATGGTAACATGTCACCAGCAGCCACCCATCCAGGTACTGACCGCGCCGTCGTTGCTTACCCTAAGCTAAGTTAAGGTTAGTATAGAATATTTTATACCCCAAAGTCGTGAGACGCGTTACTCTTCATCATCAGCCTTCAACAGTCCACTGTCGGACATAGGCCTCCCTAATTGCACGCTTGGTTCGATGATCGGCTTCTCGCATCCAACTCCTGGTACCTGTACTGTACGATTTTAATTGGGAAAGATTAAAAAAATTTAAATGCCTCATTTATCTATAGCATTCTGATTCTCTTTAACAATAATTGGCTACTACAAGTAGGTAAATTTATTATTATATTTAAGACGCTTCAATAACACACCGCGTGTAATAATTAGTATGGGCGTATTACGTTACGCGCGTAATTTACGGCGTTTAATGGCCGATGATCGCGCGTAATTATTTTCCTTCTTGTATGTACATGTGTATCAGGTTATTTTTAACGTGAGAGAGTTTTCTGGAATATCTTTTATTTTGTTTTATTTTCATGTTTTGTCTATGTGATTAAGTTTAAGTAGATAGTTGTAGAAGCCGAAAATCGTTTTCGATAGTAATTAGAAAGTTGTTAATGATGAAAGTTAAATATTTTTTTAAATTTTAAAGCTTTTCAATGTGGAATTCTGTGACGAAATTCTTTAAGAGTTCTTTTAATTTTGTATAGAAACAACAATCACTAAACCAAACATAATTACGGTACAGATTTATTTGTTGATTCTATATTTGATAGCGTTTATTTCATTCCTGTAATTTCCTACGAGGAAACGTCAAAAAGTCGCATTCTAGCGAGGTTCAAGACAGGATATTTTGTTTTGTGACGATTTTATTCAATAAAATCAGAGTCAATGTGCTTTCCGATATGATAAAACACACATTATTAATTTATTCTTTGGTGTATAAAAACATTGGTAGATACAGCACCATAATGATTTTTTTAAAACAAAAAATAAGGCAGACGAATTTATCATCAAAGCTTGCAAATTATATCCCAATTAAATGTATAAATCTTTAATTTAGTGTTTTGTTAATATTACGTATACGTAATCAAATTGTCTTCTGGTTTAGTAGTTAGTATCAATAGCCTAGCTATTTTCTTTTATTTTGTTTCTGATGTATCCAGTGTCACTCTCACGACTAAGACGAATCTGTTGACACACATAAAAATACGATAAGCCGTTTAGGCTCTATGGCGCAATATACAATAGATACATACACTCGAAAAACATAACTCTCCTTCTTTCGCAATCGGGTAAAAGAGCATAACTTTTCTTCTTTCGCAGTCGGGTAAAAAGAGGGTTCCTTTTTTAAAGAAAACGTGCAAGGAATAACCAAAGACGCGTTATTTTAGAACGTAAATGTAGAAAGAAGAGAAACGTTTATGTAGAACAAAAAAGTGAAGTCAAAGAAGTACAAAATAGTAAAATTTTAAATAATTGTTATCAAAATTTTTAACTCTTCTCCGAATTTAATACGGTACTATCATTAGATTAAATCCTGACACTGCTGCACTGGCTAGTTGACACTGAACTTAATGCTATAGACAGGCACTGTGTTGTGCGAAATCTATCTCATCTGAACACTACAGATTTTATTCCGTCGTCGGCACATGTGTTCATCAAACGCCTAAACCGAATAAACACTAGTGTGAAGGAATCCTAAATGATGTAGTAAAGTGATATTAACTTTAAAATCAAGCTCCGAGCCTTTTTAACCAACCCGAATAGGACGGATTTTAAGACTACTATGATACGGCTGAACTTTGATTTTTTTTTGTAAAGCGAGTGCTATCACTACAATCCAAGACAATATTGAAATTCCGTTAAAGCCACTGCCATCGGTCTTTTTAGGGCTACAACTACCCATAACAATTACCATCAGGGAATGATAGCTTAATATTATCTCTGACTATACTAGGTCCGTACTAACTTTGTTAAAATTACTTATTTTTGGAATATGTTAACCTAATATTTTATCATCTAACGCGAACCCCGCCGCAAACCCCAGTGTGGTAAAGAACCGAGGAGGTTTCCACACGTTAAAAAAAGAATGTAGTATGTATACTCAGTGAAGAACCCCTAATAAGTGGCCGGTAATTCAAAATCGGTGTATAATTACTGCGTGTTCATTTACTAGTAACGCTAAACTTGAATGTTTACGATTACAAAGTGCTTACGTCACAATACCCTCTAGTGCACTCTTGCGCACGTGCGTCTTCCGCACTCTAGAGTCCTTTTCATTATAGTGTACAGCGCCGTACTATTGATGCAGTAAGATAATGAGTGTTGAGTAATCCTTTTAATAGCCATGACAGCCGGAAGACACCTGAAGGTAGACCTCCCTCATTTGATGCTGTACTGCATGCCCTTGAATGTTTATATTGCATCAATTGAATGGTCTCATTAAAACACTGGCCTGTTGAGAAATATTTGTATGTAAGTTTACAATTTCATAAATTCTAAAAGTTTAAACTAGTTAGGGTTTAAAAAAATTCAGGTCGGCAAATATCACAGTATCGTAATACCGTTCGAACATAACTTTTTTATTCCTTTATTTTTTAATAGACACGACATCTGACTAACTAAAAATGTTATTGACGGTTTTTGCTGTGAAATAAAATGATTTACTATAAATCGTTTTATTTTACAGCTTTTCACTTATTTATACAACTCTAACCAACTCTTTCAACTCTTTGTCGTAAGTAATGCCATAAAGAATATTTAGTTCGACCGCCAGTATTTGTACAATTTTGTTAACAGCTGACTCTACAATAAGACGGATAGTCTTAATCAAACCAGCACAGGAGAAGGAGTAAGAGAAAATAAAAGGATGAACTTTGAGCCAAATATCGAACTGATAAGCAGCCCTGATCAGTAAACTTATTCCTAAAGAAGCGAAGCCATGTGTTGAACGATACGAAACCAATAAATTACAACGCATTACAAAGTTTAAAAGCAGAGATCGCACCAACTTTAATTGATATCCGACGAATGGTCGGCAGATGCGTAATAACCTAGTATTTAACTCTTTGATTCATTATTGCGCACGGTGCAGTACTTACCCGCAGTTATTGCCGTGTGTGGTAAGAAGTGTGAATTTATTGCCTATTCTGGTACAGTCAGTAAGAAACGTTGCTGGAAGAGTATTGAAAACATTTTCATTTCGTAAATCCGACAATAGTTGTGAATGTAACAAGTCGAACCTTTTATTAAACATTTTTATAAGTAAGACCATTTTCCACAGCTTAAGTTACTACTTAGTTTATGGTTTATTAATTATAAATTCTTTATTTAAATGTGTTTAGGTTATCCTACCATTTGTTTAGGTACAATATTAAAAAAAATATTACATTAAAGTTACCGATAACTACTGAAAATAGTTTGTTACACTCATCGCTAGATGGCGCTACATGTCTTTCAACGATTTAACAAGAATATGGAAATGTGGTGACCACGATGATCGCTTATTAACATAGACTATTATTATTATAATATTCTCTATACCTTTATCGCATATCGACCTTGACATTAAAGTCATGGAAGAAACAAATATGTAGATCCTGTTAAAGTATACTTAATCGAACAATCCATGATATACAGTTATGTCTTTTACTTTGTATTGTAAATAGTTGGGAATTAACATATATTGTTATTTCTGTCGTCTAAATAAAACAGTTTTGCTATGCATATATAATGAGTATGCTCATTATGGACTGAATTGGTGTACCTATCCCTCCATGTTATGCTCATTAAGGGCAGGGAAGTAGTAGCAAGCACTACAAGGGCCAAAAACGGAACCTTGATAGATATGACAGAAGGCAAGGTATATACCCATTATACATATTGGCTACGAGGCTTTTTATACATTTTCCTTCACTTTAAAAAAAAATATTACAATAGCTACTAAATCGATGCTCATCTTGATAAAATCTTAGACCACGTATATTAAATTTTCGGCGATTATGGTTGGTTGGTTATGATATCGATATTGTTAACGAATAGTTTAAGACCAAATAGTACATTTTAAGCGACGTATAATCTACCGATAACTCAACAACCTTAGACAAGATACAATTGTTTTCTAATACCAAACGTTTACATTTGTAGATGTCATCTTGGCTAGGGTGCCAGATATCATACTCTGCTAAAATTCTAAAATCTCTTATACACGGCGATAAATGGTTGGTTTATTTCATTATTTGGAAATAAAACCAATAATAATATTTATAAACATTTCAACCAAGACCGTCCACTGCTAAACAAAGGTTTTTTTCGTGTGGGAACCTCCACAGGCCCTCATCTCCCACTGGGGTTTGTAGCGGGGTAATATGTAGGAAACAGACCGACTAAAACCACACGGTGTGCCACTCTGAGACAGGAGGGATCCGGGAGCTGCTATTGTCACGAAATCAAAACCCCTCCAGCGCCTGCCCGCACTGACGCGGGCACCGCTATCGTGGCTCGACGAGTAGCTTCACGCTACTCGCGTACCTCTTCGGGCAGAGCCGTTCTCCGCCTGGAAGTCAGTCGCCCACCGATACATTTCGGTGAGCAATTCTGCTTTCGAATCCCAGGGGAGCGTTCCAGTCAAGGCGCACACGACCTCGGTCGACTCGGTGCGTTAACCGCGTATGGTACGCTCTGTCCGTCAATATCGCCTACTGGTAGCGTTCCCAAAAGACTGGCAGCGTTGCAACAGTGAATGGCAATGCTAATTCTCTGTACTAGAAAAAGGCCGGCCTTCGACCCCGCAAGGTTCAAAAATGTAATTATCTATTATCTGATACCATGTATGTACATGAAATTACGTCTGAGACTTTCCGCAGATGCAGCAGCAACGGCAGATAACCAGCTGTACTTGGAAGATGAGATGGAGCGAGGGAGTCGATACAAGTTGCGTCCTTCACCAAAGGCTTATTCATCTTCCATGGCAATAATCCACCTGGTCTCTTGTCATAGGCGATAACAAGAGCACGACGGGTAATATCGTTAATACTGATATATCGAGATAGACGGCCAGCGTTTCTGCTACAAGAAATGCCATAATATCCGAGACTGTCAAGAGCTTCTCCATAGTGTCAAAAATGTGGAGAAACACAAGGCGTTCCTAAAGGAGGCAAGTGTCAAGGCGAAATATAGTGTCGTCTCATTATTTTAATTTATGCTCCATTAAAACTTCTGGTTTTTAATAGATATGTTTTTTTACATTAACAAACTATGTGGTTTTTATTATGTTTAAATTGTTGTATGGTGTTAAGTGGTGTATTTTATTATTTATTGTGTGTCAACAACTGTTCTATTGAAACTCAACTGACTAGAATTCTACTGAGTGTCTTTCCATTTAAATTTATAGTGTTCTGTGTCATCAAGTAGTAAACATTTATGCTATTAAACCTCATACATAATGACTATGTTCTAATAATGTGTATAGGGCACATTTAACGTAACCTACAGTCACCTTAGGTATATATTTTAGGTGAAAAAGGAAATTAAGGAAAAAAAGTATAGGAAATACCAACATTAACAACTCTAACACATAAATAAGGAGATATAATGCAAATAAAAATAAATATTTTTGTATTGAAACCTGCGCTAAAAGATGACCTTGTAAACTTTACTTAGAAGTTGTATGGAATCTGAACGTATTACTAGACTATTCTATGCTACTGACAAAAAAAACAGGTACCATTTTTACTAAAAAATAAAACAGTTGGCGATGTGTTTTTATAGCCGTTGGCCCATTTTTTTGGGAAGAGTAAAGAAGTTTGGTAATGGAAAAAATTGGTAGACCTATGTATAGACACGAGATTGGACAGTTCATTTCATGCCGGAAACTTTTAGGCTACCTATTGGTTGAAGTACAAGTCGCTGTCATTCTACTAACGCGCTGTTAAGATGCTAGTGAAACCGTTAAAATGTAAAATTACTCACCTCCTCAAATACTTTCATTTCAAATGTGACCATATCAAGGTACTACAAAGCTTCTTGAGTGCGAATTAGTGTTGTAACGAATATCCTCATTCGCATCCGCGTTAGCGGATATTCGCATGTTTTGCGTATTCGCTTTCGTATTCTCAAATTTCTACGAATGTTTTGCGAAGAAAAAAATCAATTTTAAGACGTATGTATGTAAAATCGAAATACATTTATTTCTTAAGTTTTTTAATTCAAGAAAAAAAATTTCTTAATTAAACTCGTAATCACATTATCAGTCTTAACATTTGGTACTATTTTTTTAATACAAATTTACTTTACTTTATTAAGGCAATTAAGCTTAACAAATTCATTCCATCTTACTTAAGATAAAATGTATAATGCAATGTAAAGAAACAAATTTTTATTTTATAAGCTTGACACAAAAATTAAACGCAATTTATTTACTTTTTTTAGTTTCACATAACATTTGAATACTGTTGACACGCTATTGATTGTTGATATTGACTTTTTTACAGAAGGAAACGGTTTAAAAATCTTTAACGTGCATAACTAATACTGTCGATAGAATATTATGATATGTACACATAAATTTCACAAAAAAGAAAAAAAATGCCAAAAAGGACTGCCGAAACCCGGGATTGAACCGGGGACCTTTAGATCTTCAGTCTAACGCTCTCCCAACTGAGCTATTTCGGCTGGATGGTTAACTACTTGAAATTACTGACCATTATGTATAGTGAGCTAAAAACACTTAAGGTGAGTGGTTTTACTATGTTGGGCTTGATAATTTCTGATAACAATTATGTAATTTTGATTCTATATCTTTAAAATATTTGCTACGTAACCACGAGGCCAATATGTAATAATAAATAATAATAAATATTTTCGGACATTTTAATACACAACGCCATCTAGTCCCAAACTAATCAGAGCAAACTAGACAACTGATATTAATACATATATAATTTCTTTTTAACAATGCATGCATATTATACATAGAAAACACCCAATCTCCGAAACCAATATTTGCAGATCATACAAACATTTGGTCCGACTCAGGAATCAAACCCGATACTTCTAGCAGTCGTATACGCTACAACTACGCCGAAGCAGATGTACACATTATATCTTCAGTGGTGTGTGTAACCGTGATAAATTTGATTTTAATAATCTATATGTTAAATGTAAACCCTCAAAGAGAACTTGGGTACATAAAATACAATAACTATTTAGAAAAGTACATTTCACGTTTTCCTTAACTTGTTTCTGTAATTTTAGTTTTTATCTAATATATAAAATTCTCGTGTCGCGGTGGTTATAGTTAAACTCCACCGAAACAGCTTGACCGGTTCTCGTGGAATTTTCTGTGCATTTTTTTTTTTTAAATATTTAAGCTGCCAAAATGACTCTGCCCTGCCTGATGGAAAGCATGAGCAGAATCTAAGAGTAGTGGTCACCATCCTCAATGCGAAAAAGAACCATGCAGTATGGTGACCCACACTATGGCGGCCTGTGGGGAAAGGGGATGGTGAGGGGGATAGGGGGCGTTGGATTGGGGTAAGGGCCTCCGGTATCCTCACTCACTCGACGAAACACAGCGTAAGCGCTGTTTCACACCGGTTTTCTGTGAAGCCGTGGTATCACTCCGGTAGAGCCGGCCCATTCATGCCGAAGCGTGGCTCTCCCACGGTATCGGGTAGGCCTGAGAATCAGACAAAATCTATTTTTTAAATAAAAGTTTTTGTTTTTATTTTTATGATACAGCATTAAAATATACATACAACTCTAAATTTTTAACACTCTACGACCAACCTCTAATTTTTTTTATGGCAATACAACGTTTGCCCGCTTAACTAGTAGTATATTGATTTCATTTGCCTTCATTTACATATTGAAAATAAGACTTATTTTACATAAAATGTTAGACTAAGAAATTTGCAAAAATAAAAACAATAAATAGAATCAATTTTCTTACAGACAGCTGAAATTTCAAAAATATATTCCAAAAATAAATAATACTTCGAGAAAACTGAATAAAAGAATCCGACGAACTGATAACCAACTCCTTTTAAAGTCGTTAAAAAAATACGTGAATTTTCGTTGATACCATACTTATTTGATATAGGAACTCTGCTTGTTGAATCTCAACTCCATTTTATTGAATTCGAAGTCAATCTAATGTTCCTAAAAATGCAAAACAATAAAATCAAAAAGTTCAATGGCTACAAAAGTGGTACGAGAACACACAAGTTGAGCTATAAACACTCACCACCCAGTATTGCTACCATTCACTGAACAGTCCCGTTGAGGACGCTGTGTTAGACCCACAATTAATAAAAGTGGCGATAATTGGGCGTTTGATACGCTTCTACCTACCCTTCGAGGAATCAAGCGTGAGTTTTTACATGGAGGTATATAATGTATGTAATAATAAAACTTGAATTTGTCCAAGGAGCATTAAGAAGATTTGTTTTGTTTCTTTTATTTCCATTTTTAACCAACTTCAAAAAGGATGTTCTCAAATCGTCTGTATTTTTTCATGTATTAGAGCTTTCGACTGGGTGAACCGATTTTGATGATTCTTTTATATTTGAAAACTGGTGCTTCTCGTGTCGTCTCATTTAAATTTGTTCAAGTTTTTGAAGCCCTTTTTGTATTTTTTTAGTAAAAAAAAAATAGTAAATAAAAATATTTGCAGAACATTATACATTTAGTCGATAGTTAGTAGTCGTAGTAGGAGTTAGTTAGAGAATCGAACCCGAGACCTCATGCACAGAAGTCATGTACGCTACCACTGCACCAACAAGGCAATAATTAAATAACGTACTGTTATTACTCCAACTATTTAACTATTACACTGCATGCATGGATATGAACATCGACAAACTTATCACAGTATTTTTGTTTGGTATGAACTATGAAGGGCAATCGACCAGACGGTAGGTGACTACACCTGTATCTTTTTTTTTATGAAATAGGGGGCAAACGAGCAGACGTATCGCCTGATGTTAAGCGGTTACCGCCGCCCACGTACATCTGTAACATCAGAGGCGTCACGAGCGTTGCCAGCCTTTAGGAGACGGGGAGAGGATGGGTGGAGAGCATGGGGGGACGGGTTGGAGTATGGTACTTCGGTTACTTCACTCACTCGGTAAAACACAGCGCGGCAGCGCAAGCGTTGTTGCAGAGTGGTTTTCTGTACGGCTGTGGCATCACTTCGGTTGTGCCGGCTCATTCATGCAGAAGCGTGGCTCTCTCAAGGTAAGTATCTCAAGTAACACAATTTTTTTTTAGTAACCCATTTAACTACCCAAATCAACAAAACTGCAGCGTCCTGAAGCGTCTATTTGTAATTTTAAATTAACAGCTTTTCACTAAATGCATTTGGTATTCAAGACACTAACATAAAAATCAACTTTGAAATTATAATAATTGTGTGTCGTGACTTTCACTGGCAGACAGCTGATGACATCAGGAGTAATTTTTTTAAGGTGAGTTGATGTTACCGGTGTCTCAATCCTTTCTCCATAATTAACACTAACTTCGCCCTGCAGCATTACCCGCAGTTTTGGTTGTAAAGGTACTAGAACAACCGCGAGCAACATCGCAGGACTCAGCTAGTGATGGAAAAAGGATTGAGACTCTGGTAACCTCACCAGCTCACTACGAAATTATTACTTGGTAAGTTAGGTATTGAAAAATATTAAATTGAATATACATATTGCAGTATCTAAAGCGTCAACATTAACTGTAATAAATTCCAATCGATCACGAAAAGGATCCCTCAAAAGGTATTCTAATTTCCCTGGTTCCTTATTATTATCATCGGTTGATTTTCATCCGATTCTATCTAGATCAGGATTCGAGTTGGTCCAATTATTCGATAAATGGTCACCGCCCTATGATTAGGATGATGGATCCACCTACAAAATAATATAATAATATGTTTATTAACTTATAAAGAGGGAAATCAATTCGTTTGTTGTTTTATTACGTGGTAAGGCTCACAACACACATTCCTGAGGAAATGAAAAAAGCCTTACAATGACGCAAAAATATTATATATATTGTTTTCGTGTATATAGTAGTGAGAATTACCGCCAAAATAATATTAATGTTTAATCTACTTGTTTGAAATGTTGGCTTTAAGCATAAGTACGGGCGAAATGGATTTTTGGTGGTGAACTCTCGATCAAAAGTCATTAAAAGACAATGTAGTTGCGCCTTAATACATTACCTAACTCCTTTTAAGAATTTCTTCATTAATTTACCACCTTACATAACTAGTTTATCTAAAAACGGAAATAATTTAAACTATGCGGTCAAAACCAGACACAACTGTACCATGACAATAATTCTCTTCAGATCCAGTTAAACATTCATTTAAAAATTTTACGACAATAATCATCTATAAAAATACAATCCCAATTCATTAATTGTTAACCCTGGGGCCACTCAAATGTGGTCCATTCGGCCGCACGGACCTATCCCCCGGGGCCATGACTGGTCATCCTAAGCGATCGATTTGGGATAAAAAGTGCCGCAGGTAGCGTCATTAATTGACTATTAAACACGATCGGCACAAAAAGATATATAAAAGCTTAAAAACAATGAATTTCACGAAAGTTGATAACTCAATTTCGGTCGATGTCATAGAACAGTGCAAGGTATTGAGAGGAATAGAGAAAAAAAATACATATTTTTAATAAAATTTATCAAGTAACGCACATACTGAATTATCGCTTTAATGAATTGGTTGTATTAATTGTAAAATTATTATAAAAACATTAATCAAATCAAAGGCCGGTTCGACCGTTCGATTTATGACGTGTGGTTTTTATTCTTATTAGGTTGTTTGACCATTATGTATCTTTGAACAGAAAAAAGTTGATTAATTACAGTACGTTTTATTCCATAGATACGTCTACCAGACATAAATTGCCTACTTTGCAAATTTAAATTATGTATATAATAATTATACAATCTCCTTAAACCGTCATAAATTAGATTTATGAGAGATACATACCACATTATCCTATCGACATTAGAAGATAAATGTTATACTATTAACGTTATGACATCTCTATTAATATAAGCACTATTGATAAAAAAAAGATTTAATTTTTTAAGAGCATATGATGACTCCATACGTTTGTTGTTCTGTAGAAGTTGATCTTGTCGGCATCGTTTGTGAAAAGATGCACGCGGAATAATAATAGTTGGTACATTAATTATATCGAACGTTTTACATAATCGAGTGATCGATTAGAATGATAAGAATTTCCACGTAAATTAACCCAACTAGTAAGGTTTATGAAAGAATCTTATAAGAGTACGTAAATGATTTGGTGATAACCAGATTAAGATTGACACACACACCGCACACACACACTAAACACACACCGCGTAGTAGGTTTTTTTATTTATTTATCTTTTTTTTATGGGGTAGCGAGCAAACGAGCAGACGTACCACCTGATGGTAAGCGATTACCGCTGTCCATGGACGAAGGGGTTGGGGTATGGCCTCTGGTATCCTCACTCACTCGGTGAAATACAGCGTAAGCGCTATTTTACACAGGTTTTATATGAGGCCGTGGTATCACTCCGGTCGAGCCGACCCATTCATGCCGAAGCGTGGCTATCCCACGGCATAAATATATTTATTGTAAACACTTAACAGATAGCAAAAAATAGTTTTTTTCTACCCCGGATTACGGATTGTTGTTGCGGATTACTAAAGGCCGGCAACGCTCTTGTGACGCCTCTGGTGTTGCGGGTGTTCATGTGTGTTGGTAATCGCTTACCTGATGGTGATACGACTCGATTGCCAACTATTCATCATCATCATCATCATCATCAGCCTATCGCAGTCCACTGCTGGACATAGGCCTCTCCAATTTCACGCCACTTAGTTCGATCTATGGCTTCTTCTTCCTAATGCCAACTATTCCATAAAAGAAATAGTCCTGATAATGTGACACTATTCAGACTGATGGAAAACATGAGCAGAATCCAAGAGTATTTGGTCACTTATTCGTAGAAAATACAGACAATGTAACAAGGCGACCTTTCTTTTTTTTGTGCGGATATCCCTTCGGATACCACCGACCGGTGGTTATGTCGGACTTCAACCGACTAAAAACCGCACACCATCTCGGGTACTAGAAGCCGAGGAACCAAGTGTACCCTCGGAAGGAGATCCCTGGAACATGCAACAAGGTGACCTATACTATGGCGGCCTATTCAAATGCTACTGCATCATTGGGCCTTCAGTCTCGCACTCACCAATGAAACACAATATTTTGATATAGTTGTTTCATGTCATGTGTAGATTTAATCTATGTAATTAAAATAATCATTATGATATGTTTACCATTGGCAACCATAACACAGATAATATTGATAACCTTAATCTTTAAAAAGTCTGGTAAAACTGATAAATTAATCTTCTGGGTTTTTGCATTATTGCTTATGTACTTTGCAATGTGATTGTTAACAATCTCTTGTGATAGCAAAGGCTACAATGAATAAAAGTGCTAAAAAATTTAGTTCATAATTCAGTTTATCTATCACTTCAAGGAGAAGGAAAACTTCATATAAAACCTTTAATGATCCCTCTGACCAGTCAAGTACAGTAGGCCAAAACCTCCTGTCTGAGAAGGTATATAAGAAGAAAATTCAGCATTCTTAGTAGATATTTAGGCAACCTTTTGACAGGGGAAATCCTCATTGATGACATCCGCCCTGGGGAAAGGGCGAAGGTGTCTGCCAGACTTTTACTGATTAAAAAGCCCCCGGTGTTCCGTCTCTCACCGACGCCTGGGATCACGGGAACTTAAAAGGCATCCGCAATCCCCGATTGGTGCCGGCCCGCTGCTGCGTGCCACATCTTGTCAGCGAGAGGAGTGAGGTGTTTGACTCAGATATTTAGGCAACCTGACCTAATACTTCGTAAGACGAACTGAAATTAAGTCATTTTCTCTCCTAATAACAAAATATTTACATTTAAATGGAATAAACATATGAATCATAATAAATACACTTAAATCGTTTAGTTCTAAATATGTCGGTATTTTAGGTTTCTACTCTACAGAAACTTTATCAAAAATTTTTTTTTTCCAAAACAATAGAATATAAATATAACGAATTAAGACATACCTCATTTTGTTCTGTTAAATGCGTTAGGACTTAAAATAACGAAGTGTAAAAGGTACGAGACCCCGACTCATTGAAAGACAATCGTGTACTAAAATTGTCTTATAATCGCTTCATCATCATCTTTCATCAGCCTTTAGTAATCCACTGACCCCTAAGATATATGGTTAACTAAGCAGAGCTTGTATTATGCGTACTAGACAGCTGATATGAATACATATTTTTTTTTTTGTAAATACATACATCGATTTTTAGTTTGGGTGTTTTCTATGTATAAACATAGAAAACACCCAAACTCTGAAACCCTTAAGACTCGAATCGAACCCAAGACCTTAGCACAGCAGTCGCATACGCTACCACTGCGCCACCGAGGCAGTCAAAATAAAAAAAAATGTATCAACATCAAGTCCGGTAAAAAGTAATTAATCACTAAATTTCATGGCTACTATCCTTTAAACAAGAAAGGCGTTGCTAATCAACGATACACTTAATGATCATAGATTACTCAGTAGTTTACCAGCTAATAGCTTGGGCGGCGCCCCTTAAAAGGGTATAATTGGGTGATTTTGAGGGTTGCACAGTCACCACATTACAGTTAAGGGTTAGATGTACATATTCTTCGTAGAATTATATTCGGTTACTGATTTCTGATTCTTCGATTCTATTTAAGTTTCTTTTGGACGTATTGGAATCTATTTAGTAAAGTAATTTAAAAAATTAAATTATTTAAATAACTGATTTTGGATGGCAGCTCTGCAATAAATAACTTGTATTGAATTAAATATAGTGTAATGATAAAATGAAAAGTGAATTACAAACAAATTTTTTTAAAGAAATATTAACATTAAAGTAAGCAAAAATTGTGCAATCAGTAAGACGAATGTTATCGAGAAAATAGTGCCTAGCGACCCTGTTTACTAAAATAGTTATATATCATATTTTTCATAAAAAAATTAAGTTGTTAATAAAAAACTTTTCTACATCGCATTCCGGCTTTAGGCTTTGCCAAATACTAAAACAAGTGGCCTATGAATATAATTAAAAGTACATACAAGCTAAAGAACGACTTGCATAACATTATTAGCTCAAAATGAAATCATTCGATCAAAATGCACAAAGTATAATTTTTACACTGGCGTTATTGATGTCATAAAATGGTTGTTTTGTTAACCAGAGCTATTTTAAAAAATACAGAAATTGTCTACTCAAACCGTAGTAAAATAAGCATCTTACTGTAAAATCACCTCCCACAAAACAGTTTTTACTAATAAACATTATTTTGTTATGGAAAATATTTAGAATTCTCTCATCCTTACTATTTCTACTAGATGATTGCTTCTAATTAACCCAACTACCCTATAACCGTATAAAATAATGCTCTTTACCATTAAATACAAAAGGTCTTCGCTTTAAAATATAGTTAAGTGGTCGGTGTGAGGCGGTAAGGTCAACCAGCAATCACATTAATACCCTAATTTATATGTAACAGCCCGCCCTTTGTCCTACTAGGGAAGAACTGATGAACTGTTATAAAAGAGCTTATAGAAAAAATATTAAGACTGTCTTCCTTTTTTATGTTTGATAAATGATGACGGACCGAAATTTTATTACAAAATTAAAGTTTTATTGAAGAAAATATTGAGATTTCCTTTTGAAATTGAAGCGGCGGTGGCGACTACATATAGCTGAGCAGAATTTCAATCATATTTTTACAGTTTTTAAGTTGGTTTCATACCTACGAACCGCAGATGACCTGAAGTACGTGCCTCGATTTCTAGTACTCGAGAGGGCGTGTGGTTTTTAGTCCTTTTGATTCCGATATAACCACTAGCAGGTGGTATCCGGGGGATTTCCGCACAGAAAATAAAGGGTTTCGCTTTGGGTAGGTACAAGTACGCAACTTGTGGATAGAATATTTGTTAATATACAATAATACTACTTTATTCTATTCATATCATATTTTGATTAAATTATATCGAAACTGTCACCGTGGGAGAGCCACGCTTCGGCATGAATGGGCCGGCTCTACCGGAGTGATACCACGGCCTCACAGAAAACCGGTGTGAAACAGCGCTTACGCTGTGTTTCATCGAGTGAGTGAGGATACCGGAGGCCAACGCCCCCTATCCCCCTCACCATCCCCCTTCTCCCCAGGCCGCCATAGTGTGGGTCACCATGCTGCATTGTTCTTTTTCGCATTGAGGATGGTGACCACCACTCTTGGATTCTGCTCATGCTTTCCATCAGACAGGGTTTTCACAATATATTTTATTATAAACATATTAAATAGTTTTCAAGTATTTTTTTTGGGTTAAGTACAAAACATGTGATCATAAAGAGACAAACCAGTATTTGCGTTAAGACATACGCTTTATAAATTAAATAAATGAAAAAGACCCTCAATTTTGTCGTAACTTATATGACGTACTTATAGATTATGTACATACGTATGTTATGATGGCTGATAAGATACACTGAACAATTTAAATGTTCAATAACTGATTGTGATTACAGTACTACGTTATCTTTATATCAAGCTCTAATCCGTATTGATGTTCCATTTGTAACTCGACTTTGATTGTATCACTCTCCTCATCGAGTATTTGTTTTCGTTTTATGTTATAACTTGTTTTATGAATATGAGTAGGTTGCCTGGAAGAGATTGCACGTTCACGTTTTGCTCTCTTCTAACTGTAATATAATAGTGTGCAAATAAAGAGTTTTCTGTCTTTCTATCTAATCACTCTTTTCATTAAATTTTTAAGACGTACATATTGATAATATCCCCGGACATCTCACACACGGCTAGCTGATCGCAAATTAAGATTGTACTAAAATTATTATACATCAACTTTTTTTTATAAAAAAATAAGTATTTGATAAAACACTTTTCTACATCGCATTCTGGTTTCTGCGCGACCGAACTGAAACAAATGTGATAGTAAAACCGTAAGAAAAAGTGCGTGGAATAAAACCGTTAAATGAGACGTGCGCAGGCGCGACAGTCGCATACACAAGCGAGTAGTGTATAATACATTTCTCTTTCACTCCACCCCGCTCATACTCATATATCCAAGGATAAGCACGTGGCGAATACTCACATTATAGATACATTTTACTCGTGAGTAGCCACGTTTATTTTCATATAATTTCAAATCGTCAAAACAATAATAAATATAGTAACAATGGCAAGTGAACCAACAAGTGACTTGAATGCAATTGACAGTGATAATAGTGGGAAATTATTCAGTGCAAAAGAATTAAATACGTAAGTATTAGTTTATTCTTTATTAATAAATATATATTTATAAATATAAAATATTTTACATTGGTTAAGTAAGGTTTTCTAGGTTATCTTTCTTGCTGTTTTGAGGGTTATACGCAAAAATTAAGAAAAAAACTACGAAACTTCATAGAGATTATATATATATGTGTGTGTGTGTGTGTGCGTGTGCGTGTGTATTAATATTTCTTTTTAAAAGTTAATTCTGTCCTAAATACATGTTATTTTCATATAATTTCAAATCGTCAACTTCGTTCCTACCTGGTGTCCCACGACACCACATTTTTTTTTTATGTTATTGTTTTGTAATATCAATTGTTTCAATATTTTAATTAACATTGAAACAATTGATATTACAAAACAATTAATTATTAATTGGTGTAAACCGTTTTAGCCATAAATAAATAAATAAATATGTTCAGACAAATATGTTCAGACATTTTAACACACAACGCTGTCTAGTCCCAAACTAAGCACAGCTTGTACTATGGGTACTAGATAACTGATATTAATACTTATATATATATATTTTTTATAAATACACACATATTATACATAGAAAACAGCCAAACTTCGAAACAAATATTTGCAGCTCATACAAACATTTGGTCCGACTCAGGAATCGAACCCGAGACCTCTCGCAGAGCAGTCACATTCGCTACCACTGCACCACAGAGGCAGTCAAATATATTTCTAAAAACATATAAATAAAAAAAAATTCTCGGAAAGAAAACAAATGATTGTGTCATACATTGTGTCACGCATAGAGATTTGTCCTGGGTGAAACAAAACCTCTGGGTCAAGATTGCTAGACACATAAACTACCTCGGTAGCCTAGTGGTAGTGTATGCGACTGCTGTACTGAGGTTTGGTTTAATTCAACAGCTGATACACTCAGCTAGAAAGACCGTTGAGGAAAGACAATCAATGCAAAAGCAAATAACAGTTACTAGACTTAAAAACTTGTAACCTATAGGCTCAGAAGTAGGTATTAGGTTATCATTCGCGCAGATCTGATGACGATAAAAGATGATGAGGTCATGAAATAATTCTCTTTTTGTCAGATTCTGTGACGTAAGTAGCTTAAGTGTTGTTATTAACCCTAAAAACTACAAAACATGGATTATGAGTTTATTTCCTTATTTGTTTAAATATCTTGGAATTGGATTGGTTTCTCACGAATTACAAAGTTACTTCTCGACTAAAATTAGAACTTAAGTCCTTCGCGAGTAGTTTATCTGGAACGAGAACATCTTCTAGTGAATTTTGTAAGGAGTTTTAAAGCAATAATATTTATTATTCGTAAATGTTGTTTTTAGACTTACTTAGCAATAACAAAGAGAATAATCCTTAGTAATATTATAAATTAGAAAGTAGGTAACTCTTTACGTCTGTCTGTAATACTTTTACTGCTAATCCATTAAACTGACATTGATGAAATTTACGACGGAAATCCTTTGGTTCTTGAGGAAGGACATGGGCTACTATTTATTGTGACAACCGACATATACGCGAACGAAGCCGCGAGCAAAAGCTAATAAATAATAAGCAAAATGCGTAGAAGAGTCATGCTTCGCCAAGCTACAAATCAGAGAAATGCAATAACCCCATAGAAAACCAGTGAAAGAAATATCTATTTTTTTTTAACTAAGACTCTTGCATGACTCATGTCATGTTTGCCAGCTTTCATTAAAAACGTAAATACAATTTAATTCATTTAAAATTAAGACAAATATATAATTTTATCAAATAATTTTAGTTGTTTCCTTTTACAAAAGTAGCTCTTACTCAACTTTAACTTTTGATTAATGGCTCTATGGTATGACCACAATTTTGCCAATGTCATATTTTTGCAAGACAAACTGTCAAAGGATTTATTGTAGAGCTTCAGTAGAGCCGGAAAAATAATTTTATTTTGGATAGTGAAAAGTAGCTCTTACTAAAAAATGTAGACACAATTTGACATAACAGCGCACTGATATGATGTAGGTGCCTACATACAACTAGTGCCCTTTATCATGCTTTAACTTACTGTAACACCACTCCATAATATCTTAATACATCACAGCAAAAAATATCCACGTTAATGTTTCTTTACGCAGAAAATTTTACAATATCGTTAAACGAACAATTCGTGAATGTATTGAAGGTAATTGTTGGAGCGTGACCGCAATACACGCTGGATAATTAAAATGATTGCCTAGTTTTATGTTTAATAAATTTTGTAATGTATCTATGATTAAGTTAATATACTGGTAGTCAGAAGCCAGTAACATTCTAAAGCTCAAATAGTTCTTAAGTGGTTAGGAATAATTGTGTCACTTCATTTTGTATTTGTTTTTATCCGATTTCAATAATGTATGCAAAAAATTGAAGTGTCTTTTGGAATTTAAATATTTGTCTGTCTGTCTGTTTGTTCCGGCTAATCTCTGGAATGGCCTGACAGATTTTAAACGTAATTTTTGGGTAACTAAGACTAATTAAGTAATTAGAATAGCTTCGCATCGCGGCGTTACCTGCAGATGTTGATGTAAAGGAAGGTACAGCAACAACCGCAGATAAAACCGGATATAAATATGATTTTCTCCGTTCGGTTGAATCCTTTATATTTTAACCAATTTCAAAAAAGGAGTAGGGTCTCAATCAGACTGTATTTTTTTAAGTTTGTTACTCCAGAACTTTCGACTGGGTGAACCGATTTTGATGATTCTTTCTATATTTGAAGGCTGGTGCTTCCCGTGTGGTCCCATTTCAATTTGGTCCAGTTCTAAAAGTCACTTTCTTTTTGTAAAAATTTTATAACCTAAGAAGTCCGTTATTTATAAACCGATTTGGTAAGTACTTGTTTTATTTGGTCTCATTCAAACTTAGTGTGTCAAAGTTTCAATATGCCGATTTTTAAGTGAAGCACGATATAGGTACATTTGTGATGCATTTATAAAAAATGATTATTTGTGCTATTTGTAACTTTTGTGTCTGTGTAATTTCTTCATAATTCTAACCGAAGTTTGAACGCACAGTTGGCCTAGTGGCTTAAGCGGTCGCCACGTCGCTGTGTACTGCGCCAGGTATTGTGGGATCAAATCCCACATGGGGGATCAACACTTTGTTTGATCCACAAATTGTTGTTCTTAGTCTGAGTGTTCTTTTTGTCTGTTTTATTTATATTTGTAAAGTCCCCGCAATACGTGATGTATATTAACAACGCGTGAATCATCTTTAAAAAAAAAAACAAAATCAAAATTTTAAAGAATAATAAATAATCACAAATTTGTTAAATTATTTATCTTTTTTCTGACATCAAACATTAATGATAGCCTAGAGTGGATTAAGTTTCAAGTTGACGTCAAAATATGTAACTAGCTTAATTACGAAAATCTGTTTAGTAGTTTCGAAAGTCATCTCAACAAACAAACAGAAAGTATTAGAAAAACTCTTATTTCTGAAAGAATATTTAAAACAAAATTTTGTGATTTGCTGCTTTTCTTACTTTCAAACACACCAGTGTCTATGGTCTACGGCATTGTTTTATATACGCGTATATGTCGGTTATCGCCGCAAATAGTAGCCTATGTGTTATTCTGATGTTTCAGCTATGTTACTGTAAAGTTTCATCCAGATCCGTTAAGTAGGTTTTACTGAAAGAGTAACAAAAATCCATCCATAAAAACCTTCGCGTTTGTAATATTAATAGGATGAATTTCTGTTTATTAAAGATTTTTAACTAAGATCTTTCAAGTGGTAGGTAGAGGTTGATGCTCAGATGTATATACTACATATTATACTTACCTAAAACAGAAATACAAACAGTTTAGTGTTTAGTAACTATACTAATATTAGCTACTAGCTAATCATTTGAATCAAAGTTATTTAAACTCATAAATTTGAATGAGCTAAACAATTAAATTTTTAAATGTGATAGTGTATTGTGTTGGAATGCTTCATTTTGTATCACGTATCACTATGTCAGCAAGCACGATAGGTTATGTGTTACAAATCCTTGACACTTCCATATCGATTTTAGATTTCGACTTATTTATAGACGTATGCTATCAAAATTATTATCTGGGCAGTACTCGTATTTACTGTTGTTCAATCGAGAGGTTTTAAACAGTATTTGATGCACACGCTTTTATCAAGACTAATTCTGGATCCACATTTCTCCTATTTCAAGTCTTCGGTCCCAGTTGTCATGAACATTTAAGCCATAGATGTTCAGTTCCATATATTCTATGGGAATCGTTTTTTTTTCGTTTGGAAACAAACGGCCCGTCACCCCACCGGGCTTTGCGGCAGGACGGTGTGTCGGAATCGGACCAACTAAAACCACACGGTTTGCACTCTGCGCCTGAGAAGGGAGGGATCCGGGAACTGCTGTCATTAACACATCCGGATTCCTCCCGGCGCCTGCCCGCACTGAAGCGGGCACCGTCCGTTCGTACACTCCTTAATTATAATAATAATTAGGCGACATACGGCACACTCGTTACGTCGCCTCCTCGCCACTAACGCGGATGGGGGGGAAAAACCCCGTTCCGCGGCATCCACGGCCACATTCAGGCCACACACACACCTCCTTCTGCGAAATTACGCCTTCGCAGTAGGTTGCGACCGCGGTAAAACTACTGTCACTATCGGTCTTGGACCGTATGATGGTACTGCCGTAAGGGCCCGGCGCTGAGACGCCAATGCGGGGCAAATCGCCAGCGTGTGCTGGGCCGAGTCCTTGCTGAAGTGACAGTGGTGGCAGGCGGGACTCAGTTCTCTCCTAGCGACAGAGTGCAGGTACCTCCCGAAGCAACCATGCCCGTACACTCTCAGGGTTGCGTGGTCCGATGCCAGTCGCTCCCTGGAAAAACTGATATTTAGGTAATGCTGGTGAATCTAGTAGTCGACCCCAAATAATCTTAGGAATAAGAAGGCTATGGAGATGCAAGCATGGCACACTGTGTGATTCCGAAACACTGTCAAGTTGAAAACTTCGATGTGGTTATGCCACGAAAGGGGTTTTTGCCTGTTGCTGGATGTAGATCTTTGATGTATATTAATTAAGGTGATGAGAAAGATTAATAGAGCTGTGTGTAGTTGTGATCTAATAGCTAATATGTATATTAAAGTATTGATGTATATATTAAAATAATATGTGATTCTATTATCTATGGTTCAGGCTCTTCTTAGTTTTTTATGAGACGGTTGTGTTCTATTGGTCTGTTGCGACTTCCACATACAGCGCAACAGTAACATATTACAGCGCCATCTACCACAGATACACCGAACTACGGAGTAATGCACTACACGAAGAAACTACTAATCCTACATCGCGCAGTAGAAGTTCTCGCCCCGATAAGCATATACTCGTATACACCACCCTAACATCAACCGTTGGGCAGTGGCCCGCCAGGCATGATCACCTCGCCTGGTTGGAGGTTCCTCCCTTTGTGTTGGAGGGACATAATGTCCGTTCCTCCACAGGTCTAAAAAATATAATTATTTCTATTTATATTTATGTCAAATTGAAATTTTGAAGGGATAAAAATTTATTTTTTGCTTGAGTTTATTTGATAGCAATGCAATAACTTTTTATCTTAGTAAAAATTGCACGTACTCTTTTTTATTTTATCTTATTTCGTAATTTTATTATTTCACAATATTGCAATATTCGAATCATTGCAAAGCTTATTAATATTTGATAACGGCTTAAAATTCTAATCAGTGTACCAACGATATAATTATGTACGTAAGCCGATCACAACTAGACGCTGTAATAGAGTTAATTACCGATAGTTAATCATAATTATGAACTATACGATTGTATTATTATAATAGTATAGGTAATATTGCTATTAATATAGCACTAATATTTATCAATGTATATATCAATGGAAGATATATACGAAAAACTACGGCTTTATGAACGCAATAGAATCCAAAACAATGATTTTTTAAATTTATGTCTGTTTGTGTGAATGTTTTTACATATCTGCCGCTAATCCCAGAAACGACTTAACCTAATTGTATGCACTTTTCACTAATGCGCTGCGGTTTGCTCAACTTAATTAACATTTAGTGTAAAGATATACCAATTTAAAGTACGCAGGGTGAGCTACAGGCAAAGTTAGTGAAGAATAAGAATGGGCTTTTTATTTTTAGTGTTTGTTTACATCAAATTCTTGTAATCTTTGTAATAAAACAATAAGTAAAATAATATAATTTATAATAGACTGTAAGTAGTACCTAACAAATGACATAATACAAAAACTATGTATATCTGACATATATGTTTCTGTTCAAGGCTTATACCGAAATCTGTAGTTATTTTACAGATAAGTGGACATAAGTAGATCAGGGGGTTTAAGGGGTAAAACGGGCCTTTAATCTTTAAATAAAATACTGTTTAAAAATAATTTTGGAAAACTTAATTGACAAAAAGAGAAAATAGCTACTACTAAAACACTAAAAGGAATAAATTTATTCCGAAAAATACAAATTGTAACATCCTAAAGCAACAGATTTTGTTTCAACTAAAACAATAATGGTTACAGCTAACAAACCGCAGCGAGATTGAAAATTCCACGTCCATATCAGTGCGTTGTGCAGTGGCCTTAACCCTTACACTGCAGCGTGGTACGCGTGACGGAATTCGAAACAATACTCTATCAACCGAGCGACTGTTTTGTTTTAGTACCTTAACTGTCAAATGTGACCTTACTGGACTTGCTTTACTAGAGTTTGTACGATGTATGCAAGTAAGAATGTCGTACTTTGAAAATCTAGTCTTGAAGAAATTATATCGAAAGATTTTATAGACGAATTCTTGTAAAGTTTATTATGTTAACTATATATTTAAATACATCATATCAATAGTTTTTTACAGTTAACTGTTGGACATAAATCTCTGCTTGAGAAGAAGAATTTAGCCTATTACAACACGTTGGCCAAATGGGCCAATTACAGGACTATAAATAGTGTTCTTTCTCTTTCTTAGCAGTGATATTGTCCTGAGTAGTTTACTTATTTTATGGAATAGCTGGCCAACGGGAAAACGTATCGCCTGATGGTAAGCGATTACCGCCCCCCATGGACACCTGCAACACCAGAGGTGTCACAAGTGCGTTACCGGCCTTTGCGGGATGGGAGAGGGGTTGGGGTATGGGCCTTCGGTATTCTCACGCACTCGGTGAAACACAGTGCAGGCGCTGTTTCACACCGATTCTCTGTGAGGTCGTGGTATCACTCCGGTCGAGCTGGCCCATTCTTGCCAAAGTGTGGCTCTCCCACGGTTAGTAGTATGTACACGAGTAGTTTACCTCTTTAGTCTTCTCTTCCGATACTGACGAGATGAACAGTAGCAGTACAGTCATTCTTTATTCCTAATCCGTCACCATACGGAATAATATGATGTGTGATTGTTAATACACATATTTGTTACTGAATTTTTCAAAGAAATACTTAATAGCGTCTCGGAGTCTGGAAGTTAGGGTTTGAATCCGCATGCCTCAAAGAGCACGTAAAGCTGTCGGTCCTGCGCTTGATCTCTCCCCGATCGTGTCGGATAACCGCCGAGAGGGAACAGAGAGTGTACCTGTGTTTGCAGACACACTTGTGCACTATAGTATCTCCTGCGTAGTTGGCTGGTCTCCGTTGAGACTGGCCACCGTATCCGTAATCGGCTAAGAGAACATCAATACCCACAGGTATATATCAATACTTATAACTTGACTCAATAGAAAGTCTACATTTTCATCCATGGATAATAATTTTAAATTCAGTTTATTTAATTGTAATATCTCATAGCTTTTTAACGATAAAACACAATAAATATTCACGGTGGCATTATATGGTCTAGACCAATATTTTACATATGTATGTGTATGGTATATGTACTCAACATCATTAATAAGGTACTTACAATTTAAACTGCAGATTAATGATAAACGGGCGAGTAGGTACCATTTTCTGCGCTCTAATGGGAGCACTAATATACCGAGTGCCTAATAAGTTTTATATCCAAATAAAATATCAGTTTTAAAGAACTTTAATCCTACTTACAAAAGTTGCTAACAAACAAACATGTAAGTGTAGCTAATAATATTAATATCGTGTTCATAATCAAGTCAAAATGCTAATAGAATTTAATAATGTAAACCATTTTCAGTTGGTGCATATGTCCGTTAATAAATTTTATGTTTATGCTATCAAAGATGTCGAAAACAATGACGATTTCAGTAAGAAAAAATAAAGCGGATAAGCATTTATAGCTTCGTGGTTTATAGGGTTAATTGAGTTAAATGTCAAATGTAAACACCAAAAAACGTAGGTGTAAGAATTGTTATTGTGCAAAACCTTAATAACCATAAAAATAAGATGTCGTTAGAAATAAAAAATCACCTCGATAAATAAAAAGAGGTAAATCCCTTGTTATTTCACAGTCCAACATCATCGGAAAAGAATTTCGTATACTGGCGCCAGCGGTCGACCTTGCGGAAAAAAATCAATTTTCATTTTGTTTTTAATCGTTTTGATTTAAATAATTTTATTGATTTTAAAACGTCCATAAATTGACTTTTTATGCCAATTTGGCAAAAGCAAGCATTGTAACAAAAGTTAAGTCATCTCATGTTTTTTGCCGCAATATTTTATTAAATTATTCCGGTATTCTTTTATAATATGTCGTTTAACTGCTGGCTATGACGTCATATTTTCATATGGATTTACCTGTGTTAAGCAATAATTAAACAGGAATTTAATAGTTTATAATAGTAAATACTAATTAAAAAGCCTACCTAGCATATATCGATCGTACATTATTGATTTATGTCAATTGTGTTAAATAATATATATATATTTTTTTTCTTTACTATAATTTAATATATTGCCATCTGGTAATGCTTATTATATTTACTAACACTTTCGTTGGTGTACTTCAGGAAAGAGTAATAGATGGCGCTGTTTTATTATAGCGCCACCTATGCAGTAGTTGTGGAACTAAGTGCTTATCTTTCAAGCTTACTGGTTTATCGTAAATCGTCGTTCAGTGATTAAGTTAATGCCTCCTTCGAATACAGATGTCGCCCTAGGCAGACTAGATTTCGGGTTGTTTATAAAGTAATATTTTGCGATACGAATACAAATGGATTAAAAATATTATTACATATTTATATTTCTCACAATAAAATATGTAAGACATTTTAGTCTGGTTATGCCGCCTCTGTAGCCCAAGTTTTTATACCTAAAACAAGTTGGTAATAGACAAAAATAATTATTATAATCTTTTCAATTTTGCGTTATGTTTTGATACATAAACTACACGGTAATACAGTTTACTGAACATCATGCAGAAAATAAAAAATGTCAAAAAATTTGCCCCGGGTGAGGATCGAACTCACGACCTTAAGATTATGAGACTTACGCGCTGCCTACTGCGCTACCGAGGCTTGCGTAATATAAGTAAATTTAAGGTTTACTATAATTACGTAAGTACGTTTCAGTAGTAATGATGTCGATAAGTTCTGCTCAGTAGGTACTCTATATTAACTAAACTGCCAACTAAACTAATCTTAACTGCATCCAGGCCGCAACTTATAAAGATTGAGCCGACAGGCAAAGGGAAGCCAAGGTTTCCCCCGGACAGTCTATATGAGCCCAGCGTCAATCCTAAGGGGAACCTGAAATAACATGATCCGGGTACTCCTCAAGGTCAGGGCACCTGAGACGGGCTGTCGGGAAGCCCTTTCATTTGATACCCATATTGAGTGCGTTGTTCAGAAATAAAGCAGGTGTTGATAAATTATTATTTAGTGAAAAAAGAATCTTCGGTATTACTTATCTATGTCTATACAAAAAAATTTGATTGAAGTGTCAGTTTATAGTTTCAAATTAACAGCGTTTCAGTAAATACATTTGAAAGTACACTTAGTCTTGCCATTAATATTGTTACAAAAGAAAACCAACATTTTTATTTTACGTAACATAATACATAATATATGTGTCTTAGTTTAAGTGTTACGTTACTATGAAATCATTAACAATATATAAAGCTTATTCGAAGAGATCTCCGTTTTCTGGGATAGAGTCCTTTAAAAGTTGACATTAGTTATCACGCCCGCATCTATGGGAAAATTCTTCCGTAAGTACTGTTTTAGAGACTCCAAATATCATGGCGTTTAGACGCCAAATATCTCTTAAACTGACCGTAAATCACAATCCAGTATATAAAATCAGGACAGTATCTTTTGATTGCGTTTGCTTAGAAGTTTAATTTTTTTACAGCTTCAAGGGACAGTAGACCACAGTATTTGATATGAATTTCAACCAATCATGAACGCGCAGAGATATCAACCTCCACACGCTCCTGAGAAAAAGGGTCTTGACAGGACAGACAAACGGACTACAAAGTGATCCTATAAGGCTTCCGTTTTATCCTTTTAGGTACATATATAGTGCTTATCGTCTGTCCGTTTATTTCGGATAATCTCTACCTGCCTAGTCTGTATCGATTTTGACAATTTAATTTGATTAACAACTGTGAGAAACACCGCCGGGAGCCGCTAATCTATATCAAAGTACTACAAAAAAATATTGTGTGCTTGTCGGGGGTAAATTCTGAATCCACCACACCGATGCTAGAAATTGTTTTACCAATAGAATACCCCAAAACAGTAACGGCAAACGTAGTGTAGGACGCCCACAGGCCAGGTGGAGCGATGATTTGCGCGGGACGGCTGGCAGAAGCTGGATGCGAGAAGCCATAGATCGAACTAAGTGGCGTGAAATTGGAGAGGCCTATGTCCATCAGTGGACTGCGATAGGCTAATGATGTTGATGATGATGATTATGAATAGAATACCGCATCATTTGTGAGTGTTATAGGCTATAAATAGACATCAATCCGCGGGTGAAAGCTAGTATTATATAAGAAGGTACAGAAATAAAATATGAATTAAATAAAAGAAAATTTGCTTTCCATGAATGTAACATCCACGTTTGCTCTAGTGCATTTCTATCACAAATGCTGCTACACTATTATAGCTTGTAGGTACGGTCCAACTTAGTACCAGAGGGAATAGAATATAATGAAAATATTAAAAGTTGCCTGTACGTCTGTCGGACCGTGTCCGAACGTCCCTTGACTATTTCGAATATGGAACAAAAAACTTTGGAAATTTCTCGTCTTTCTATCTGCGATGGTATTTTTACTGATGTGCGATAATGTTGTATCATTTTAGACCTATTTATTAACCTCTGACGCATAAAGAGGGGTTTTATGAGTTCGACGTCGAGGTTTGTCTGAGTCCCCAACCCGCACTTGGCCAGCGTGGGGACGTATGGCCTTAACCCTCTCCTGAGAGAAGACCCGAGCCTAGCAGTGGGACATTATGGGTTGTTGTTTTGTTTTTTTTTTTTTTTGTCTGTGTGTTTTAGTGTGTATCTGTCTGTGCCATCGTAGCTCTCAAACGGATGGACCGATTTCAAATGATGAGAGGCATTTTTGGCGTGGCAAGCCATGGTTATTTTATTAAGTGCTTGCGTAGGGGGTTTTAAATTTTTAATTTTAGCTTGTATCGATTTGAGTATCTCATTTTCTTGGTAAATAGTTAACTATATTAAAACATTGTTAAAATATATATTAATATTTTTTTATATTAAAGCTGCCAAAATGACTCTGCCCTGCCTGATGGAAAGCATGAGCAGAATCCAAGAGTGGTGGTCACCATCCTCAATGCGAAAAAGAACAATGCAGCATGGTGACCCACACTATGGCGGCCTGGTGAGATGCTTTTTCACGCCTCGCTTATATATATATTAATACAGTATATCCTGACTATTATTATAAAAGCGAATTAGGGTTGATTTATTTCATAAGCTGCAATTTAAAAAAAAACTATTCACGTATTAAGCGTGCCCCAACCCGCACTCGGCCAGCGTGGGGACGTACGGCTTTAACCCTCTCCTGAGAGGAGGAAAGAAGACCCGAGCCCAGCAGTGGGACATTATAGGTTGTTGACGAATTCATGAATAGTGATTTTAAAGATTTTTGGAACAAAGGAAAGTTACATTAAGACTCCACTTAGACTATTTTTTACAACGTGCGAAAAAGTTAATACAAATGTGAATAAATAAATCAAATATAATAATAAATCAACATTTCGGACATTTAACACCATCTAGTCTCAAGCTAAGCAGAGCTTGTGTTATGGTTATTAGACAACTGATATGAATACATATTATACTTTATTTTTGTAAATACATACTTATTATACTCAAACTCACACACCCAAACTCCGAAACGAATATTTGCAGGTCATACAGCAATTGGTCCGACCAGGGAATCGAACCCGACACCTCAAGCACAGCAGTTGCATAAGGTACCACTGCGCCAACGAGTCAGTTTATTCGAACTAAGCTGACAGTGATGAGAAAATTACTACCTATAATTATGTAAGGTTAGGCATTTCCTATGTATTACATTCACTCCATAGGTTGATATCAATCAATTTTGATGAAGTTAGTCTTAGGAATACAATAGATAGATAGATAGAAAACTCTTTATTTGCACACTATAATATTACAGTTAGAAGAGAGTACATAAAATGTGAGACGGAGTGTGCAAAGGGCGGCCTTATTGCCAAAAGCAATCTTATTACCATTGATTAAATTGTTGCTTGTAAATAAGCAATAATTTAATAAAACAAAACACTACCACTGTTTTAGATAATAATGTATTGCCTTGCTTATTGTATTACCGTGGGTGAGCTACGCTTCGGCATGCATGGGCCGGCTCGACCTAAGTGATACAACGGCCTCACAGAAAAACAGTGTGTTTCATTGAGTGAGTGAGGCTACCGGAGGCCCACAATCCTACGCTTCCCCCATCCCCCGTTTCACCCCCCAAGACTGGCAACGCCTTATGACACCTTTGGTGTTGCGGATATCCATGGGCGGCGGTAATCACTTGCTATAAGGCGATATGTATGGTCGTTTGCCACCTATTCCATAAATAAAAAGTGCATTTTATTGTGCGTCATGTCATGTGCAGTGATTGCAGTAGCTAATATTACAAAGAGTTACTGTCAGTGAGTTTGCAAGTTTAGATGTAAGGGTAACTTCTCTGGTGTTACTGATATTTATATATTATTTCACCAGTATAGATTTCCGTGTGATGCTACACAACAACAAATGTAACATTCAAAATATGTATGTTTTGGCTTAAAATTTAGTACCTAACTCAACGATTCTGTTTTAATTGATTTTTACCCGACTGCGAAAGAAGGAAGGTTATGTTTTTCGTTTGTATGTATGTACGTTTGTCTGTATATTTCTTTGGCACGACTTAGCACTTATATATTATATATATACGAATTTAGTCTACGAATATATATATATATAATTTCTATGTTTCATAAATAAAATTGACGCATTCGGTGTTAAATTAAATTTTATTGCAAAGATAATGTGTAAGTAAAGACAATCATTTTCTGTTGCTATCACCATCAATGTTATTCACTAACTATCTAGTCTATTACTAAAAAAAATAGCCGATTTAGGTATGTCACAGTCTCGACAAATGGTATGGTATTTCTAAAGGGAATAGAAAATAGTTTGAAAATCGCACGCAAATGATTAATGATTCAATATCATTTCGCAATAAAGCTCGTAAGCTTTAAACGGCTTGGCAAATATTTTTACGCCCTAATCCAAGACAAGTTAAATCCTTTCGACTAAAACTTTTACGGCCAAA
Organism: Hyphantria cunea; assembly: GCA_003709505.1. Lineage (NCBI taxonomy): Eukaryota > Metazoa > Arthropoda > Insecta > Lepidoptera > Erebidae > Hyphantria > Hyphantria cunea. The sequence continues at coordinate 808,203 of PKRV01000512.1, forward strand.
CTTTTCCTAATCGACACCTAAAATGTCATTATTCCACGGCAATTCTCCCAGGAGTGATGAATTTTGTGTCGTTTTTGGTAACCCTTCTTTTGCGTGAATATTTAAAAAGTCGTTTGTAACATTTTAATTGGGCAATCCTGGCAGGATTAAATTATCAAGACACCTAGTTAAGGCGCCTGAAACTTAATGAATTCAACATGAATTAACCGCGCAGGTCGAGGTGTTCGCGGTTCTGTGGTGAATTTACTTTGCTGCGAAACTCCAAAAATTTCTTTGTCATATTATCACGTTTAATGTTTTTTTTTATTTAGGGACATTAATAAGTTCGATGAGTAAATGAGTCTCTAGTTACATATTAGTTTTTTTTTGCCTCGGTGACGCAGCGGTAGCATATGCGACTGCTGTTCTTAAAGTCTCGGGTTCGATTCCCAAGACGGATAAAACGTTTCTTTCGGAGACTGGATTTTTTCTCTGTGTGATCTGTATGTATTTACAAAAAAAGTATATTTGTATTTATATCGGTATTTATATTGGTACTAGACCAATAATACAAGCGTTGCTTAGTTTAGAATTAGATGGCGTTGTGTGTAAAATAAAATAAATGAATATTTCTGAGATCTAATCTCAGAAATATTCATTTATTTTATTTATTTATTTTATTAACTAAAAGGGATTCTCAAAAATTCAATTCACCTTCAATTCAAGTATCTTTAATTCATTAAATAAGGAATAATAAAGCAAAAAACAGCTTATTAATGGTATTATTACTGTTTACAATATTGTATAAAATAAATAATACTCATAATGAAATTTAATGGTAATCAGGCTAACACGACCATTCACTGCGGGATCATTCGAGTTCAACACAATAGCAGCTTCGCTTTTCATGATTCATTGCATTGGGCCGTAATATCTTTAGGAACAAGCGCCTAAAAGATTTCATTTTTTTATGATATAGGAGACAAACGAGCACACGTATCGCCTGATAGTAAGCCATTAATTACCGCCGCCCATGGACACCCGCAACACCAGTTGCATCACAAGTGCGTTGCCGGCCTTTTAAGAAGTAGTACGCTATTCTCTTGAACGTTTGAAGATCGTATTCTTCCATCATGGGATTGGGCCTAAATAAACTAAAATTAATTCATGTGTCCTATAGTAAAAATCCAATAAAATCTATATTTTCATACCAGGTAATATTATTATACTGTTAAAGTTGCATAATCTGTACGAGCACAGTGAATGTTGAGTTTACAAAGAGCTTTTTTAATTCACAACCAACCAATTCCTAAGCGAACGTAAAATGTTTACTCTGCCAAAAGAGGGGGACATTTAAACTTTTTTGGATTCTTTTGTGACTTAATTTTTTACGGTGATTCTCCGGAGACCGATGTTGGATTTGAAAAGCGGAGGAGTTTAAAAGTTACAGGAGTTTGTAAAAAAAATACGTCTTACAATGGGTTACGTAAATTTTCAGTTTCCTTCTAAATTATTTTAACGTTCTCTTCGTTTGTTTTTTTATTCTGACAAAGTTCAGAGGTTCAATATCTATTTTAAATAAACGTGAATTGTTAGAAATCAATGTGTGGAATTGTAACAGCGTCATCGCTCGGCCTATGTATATATTTTTTACTATATGGTACTATATTATACTAGACTTGGCCTATGTATATATTTATTACTATATGTTAGTATATTATACTAGGGAAAATAGGTAAGTTTTTTATGTAATATGATCAGTAATATAACTTTACAACATTTGAGTTCTGTCATAATAATATAAGGAATACAAACAAAGACAAAAAATTGGGTGATTCAAAACGATGTTCAAAAGGTTTTCGTACTACAGTCTTCTCTTTTTGTACTTATAACATATTATTTTTTTAATTGTGCTTTATACTGAAGTATGTTTTAGTCATTTTAAACTAAAACTTATCCTTTTCAAATTAGATAAGCACGGTAGGGTTGGTGGTTTAAAAGGTCGCCATGCCGCTTTCTATTGCGCCAAGTTTTGTGAGTTCAAATCCCATATAGAATTACACTGTGTGATACAAAAATTCTAGTTCTGAGTCTGTATATTCGTTGTGTCTGTTTCATGTCTGTTCGTAAAGTATCCTGCGACATAGAATGTAAAATCCTAATAGCTAGTTGTATTTAAAAAAAATCCGTTATTCAACTGTAGATCTGGGAGCATTTTGTTGTATTTATGGTCCCTAGAAGCTAAGAGTTGATGATAAAAAATGAGTGTAAGGAAATAATATAGTTAGATAATTTATAAATAAACTGGAAGGTATTGTTTGGTGGGTCGCTGTCGTATACTGTTATTTAAAAAGAAACATGGTGATCTTATAAATACAGATAAGTAAACAAAATGTCTATTAGTAATTTCAAATTAACAGCTTTTCACTTAATATATAATTATGAAGATATATATAAATCTAAAAAATAATTTATACAAGTTTTCCGTCTGTCTGTTTATTTCTTACTTCTAATTTCTGGAACGGCTGGACCGATTTTCAAGGGACATTGTTGTTGTCACTGCGAACCGTGAGTAACACCGCAGGCCAAAGCCTGTTTAGCCATTATTGTTAGCGTATAGTTAATAAAATATCTTTTCGTCTATATTACGAAACAAATAAAATATTATTTAATGAATATATACTACTAATTTATATGAAAAGTCTCTTGAGGAAATGTTTTTAAAAGTTACGATTGTTTTTAGTATTATATTATAAATAAAGAGTATATAGTCCCGGAGCCCGAAGCAAAATACGCAGTCCATTGAAACTTAACTAATTAAAATGACTTAGAAAAAAGTGATTATTCAAAGACACGCACAATTCCTTCAGGAATGTAAACTTAGTCCCTACTACGCGACGATATTTCCTTTTGTATACATTAAAATTTATCGCCAGAACGAGACTTTACGCGAAAGCCGGGTGATAAAATAAAATGACAGTTGTTTAGCACAGGCCCGGGAATATTGTACATACTAGGTAGGAATTGAAAGGTATGGGGCGCATGAGACCTGTTTTATTTATGTCAGAAAATGGTTTTTGAATTGCCGAGGTAGGGGTAGGTGTCGTATATGCGTTTAATGTTTTTTCTAGTATTTTAAAAGAAAATGAACGGCATGTTATCGGATACAGGATAAAATGGGCTAGGAAGTGTTGTAGGGAGAAAAGAGTTGTATAGTAACCTGTTGGTAGTGTTTTTATTCTTCACTGTGATATAATAAATATAACTTTTAATTATTAACTCTGATCTTAGATATAAATAAATAAATAAATATTTCAGACATCTAATACACAACGCCATCTAGTCCCAAACTAAGCAGAGCTTGTATTATGGGTACTAGACAACTAATATGAATAAATAAATACTTTTTTTTTGTAAATATATACATATTATACATAGAAAACACCCAAACTCCGAAACAAATATTTGCAGATCATACAAACATTTGGTCCGACCCAGGATTCGAACCCGAGACCTCATGGACAGCAGTCGCGTACGCTACCACTGCGCCACCAAGGCAGTCTATATCTTAAAAAAATATAGAATGAATAAATACAGATACTATATATAGGGCTCTGTTACTGGGAACACTCCTTCTACACAGTAGTTCGTCCAACATAATTTACCAAATCACAAATTCAATTCCACCTGAACTAAAGTTAACAGGCTAATTCCAAATTTACAACTAATTTCGTCGCCGTGTTCGATACACCTTAACTTTCACGTTTATGTTCAAAGCCTATGAAAATTTTAGATTATAGTCGAGCAGCTAGTGACAAATTTCTCATTCTACTAATTAATTTTAGATACTCAATCAAGATTAAGTTCAGTTCTGTGATAGTAAAAAGGTTTAAAAATTTAATAAGCCAAAGTGTGTGAAAAAAATATGCTAAAAAGCAGTGTATTTTAGTAATTATAAAAGAAAAACTTCTCAATGTATGTCTACTAACGTAAGTTGAATACTTAAGTGATCTATGTTATTTAATAGTTTACAAAAAACATTTCTTAATGTAATTATTTCAGATTTTTATTTCTATTCCAAATTTTTATCAAATAAACCTTGACACTGGAACTAATTGGACTAAGGTATCAATTACATTATTATCAATTAATATACTCTCTATTTTACAGCAGAAATAGAAAATCTTAGTCAATGACTAGCTCCTGATCTACAGTCATGGCAGACGAGCCATATCAGTTTCATAGCGCTTAGAATCACTTCGTATAGCGTGAAACCGATTGTTACGGTTTATTTCCAGAGCAAATCCACATTTGAGTTCATTCAATAAATTTTGTGACTGTTTTTACTATCTACTGGTCAGGTATAAGCATATACATATCTACAAAAAATCGCTTGCATCCCGTTTTATTTAAAATTGTAATATGTAAAAGATGCATTTTAATTACAATAATTGAGAAAGAATAAAGCTGGTGTTACATGAAGATTTAGATTTTACATTTAAGAGTACAAAGTTAATCATGACTACACTTATAATAAATTAAATTTATGTTACGTTCTTATAATAAATATGAGACATTCAGATATATGAGACATTCAGAGATATAGCACATCTTAGAAGCAAAGAGCACCATTCGGTAAATTACTACAAGCTCATATAATCGCGTTTTATGTGCGAAACTACACAAGTACATAAACGATACATACGTTAAGATTTTACTGTCGATGCCACATGAAGGGGTGGCCACATGGCTTTATGTAGCCGGGATTAGGCTGGTAAGCTATAAACATGGTCAGGGAGGTTTTATATCCGTTGCAAATAATAGCACATAAAACTTGTGTGAAAAACACTAGTAACGGGCCGGCAAGATGAACAGCGCGTAGTCGCGACAGGGTCAGCAAAAAAAAAAACATAGTTGGTCAGACCAACTTTGTATTTGTAAGATAAATCTGATTCTAATCATCATGCAATAATAAAAGTAATCGAATTTGAATATATATATTACACTGGAGTCATAAGTCATCGTTGAATGTGAATTATACAATAAAATTTATTTGAAAAATAATTTCAAAATGATAGAGAATTCCCAATTACTTATATTTTCCTACTGTTAATTAGTAATATATTAAGTTCCATTTTAAGCAAACATATAAATAAAATAATGAAAAGGAGAAAGAAGTGACAAATTCGTGTAAACTTTTGCCCTTTTTCACAGTGACTGAGTATTGGAGTTTTGGAAGGTCATTATTGTCTTCTCAAGTTTCAATAAAGGACCGTTTGAAAAAATTGTTTGAGGTTTTTCATATTTTTTAACAATTCAACATTCAACATTACAAGTAACATTCACAAATGCATTTTATTGCAATAAAATTATGTGTTATAAAAAATGGCAACTACATTTATCAATATGAATGTGTTCTAAAGCTTTATGATATTTGGCGCGAATGATTTTCAAACGATAACAATTTATACATTAATTCTATTCATGCGATTAACAAGGTAAAAGAAAAAAACCCCTTACGTAAGCACTCGATCGAGTAATCGAACGCCAAAAATGCTTTCCATCATTTTGGAAAAGACCTGTTAGTCTTACACTGCTGGACTGATATTAGCTAAACATAGCAAAGAAGCCTTGCAAGGAAACTGGCTTTCAAATGGAAAAAACCGCATCGAAATAGGTCCATTCGTTTGAGGACTAAGTGCCACAGACAGACAGACACACAGAGACAGACAGAAATCGACGTTAAACTCTTAACGACCCTTTTTTGCTTCGGGGGATGAAAAAAATAGTAAAGACTTTATATAATTAAATAGCTGGATCTCTTTTTGCTGACCCTCCTTTAATTCCTAATTCGGACTAAGCAGTAGGGGTGAAGTAGCTCTTATATAAAATGTCAGGACAAGATTTAGTAGCCGTGGTGTATTGGGATGCGTGATACGAAACTAATTCACTTTGTTTTTATTATCAAAATATGGGTATAAGATATATTAAATAATATACGGTTATTATATACTATCCTTAGTAAATTAAGCAGAATAAATATAGCATAAGTGTTTCTATAACTTAGTTACATTAAAATATAGTTTGAGCTTCTGGTTTCTAGTAGGTTTACTTATAAAAATGACACTGTAAAATTTGTAACTTTTAATTTTGTGCAGTCCAATAAAATCAATAGTTATTTCATTTTGTTGTTCATTTTCTCGAGTTTAGATCTATCTAGTGAATAGTAATATGATCTGGGCTATAGATATAGTAGTATGACTGTTTTAGGCTGTGAGCTCGAGACAGATTAGAGAGCCCACAGCTTAAAACAATTTAACCGACTATATGCAGGTAAACCTTTTTACCAATGAGTACCTAATTACAGACCTTTTTTCAGTCTTGAAACTGATTTCGTTAAAAAAATATCACTTAAATTATTAATTAAGGTTCTTAAATACAAGTTTCTTCTTAAATATTAACGAATTAATCACAGAGTATCGTCTTTATGGGTCGTAATTGTTAGAACATCGTACAGATCTAAGAAAGCGATGAAAGTAATGCCGAGAATAACATGGTATAAACAATAAGTTATATAACTCGTAAAGATATAACTATTATAATAGAATCTCACTGTTTTGTGTTATTATTCTGGAGTACTTAGTAACTTTAAGGAGGAATCTGTGAGGATGGTAGATAGGTTTAGAAAGTGGACATTGGAAGGTTACCAGGCTTGCCAAGAATAACGTCTTCCAAACATTATGTGCTCCAATGTTGCCATCTAATATCAGTGTGGATTTCACGTATTACATTAGAAATGTAATCATTTTTGAATATAAACCGTGATACTAATTGAAAAATATATTTCTTCCAGTCTTTTGAAAATCCGTGGTGTCTCTTCTTTTTTTTTTTTAATCTATTTAAGCTGCCAAAATGACTCTGCCCTGCCTGATGGAAAGCATGAGCAGAATCCAAGAGTGGTGGTCACCATCCTCAATGCGAAAAAGAACAATGCAGCATGGTGACCCACACTATGGCGACCTGGGGGGAAAGGGGATGGTGAGGGGGATAGGGGGCGTTGGATTGGGGTATGGGCCTCCAGTATCCTCACTCACTCGATGAAACACAGCGTAAGCGCTGTTTCACACCGGTTTTCTGTGAGGCCGTGGTATCACTCCGGTCGAGCCGGCCCATTCATGCCGAAGCGTGGCTCTCCCACGGTATAAATCCTTGTGTCTATGTTGTGGGTCTTCACAAAATTATTAGATATAGGGCACCTGATACTCACGTCGCAGAGCCTAAACCGCTAACTGCCTAAACATTTCGTCGCAATCCTAGTTAGTTCTGATTCAAAATGAGGCCACACCAATAGATTCAATGAGCTCGAAAAATATTTTTTTATAAAACATAATGTTGGCAGCGATCTCATCGGCTTTTGTAATTCAAAGCCCAAAACATAACATACAATACATAACAATAACAGTGAAGCAAAACCGTACAGGTCCAACTGCGGAGTCCACCGATCCTTCAAAGTCCCCCGCGCGGATGTCATCTGCAATATTATATATTGCGTACTGGACCCGGCCCATCCCTAAGGAGATACTGTTAATTACCAAGTACAAGTCGCATACCCTCGAATGCCTTTGTTTTGTCTTTAAATTTGATATATTAAAATGGATATATGCGTACACACTTAATTTAAATGTCCATTTTTCCAGTTAATGTTGTACTACACTTTTTTAGATTGTAGGTTGTGTGTATTTGGTAAAATAAAGTGTTTTTCAACAAAACAGAATAAGTTAGATCGGTTCTTTTAGAATTATTTAGAAAGAATAATGTTACGTAACCAAAATAATACAACAACATTTTACCGTATTAGTAATTGTGGTATTCACAGTTGGGCTTACAAAAATAAATAAAAAATCAGCCTACATTTATATCAGCATATATTTTCTAATTTTGACTTATAGAAAAATCATTAAAGTCTTTATATCTTTGCAGAAGTATTTATGTGAATGGTATTAAAGAGTAAAAAACTTAACATTTGTGAAATCTCGTTATTTACTTATGACAGATACATGTAAAGAAGAAGAAGAAGAGAAAAGAAAAAAAGAGAAGCCATAGATCGAACTAAGTGCCGTGAAATTGGAGAGGTCTATGTCCAGCAGTGGACTGCGATAGGTTGATGGTGATGATGATGATGATACATATATAAAAAGACTCATCTTTTGAATAGCTTCAGTAGCCGAACTTAATATATGAAGCATGAGATGATGAGAGATGTAGATTTAAAATATATCTTCTATCGTGTAAAATCTATCGAGCAGTTATTACATTGAAAAAATGGTATTTAATTGTTTAAACTTTAAAGATTTTATTTTTTCAATTAATTTTTACAGCTACTTTTAAAATTATGAAGTTGTTTCATGTTTGAACTGCAAGAACTGCCACAGGGGATACTTGACGTCACTTGAAAATTAAATTTAATTCCCCTAACGTTTTTTCCCGCCCTCCGAATTATAGACAACCGTAGGACTTTCTTCAGTGTATTGTTTAATTTTGTTGGGATCAATATGGTATTATGATAAAGTGGGCTCTTCTAGAATTATTTCTTTAAATAGTTTTGGTATACTTAGAGTTAAGTTTATTTCTCACGCGGTGAGATTACAACACGATGATAGAACGCGTCTAACGAATGCTCTTATGTAAAAAGCTGTATGGGTTCTATCCTTATCTGTATCCATCACTTTTTGTTCTCGGTATTCTAGACCTTCACACATTGGCATTACGAAAGAGTGCTTTAATGGGACACTATTATTTATTATTAAACCATAAAATTGATTACAACATACAAACATTATTCCGTTGTCTGTTATAGGCACCTAACCTGTAGACCCGACTACGCTCTTGCTGTCTCCTCGCTGCGCCGCGCGGGTTCGAACGTTTACGGCCCAATACGCTCCCACTAGTCAGACTTTTAGACTGCTTAGCTCTCTGATTGCTCAATATCCGGATGTCAATTTATTCCAAACTAAATTGAGTACCTTTGTTAGAGAAAAAAAATGCTTTTTTAAAAGATCAGTTTTGTTTTTGACGGGCCTGTTGCTCTAGCGGGTCGATTTCCACTCGAATGTGAATTCTTAAATAAATCTTATTATTAATTACCATATTTGTAATGGCTCGTTACAAGTGTTGGGTAACTGTAAGTGTGGTGAGCAGTTAATAGAAATAAATATCACTGAGGCATAGAGTTGTTTACGACTTCCTTTTCAGAGTACTTCACTAGAAATCTCATTAAACAACTGAAGTATTAATCTACAATGGATTTATATCATTAACATAAAATAGATTTCAACTAACCAATACATAAAATTGAATCAATAATCCTTAGATTTATGATAGTTTAACAAATATAGGCATATACTTCATATTTTGTTAAATCCATTTATTTAAACTTGAATGTGGTTACTATTTTGTTTTGTTAAAGCTTAGGTCGTGGTTACGTAACCATAACAGAAAACGCACAGACACAGGCCACAAGGGGGCAGCTCCGAGGCACTTGTCAAAGCTCGTAATATTTTATTAGATAACTGAATAAACCTCTAGGAGTTTGCAATTTTTGTCCCCAAAACGTCTTGAATATTTGCGTTATGCTAAGAAAATGCTTGGATTTTTTACATTTTAGTGGAAAAATACATTGAACGAGAAAATAAAACAAAGTTGTAAGCCAAATAATAAGTATTCGTTAGAATCTTAGCTTTGTAGTTCATTATCCGTAATCAAACTATAACAAATAAGAGGTAAGACTTTGTCCCAGAACATAATAATTGTCTAAAACACTACCATTTATTTTGTGTAGATTTATTTAAAATTTTATGTATTTAGATATATATATGTATATATAAAATATATATATGTAGAAGTCTGGTTACTATAAAATAGGTTCTTGCTGGTTTGGGTTTTAATGGCTGTATATGAGAAATGTCAAGTTATTATTATCATTGCAATTTCAACGGAAATCTGAGCCATAAAGATGGGGTTACACTTACCCATTTAATATAATACATTACTTCGCATACGCACACCTATTAATATTCATAATACAATTTAAGGTACCGAGGTTAATTTCACCTAAATATGTAAATTATCATGAGCCGACCACCGTTAATTTCGAGATGTCAGTTTGTAAATAATTCTCACTCTCTCTCACTTACGTTCATTTTTTGAAGAGCAACAGGGATAGATGGTACGTGTATTATGAATAAGGTGGCAGGGAAAATTTTAACGGCGCCTATGAGGGTTGTGAACGCTGAAATAACTTTCAAATATTGTCGCTAGGTGGACGGAAAGTTTAGCTCCTGAGGGAGGCTGTTTGCCGGGTCGCTCTCGTCTCTCTGTTTATAAATGAAACGCATATCATTTTAAAACAACATTCAGTGTACGTTACCTCTTCTCGAAACCCTTACCATAGCTCAGTCAACTACCATGAACTCGTTTTAACCTACTGGAGTTTGAAAGGGAGATCTTTAGTTACGAAATTGTATACTATGGACGGTCACAAGCAGTACGTTTGAATAATATGAACGAGGATTTTGAACATGTAACGTCGTTTTGGGCAAGAGAAGTTTAGGGATATTGTAATAATGTCCAAATGTGTCCGGAGCTTGAACAATTTTGGTTTGTTCGTCCTTAATTAGATACGCGAACACATTAGTAGGGGAAATGGGGCTAGACAAAGTTATACTCTAAATTATTATGTATAGAGCTTTTAAAAAAACTCAATAGTGTAGGTTGTATTTTAGAACAAGGCAGTCGGGAGCAGTTCAGGTAAAACGTGGCATTAGTTGTATTGTGAAGTTTTTTAATACAATAAGGAGAAAAGATATTACAGATAAACTAAAGTACACTGGTGTTTTGATGAAGAATTAAGTTGATAGGGGGAGTCTAAAAAAATATATATGTAGGTAATTATAATACATTAAAAAGGAAAATAATTATGAGTATTCTTATTATTCTTATTCTTAACGTATTGGTTAAAACTTTCTAGGGACAGGTATGTATAATTTAAAAAAGAAATACGTTGAATTTCAGTATGTAAATAGCTAACTAGGTTGTCTTATGTATTTGTCCTTCCGTTTGTCTATTTATTTGGACTTTATAATTTTTACGCTACATGTGTAAAAAAGCTCTGCACAATGTTTTGATGTTCTAACATAAAATTATTCTTTTATATTTAATACCACGCCATCTATCAAAAAGTAAAACAATAAAAAATTTCAGGATACCAATAAACAAGGTAAAACGTAGTTAATCCGACAAATTGCTATTCGCAAGCGCGTGAAACATAATTAAAAATTCAATTCAGAAAAAAATACAGCTACAAAAAAGTGCGAGGAATCCCCGCCATCAATCTGTAGAATTATTTCATTTGCGTATTAAAATTTCCGTTTTGTCCAACACTGAATTATTTCCCGTTGTGTTAATTACGCGGCATCCGAGGGTTAGACGCCAAAATGATAAAATTATTAGGGATGTGGCAATTGCGATATGTCATTTTAATTATACAAGGTTAAAAGTACGTACATTTTGTTTTTTTAATAAGTCCAGTATGTATAATGTATATAGGTTTATACAAAAAAATAATTTTTAAATAAACATTTACTTAATCTTTTTCTTTACAATCTTTTCTCGGTACAGGTGTAAATTTAACTTTTTTATTAAGGGACTTAGCAAAAAGCAACATTTTATAAACTCGTTGATGCATTTGAATTTAATTTGTATTATAAACTCTCGTATCTGTAAATAAACAATACTCACTAATGACAGTCTGATGTAAATCGCATGCGGTCTGACGATGGTGACCATTGTTTATAGCAGGTCGGGCAGATTGACGGCTTTATGTATAATGAACGATTTGGAGTACCGTCTAGACTATGTTTTAGCTTTAGAAATTAATAATGGTTATTAAACACAATAACATCCAATAATAATGTGTGCAAGTATGGGTGTTCTTTGTATCTGCAGATTGTGATTATATTACATAAAGTTTCCAACAAGACAACACACACAAATCATTCGTAGTGTGTCATTGATCTTGAAGAAAAAAGATATCAATAGAATGTAGTACCTTATTAGTTCAACGAAGAAACTCCGCTTTGGGCTGTGGTGAGTCTACTCTTTTCTGAAAAGCAATGAGAAAAATGATTAACACCGATTTTCTATAAGGAAGCGGAGTATTGACTCCTATTGCCGCTGGTTGTTCATTTTAAGAATAAAAAATGTAAAAAGTTGGAGTAAATTGAACAAAACAGTTAAAAAAAAACAAAAGAATTGAAAGCATTGAAAGGAATGGAATATTGTATATACAAACATGGAATATTGTTTGTATATACAATATTCCATTCCTTTCAATATAATACTATATATATAGATTGGAATTTGGTAGTGCTATTGCTGAGCTATTGCTCTGGACTATTGCCAGTAAATTCGAAGTCCCTAATCAGTGCAAACATATAATTATAAGCATAAAAAATAATTCATAATAAGCATAACATTTTTTTAATCTTTTAGCGATTGAATTGAAGCTGAAACTATTTATTTCCCTGCAATAACTTGGTTAATGTTATGCAACTTAATTGTAAAAATATTATAATTGTTAGATAAAATGTGAATACATTAATTTTGTAATTGAAATCTACGTTAACTATTGCGTCATTTTCTGCATCAGTTCTGATGTTACAAACTTTATGAGCTACTTACGGCTTATATAAATCTGCTATACAAGCAATTCTAGAAGGTGTAAATGTGAGAATTAGGCGAGCGTGACATCACGAACATTGTGATAAGCACGTGACAACCCTGCCTAATGACAGAATTGCGGTTAAATGTTGCTCACGCTGTTTCAGAGCGGGGATAGAAATCATATCGAAAAGTAAATTATCTATTGTGAAATAATTACTATTCAAAAGTATAATAAACTCCTTGACGTATATAAACAATAAAGTATATTGTTATATGGTTTTAAAAAGGAAAAAGACAGAAATATTGGCTCTTATAGGTATATTAACCGCTATTTTTTGTGGCTCGGTATAAAAGAGTAATCTTGTAGACTTGTTGTGTGCCTACTGCTTAATTGATTACATTATACGATGTTCAAACTTAATCGTAATTATTCGTTTAGTCAGAGGCTCCCGACTTTTTTCATTCCACCTTCTACCTACACCTTCCTATTTCATCATTTTTAACATGTTCTTACAACTAAAAGACGTTAATTTATATTTATATATACTGCTAATGCGATATATATTGTTCTTCCCATTTTTCTAGTCTGTCTAATCTCCCATAGATTAGTCGTTCCACCTCAACTTCTTTGGGAATCACTGGTTTAGTCCATCCCACGCTCACCTAATCACGTCACGCGCCAAAGCCTAACGTTTGACGGATTTAATTGGGCACACGTACACACATTTGAGTTAACTCGATCATTGTTGACAAATTACATCATTTGTACGTACGTAGTAACTAAATTATTGGCAGCTCTTGAAAGTGACAGTTAAAAGGCAAGCCCATTAAATCAATTTTAATGAACTACATTACTCGGACATGTCTTATTGTAGTTTTACTTTTTTTTATCGAAAACGGGGCAAACGAGCAGATGTTTCGCCTGATTATCGCCCATGTACACCCGTAACACCAGAGGCGTCACAAGTGCGTTACCGGCCCTTGGGGGATAGGGAAGGTGAGGGGTTGGGGTATCCTCACTCTCTTTCAATTTTCTATGAGGCCATGTTGTTACTACTGTCGAGCAGGCCAATTCATACAAAGCGTGACTCTCCCATGTTGAAATAATACAAAATAATAAAATTTACAGTAAGTAAGAATTGATAATACATAAAAAAACAATATAAATAGTTAGTCTTTAAGATTACCACAGCAAAGAATTATCAGAGTTAAAGTGTTCTGACATCACATTTAGAAGCATCTCAATAAACCACCATAGTGTGGGTCATTATGCTGGATTGTAGCATTGTCTGCATTTTGAATGAGTATGGTGACCATTACTCTTGGATTCTGCTCATGCTTACCATCAGGCAGAATACGATCACTTAAGCAGGCTCATGTATAAAAAAAGACACAACTGTGCGCTTTTCAAGGAATTTCCTGCCTCGCTCTGTGAAATGAACTGTCGCCTGCAGTATTCCCGGAGAGAGAAAAGAGCGTTCTCCTTCTTATAAGGCAACGCACTTGTGAGGCCTCTGGTGTTGCGGATGTCCATGGCCGGTGGTAATCACCATCAGGCGATACGTCTGCTCGTTTGCCATATATATTATTAAAAAAATTGCTACAAATGCAAAAGAAATTATCGTCACACGGATTTTATTGCTCGAAGTGCACAACGGATTTTTTTATCTAGCAACATACCTAAAACAGCTACAAATAAACCATTATTTCACTTCATTAATGCCAAAATTGAGTTAACAAGGTAATGTTTAACATCCAAACACGTTTTGTTGCTACGTTCATTTGCTACAGCAGTAGCGGTCTACAAGGTCTACGAGAAGGTGAGCTAGCATTTCTTGTAACTCTTGACAACTATTACTCTCACAGTTAATAAAAAATACCAATATCCTTACCATCTGAGAATATTATGAAAATAAAACTGTGTTTCTGTTAAACGTGTAGCATATTATCGCATTGTAACGTAGGTACGGAGGAGTCGACAACGCGCGTCCCGCCAATTCCCAGCCGTCGTAACGTCTAATTCCCGTCGACTTACACACATCAGCGTTTCCGATATCGTGTTGTACCCCCTTCTTATACAGAGTAGGTTTCACCAGAGTATTTTTCTGTCCGTATTTAAATATAGTCAGGTGAGAAACGTACATTATACTTGAATAAAATGTTGAGTGTTGTAGACTATTTGATTTATCAATTATTATATAATTTAAACTATCCTTAAAATAAAAAAAATGACTACGTAAAACTTCTTTGTTTAAAAAAAAAATGGTAATATTATTATTCATATTGTTATCAGACATATTATTATGAATATGTGTTTATTCTTGTGTTCGATCTAAATTCTTTCAGTTTTATTTAAATGTATGTATGTTTCATGCTGCTGCTTTATAACCGGTTAGCTGATAAAGATCATCAACATATTTTAAAATAGGTAAGACTATATTCAATCTTTTAAAATAAATATAATTATCACATAAAAAGGGTAAATAATAAAATATTATTTAAATCTCTCTAGTATATACAAATTTTGTGTCGCGGTCTTTGTAACCAAACTCCTCCGAAACGGCTGGGCCGATTTTTATGACATTTAGTGTGAATATTGGCGAACATATATTTTCCCCCCAAAATTATGAGGGTGACCCACTCGTAAATATTTATTATATATTAAATATTTAATATTAATACACACATGTTTTTTTTACTTTTTATATAAGTGGCAAAGCAACGTTTGCTGGGTCAGCTAGTAATAATATCGAAAATAAAAAAGCGAATCTTTTGAGATGGATAAAAGAGGAAAGAAAAAATTGGTACGATCCTATGTTGTCTTTCATATAAAAAACAAGAATTTTTCCAAGGATTACGTAGCAAGAAACTAGATTCATTAATATCAAAACGTAAGCCGACAAGAACCGTTTCATCACTCGTAAAGTCTAAAAATTTGCATGTGCATCGCACACTAAACACTACTCTGTGAATCCCTTTTTCCATTTACACGAAACCACACAAATATCGCAAACTAAACGGGAGGCAACACTATTTACAATTTGCTGCGAACCCCCGGTTATGTCTGTCAGGGCACATTCGACCCATCGTTATGTTACCAATGTTTATATTGGCTAAGCCTACCTACGTTTATTGGACTACCAAACGCCTTATGTTTTATGTTGGTTAATGTAAGGATGACGATTTCAACGTGAAAGGTTCGATAGTTTATATAATCTAACTCTAAATTAATTATTCGAAATCTAAATTATAATAGTTTATTAGTCTAAATCTAAATTATGACAGTATAAATAATTTTTATATAACCTAAATTATAATAATAATTTATAGTCAAGTATTCATTTATACTGGTATAGGGATTTTTGATTGGTTCAGAGGTCTTAGAAGATGGTTCCTTATGGATGTAAACTACTGATTTAGTGTTTCCTTTACTTTATAATAATTTTACTGTTAATAATCACTTAATTTAACTGTATTCTCTCAATTAAATGCATATGAGTATTATTTCTTCTTTGATTTTTACGGTATAAGGGGGCAAACGAGCGGACGTTTCGCCAAGAAATAATAAAATTATAATTCTGCGTAAACAAATAGAAAACCAAATATAGCTTATATTTAACTTTCAAATAAAACTTAAATGTAAGATTAAACATACTTTATTTTCAAACAGTTTGAAGATTAATATGAAAATATACGCAAATATAATAATTAGCTCACAATTGGCTTTTATAAATCTACAAATATTTTTGAATGTCTAAAAACTTTTATTTATTTATAAATAGAGACACAAATATTTCAGAGACAAAATTACACTACAACAAGTAATGAATTATGTAAAAATAAAATCCGATTGTGTCAATATTACTTATAAAACATATAAGTTATATATCTATTCGTAAACACTGTTAAAAATTCTTTATTTTGATACCAAACTCGATGTACATATTTTGAAAACATTTTTTTTAAATTTCTTTTTGGAACCAAAAATCCATAATTTTTTTTCTATTTTCAATTTTGGTGTACCCAGTGCCACTCTCACGACTAAGGCAAATCTATTGACACCACTGACGTAAAAATACGACAAGCCGTTTAGGCTCTAGGCCGCGCCATAGAAATATACATACATATATACAAACAATTGAAAAACATAACACTCCTTCTTTCGCAGTCGTGTAATAAGTGCGATATCATTGTTTCATACACTTATAATTAAATAAAAACATCTTTGCATTACCAGTGTATTCTAGAATATCGCCTAGTAATATAATATACAAAGTTTAACAGTGTAATATGAAAATACGAACAATAACGCCTCTAGTTACATATTAGAGGACGTTGGAAGACATTTCAGACAGTCAGACGAAGCGCCTCGAGAGTTCACGCTCCATTATCGGTTCGTAGAGATAGGATAACTGTCCCAACGTTGGCACTTACGACACACGGTTTTAGGTTCCAACTGTTCCATCTGAGACCTCAATGCGAATAGAATTGAAGATTCTAGTTGTTGTTCTCCAATTGAAACGTGAATATTTCATGATAGTTTTATTTTACTGAGCCAACACTGCACACTGTCTATGAACACGATCATTTGTTCTATGTCTAGATGTATGCATAAATATAAATGTATTTAGGAACATATAAGTCTGGTCACCATAGCACAAATTCTGCCTAGTTCGGTATTAGACAGATGTGTGTGAGATGTTAGAGTTAGACACATTATTATTGTAATAATAAATACTAAGGGAGAGCCACGCTTCGGCATGCATGGGCAGGCTCGACCGGAGTAATAACACGGCCTCACTGAAAACCGATGTGAAACAACTGCGCTGTGTTTCACCGAGTGAGTGAGGATACCGGAGGCCCATAATCTAACCCTTCCCTCATCCCCCTTCCCATCCCCCAAGGCCGGCAACGCACTTGTGAAGCCTCTGGTGTTACGGGTGGCCATGGGCGGCGGTAATCGCTTACCATCAGGCCATACATACGTCTGCTCGTTTGCCCGCTATTCCATAAAAAAAAAGAAAAAAAGAAAACATCCGTTTATATTTAAGAAGATTTGGTATTCTAATTATTTTAGATGAAAACATTATTCTAAAAACAAAGTACTTTGGTTTACGAAACAAATTAACATAAGAATAAAATGAAGGCGATTTACTCGAAAACAATTAGTTAATTCGAAAATTTTACAGCCCTATAAAAGCGCAAATAAATAGTATATAATGGCGGTAAATGTGAGCAAGAATCGATAATTAATTAATTACGTTTACAGGTAGTTGGCGAGGTCGAGCCGTGGCACCTACCGTAACTAGCGAGTAACAGCCGATTTCCCATGAGGTCTACGTTCAACGTTTTGCCGTAGAGTAAGTCGAATGGAGCCGTAGAAGTGCCATAACTGACGAAATGACTTAGTGAATAGTTTCTTCACTTCTTCGTATTTCTTTATCATCATTTTTATAAGGTTTACATGAGAATATTTCAACTAAAATAGATTCGATTGATCGAAGCTATTAAATATCATTTATCTCTCTATATATAAAAATAATTCGACGAAATGCACGTACGCTCACAACTTCCGATCTACGGTACCAAATTGGATGTTTCTTTTTTCATTGTGTACATTATTGTTAAGAGAAGGTTTTTATATAAAAAAAGAAAAGTTATTTTTTTATCCGCGATTGTACACTGCCTGTAGGAAGCTGAGGCAGGCTTGCAATACGTGGTGGTAAGAAGTTCGCCGAATCAGCTGGTATAGTTAAAATATTTTTGTTTGTAATAACTCTAAATAAAAAATATGAAAATTTGGACAATTGTATTTAGTTGATTTTTAAAGAGAGCAAGAAACATTGAAATCTCATGTTTACTCTCATAAATAAGGATAGGTACCTAACATACCAGGTCGACTGACAACGTGCTTAAGATGGCTGGCAGGAGCTGGATGCAAGAAGCCCAGAATCGAACCAAGTGGTGTGCAATTAGAGAGGCCTATGTCCAGCTGTGGACTGCGGTAGGCTGATGATGGAGTACTCAGCTATTTTCTTAAGTACAGTAGCATACTGCCTTGAAAATATGCATAGAACATAAATATGTACATTTTAAAAAAAATTAATGACAATTACGATTGACGACTAGTTAATATTACTGTACGCTTTTTAGTGGCAAGCGATCACACTGTTACAACTCGTGTGGTTAATTTCTTACTCTTGGACATTCGTACCGACGGCGCACCCGCCATGTTATTTCGCCCATTAAGGCACCTGTCATGTGAGTTTACAATAAGTAAATAAGGACGTGCCGGTGACGGGTACGGGTACCCTATTATTGCGTCACTATTGGTGACATTATTGGGCTGTTTTGTTTACAGTAAAAATTAGAGGTTTCGTTATTGGTAGGGTGAATTGGTTGATTTTGGAAAATTGCCCTAGGGTGCCATAATCAGACCTTCTTTTTATTACAGACTTCAAAAAAATAACTTCGGTTCAATATTATGTGTAATCTTATACTACCAATTTGTTTACTAATTTATCGATAGTTTAAGTGATTTTCTATTAGTATTGACCAGTTATAGGTGCTTAACACACTTCTGTCTACTTCTAAATATAATTTGAAATAAATATGATGTTAGTGGTATGTATTTTTGAAAAGAATATCCCACTAATACAATATTTATGAAAGTTTTTGAGGATGTATAGATGAACAGATTAAGGTGAAACTTTATAGTAATAATCGGTAACTGATATACACGCGGCCGGAGCCGCGGGTAAAAGCTAGTATATTATATTTACAATAGCTACATACACTTGCAGATTCATGCTAAATTTAAACAAAAACATACTTGAAGGATGATGAACATGTCCAAATCAGGCTTAGTTACAATACTTTGAAAAGTAGCTTATTCTTCAAAGAAACAATTTATGAAACAAATCTTACAATATTATAAGCCAAAACATTTTTCCAACATAACAGAGTTAAGTAACATAAATTATGCTAATCCAAAAGTTAGTACAAAACATTTCACACCAAAAACATTCGCAATAAATCTTTATATCAAACATCATTTCAATAAAATACATCCTCGCTTACATCACATAAAGGGTGGAAAAAATAAAAACAATAACATCGCGGTGTATCCCAAAGGGCACATACATACCCCAATAATACATTTTATCATATTTATTGACTGATAAATGGGAACACTTCTCAAGTGCATTTGTATGTAATGTTATGCTTTTATGAATTATTTTTATGTTTTTCACGTCGAGTTTAGCATAGATTTCACCAAACCATTATACACATTGTAGCTTTATGGTTCCATGTTTAAAATGCTAAAATAGAACACTTATTTAATTATTTCATATTCCATACAGAAGTTTGACAGGACCCATAAGCATCAAACTCAAGTGAATATTAGGTAAGTTTTCAGAAATTTACTTACTACTATAGTCTATCTAAATTAACTACTATTCATATTATTAACTTTCTACAGGACGTTTAAGGCGAGGGCCCTAATTGTTTTAGACCATTGTGCTGTAGTTGATCAAAGAATATTATCAAGTTTTTGTGATCATAGTTACATTGCAACTGTTAGATGTGAGATTAATTTTTGTCACAGGAATGTTTGAAAGAAATTTAGTGAGCGTCTTTCTATATAATCCTTATATAATCTTATCTTGAGAAATATAGCACAGAAAGAGAAAAGAAGAGTTGTTATTTATTTTCATTATCTAAAACTCTCTCTCCCTTTATTACATTTTGTCCTGAATTTATGAAAACATTGAGCAAGGGGATGAAATATAAAATGTATAATATATCCCGTGTGAGAGCCACGCTTCGGCATGAATGGGCCGGCTCGACCGGAGTGATACCACGGCCTCACAGAAAACCGGTGTGAAACAGCGCTTACGCTGTGTTTCATCGAGTGAGTGAGGATACCGGACGCCCATACCCCCAATCCAACGCCCCCTATCCCCATCCCCCCTTCACCCCAGGCCACCATAGTGTGGGTCACCATGCTACATTGTTCTTTTTTGCATTGAGGATGGCGACCACCACTCTTGGATTCTGCTCGTGCTTTCCATCAGGCAGGGCAGAGTCATTTTGGTGGCTTAAATATCAAAAAAAAAAAAAAAAATTATATATTATGTGACATTGAATTGGTCTCGATATCGGAATGCAAATGAAATCTACTATTAAAGTACCCCAACATATTGAAATATCTGATACCTTCACTTCAAACTGAACAAAATATATTCTGTTTATACAAAAACAGGTGCCTTTGAGTACAAAGCACTACTCTACGATATCCCAAGTGGCATTAGCTGATAACGATATCGTATGCGTATCGTGAAAGCATGGGGAATACAGATTTACGTCGTCGTGGTTCTGCCGCTCGAATTTCAAAGGGTTTTTTTTAGTTTTGACGCGACCTATTTCGCGAATCATGACTGAATACGTGCTGTTCATAAATACAACGGTATAAACTACAGAATACAACACAACACAACTGGTACTTAGAATCACTAGTTTTAAAGGTTCTTGAACATGGATAATATTTTTGTAAAAAATTAAACCGGTTTATTTTCTTAAGTTATTTTTTAATACTTAATTTCGATTTTTTTTGTATCATTCAGTGAAATTAAAAGTTGCTGTTAATGTCTTAACCTCTTTGTCCTATTCTAGGTACCAGAAAATCTAGATTTAAGTTCAGTTTTGAAAATAAATAAATTGATGAAATCTAATTCGTGTGAATAGTCCCTAAGTGTCTTATTTTTGTCGCCTACATATAATATATTTTTTATAATTTTAAACGAACTCTGAACTATATACCTACTTTTTATAATTATGTTTATTTCTTATGTGAAGTGATTTGTAATCTTTGAGAAATAAATAACTCTAGCCTTAAATATCTTATTAAAACTATTATCATCCTTTCCTACTAGTATTAGAATTTTGGCTCTACTACCTCAAGGTAGAAGTAGAGTCACGCTGATTTCAGCAGGCTCGACCGGGGCGGTACTAGCCTTGCAAAGAAAATCAACGTGAAATGACAGAATTTGTGCCGTCGTGTTTTATTGGCTCACCATGCTGCATTGTTACATTGTCTGCGTTGGCAGTGAGTATGGTGACCAACAGTCTTGGATTCTGCTTATGCTTTGCATGCATATGCATACTCATTTTGGCATGGAAAAAAATTAGAAATTCGGAAGTAACTCTGTCTATCTGTTGCGCTTTCAGGGTTTTACATGGAATATACTTAGGTATTATAGTATATATTTTATGTTATACTTAATCTTCAAAAAGCAATTTCAACAAGCTGATATTAGATGCTGTCTGGCTGCAGAAAAATACCTATGCACAGCATTAGTATAGTGCAATTGCAAGATAGTCAACTCTAATACAACCTTTTAACTTGTTAAATATTCATCAAAAAACGTTTTTTAATTTAATTTTATGGAGTCTAGAGCCAAGCACAACAAATTTGTGCGATGAATATCAAAATTGTATTAAAGGTTTTCGAATACTGCTCTGCATTTATTACAAAGATTGATTGAGTATCCGTAAATATATTGATATACCATTACATAAAGGTCAAACAATGTCTGTATAAAAAAATACAAGATAAAAATCAATTTACTTTGAGTGTCATGTGTCCAATATTTCTTTTCGTAATTGGGTAGGATGCGAGTGAGTAATAAAATTGTAATTAAAAATTAACTATTTTATACTAGTTGATCCTCCCCGAGGGTGCATACTAAACAGGCAGATAGGCGAGTTTGTTTACTAAACTAGCATAAACTATTTAAAGTTATGCCCCTTCCTAACATTTTTATTGAACGAATAATGGAATTGCATGAATACATTCTAGTTTTACAAAATTTAAATAAAAAGCTTAGTCTTTCTAAGGAAGATTCCCGTAACACAGTAGCGTGAAAGCTGATGAAAGCTAACTTTTTAGCTTTTCCTCTCAAAAAATTTTGGAAAAGCTAACGTTTCAGAGTTTTATTTTTAGAGAACATAGAAAGTAGATAGATAGATGGACATAATATTTTTTAATGAAATGTACAGCTTCGTCGCTTACTACAAATAGAATCGCGGTGCTAGGTAAGGGCTGACACTTATATTTAAGAGGCAAACGAGCAGAGTATCGCCTGATGGTAAGCAATTACCGCCGCCCATGGTAATCCAACAAGTGCTTTGCCGGCCTTTGGGGTAAAGGCAGGGGGACGATGGGAGCAGTTAGGGTTATCGGCCTCTGGTATCTTCACTCAGTTGATGAAACACACCGCAAGCGCTGTTTCACGCCAGTTTTCTGTGAGGCCGTGTTTTCACTCCGATCGAGCCGGCCCATTCAAGCCGAAGCGTGGCTCTCTCAAGGTAAAGATAAAATATAAAAACTATCAATGACATTATTAATAGCAGCTTATTTTTTACATTCAAATTTCACATGGGTGGTTTAAATATCCAATGCCAAAATATCCAATAATTCTATTTTAGTTTTAATTTATAAAGAGTTCGAGGATGACTAACTCTTCCTACTAACAATAATTAAATGTAAATGTAATGACACAATAATTCAAGTACTATCAAAACTTAACCCTTCATTATTTACCTAAAAACACGAACATTTAATTACTAAATTCGCTAATTAAAGACCCGCGCCCACTAGACATATATCCACTATCATAAAGTCTATTACACATTATAATAAGTTATTACAACATAATTTATTATTCTGTCATTACCGTGACATGGTTGCGTGACCCCCTGTCATAAGTTAGGAGTCATCTAGCCCCCGATCAGTACACCGCTGTTAATTTCATTGGACATGGTGACAAAAATTCTGTTTACTTTGCCTGATCGGTGTGAAGTGACTATGCAGCTTCGGTAATGAACAGTGAGATATGGTAATGCCCTTAATTTAATTATTAGTGTATAATGGTCTTTGGAGTGGATCCTGCTGTGTTTTTGTGTTGTTTTTATCTTGATGATCACAATGATTAGCTTTACTGCGTGAAGAGTAGTTGAATGGCATAGTTTTTAACAATTTCCATATCATTTATTTTATATCTTAAGGTAATATACAAACATGAAACGGTCTAAAATAATACCTAGGCTGAGAAAAACTACAAAAGTAGTTCGAACCCACAATACTTAGCCTAGTAGGACGAGCCATGTTACCATTAAATCCACTAAATAATTCGTCAAATGAAATTATTTTCAACTAGCTACCCACTAACAAAACTTACTTTGCCACTAGTAAAAAATAGCTACTTCTATTAATACTAAAGTGGTTATATCGTATGTAATGTCAAATCGCAACACGTATGTCGTAAAACTGGCGATAAACGATTGGTCAAAACAAATCGGACAAGTCATCAATTGCACCACGTTATTGATATTGGCGCGTTGCGGGCCGATGTGGACACCCTAACGTGTAATGTCTATGTGCTGTTAAATATTAAAAGGACTGTATTATATTAAGCCAGTAAATAGTTAAATTGCATATTTTTTTTATAAAATTAACTATTTGATTTGAAGAGAGAATTTGTAAGTACAAAAAGGTGATATTTTACAAGCTTAATAATTATACTATATATTTTTCAAAATGCTTATTTACATCGTTGGTCGTTAACTAGATTGCTTTACTTTTACAAAATAAATGTTAAATTGCTTAAATAATATAAGGAGTTTATACAATGTCAACTCAAACACACTCTTACAAACATAAATTATAATTTTGACAGTTTTTATATTTTTTATAATTTTCCTAATAAATCAAAACAATAATATGAATAATAAGATTACTTAAAATGATCTTAAAACAGGAATATTAAACAGAATTGTTTATTGTAAAAATTTCAAAACCTATTGTCAAGACAATAGTGAATATCCACTCCACAAATAAAGACGAAATCCGCTTCAGGCGAAACAACACCTGTATTAGCATAACAAGACATGAAATTTGAATGTCCGTAAATCGAATAACCGTACCACCGGCTGCCGGAATTAAGTTATCCACTTTTTGCAAGAAAAGACGGACATGTTAACATATGAATATGACAAATTGTCCGGTGGCGGTCAGCCAGAGGACTATCCCGCGTCCGACAGAGTTTTACGGCACCCTAGGGACGGTAGGGGGACCAACTTGAAAATTTTTCATTCCGACCGACTAGCGACCGAAGAAATACGGCCAGGTCACTCGTCAAAACTGTAACAATTTCTCAGAAACAATAATGGGATAAAAACGTGCCCCTACATTTGACCAGTGAAAAGCCATTTTGGACACTGTCAATGTTATTTATTTTTACGAAACATGTGGAGAATTTTTATTTTATCTTGGGATTTCAACTTTTATTGGCGGTTTCTGAAGTTGAATTGAAAGCACCTGCTCTCTTGTTGTGTTTAAAGTACATACTGTAGGCCTAACTTATTTATATTTTAAGTATGAATAATATATAATTATATTTCAAAATTTCATCATCGAAAATTTAAATAATAAAAGTTCTACCAAGACTAAGTAACTGATAGAATTGAGTGTTCACTATATTTGTAAATATAATTTATTTTATCATCATCATCATCTTCATCATTTCGGAAGAAGTGACATTTTCATCTCGGAAAGAGTATTTCTCCCTTCGATATCTGAGTACAAAAGCCGTTTTTATCCACTACAGCTTAAGGAAAATTTAATTTAGAACATCGTGGTCACTAAGTTTGTGATCAATAATTATACCTACTTACTTCTCACTCCATGGTGCCAAGTTCGTCATACAACCTTTTTTGATTTTGGAAGAACTCAGACTCGTAGTCTTGATGTACTTTTTATTAATTAGCTTTGCCCGCGCCATTTTCTTTTCACGTCATATTGTTAAAACCCTAGGTTAAAGTTGTGTAATTGTAAATACTTTAGTTGCATTTAGTTAATTCCTCGCCAAGGTGTTTTGTAAAGTTGCGTGTTGCTCTCGAGTGCAATAATTATTTACGTCGTGCTCTTTTACTCGCTAACTCTGTCATCAAAATTGAGAACGCGGTTAAAAAGCAACTTTGCACTCTTATATAACAACTAATACATCATTTTTCACGCGTAATGACTTAAAAGCCTTCCAGCAGATAATTTTTTATATTTTTCAACTGTCACGCCTATCATCCCACTTTACTATTATTATTTTCACAGTTACAGAGAGACACTAACAGCGTATTAAAATATATAGCGTGTTTTTAACTTAATTTGCGTACGCTTTCCCCTTGAACTTACTTACACCATTCTTCTTCAAATTTAATCAATCAGATTACTTTGTTTCCGTCTAAGAGTCTCAACAACTAATATATAGCCTTCAAAAAATATAAAGACTTCTACACATCGATACACGTATGTAGTTATAATGAAAGTTCTGATTTGTGAGTTTGCGGCGACAGAGTAATTCCCAAATGGAATCAGGAAGAGTGCAGCCACATCGTGGACCGAATTGCAAATACGCATGTCGCTGACTTTATTTTATCCTTTCAGTAGTCCGGGTAGAATATTGAGGGATAAATATAGGATGACACGATATTGAAATAGACGTACCTAACGATTGGCTGGTGGTTTGGATTTAGAAGCATGTTGTTTTGTCTTTGATTTAGTGTCGAGCAAAGCAATTATTGTAATTGGTAAATATTTTATAGGTATTAATAAAATAAAATAGTATTGAAAACAAGCTATTAAGATTGATTTGATGTCAATATTATTTTATTTTTAGTAGAATTCTACAACTAGAACTAAAGCTGTCGGATATCCGAAATAAAAATCTATAAGAAACCGAATCCTATATAAAATATTTTCGGATTAATTTCGGATATTTTGTCAATGAATCCAATATTTTAAATGTAAAATTTATATAGATATCATATTATGCAGTTTTTATATAAAAATATTAACTTGTACATATTATGTACAAATAGTGTATAGATATGTGTAGAATTAGTTAGTTATATATGACATACCTAAATGTATAGTGATAGTTATAAATGATATAAATAGCGTTTTAAATAAATATAATTAGATAGGTAACAATATTTTTTTTAATTTATAGAGGATAGAGTCAGTTTTTTTAAAGGTTCTAATTTAAAGTCAGTAATATTACGCTTATAATTTTAGTTCAGGTTTACAGTTACAAATAAATTCAAGAGCTCGGAACTTTTGCAGAATCAAAACAACGAACACAATCCGAGTTACCATTGCAATGCGAACGCGGATCAACCCAATATAAATGTAAATATAGGGGGTGAAATATGACAGTTATAATTGCTTTATTGTACTTGCCACTAGGAGGTACAACGGCATATGCTAATGTTATGTGTTAAGTTTTGGTAGCGCTGCATTAATTATAACTTTAGTTATGTGCTTTTAGTTTGACAGTACGCTGTTGTCGCGGTTTGTACTATAAGTTACTACCACTAACTTTCAACTACGCGTATACTCGTATGTATGTACGTATACATTTAAAGGTTTCGATGCCGTGTTAGTATCTATTTTGTAAGGAAATATCACGATCTTAATAATCTGAAAAGGCAGCAAATCATTTTTTCTAATTATTTTTTTATTGTTTCTACGTGCGTATAATATCCGCAGTAATATCCGCAATATAATCAAAGATCAGATTTAAGCTAACTAATATAAAAAGTATTTCTTAAATATTAATACAGGGTACAACGTTACATATCTATTTATTTTCGATGTTTCATTTGTTTTTATTCATTTTCGTCAAATATGTAAATGTTTTTAATCAAGCTGCTAAAGCTTGTGAGAAAATGTTTCAAACTTTTCTAGAAAAATAAGTTGTAATCAGAATATTTGATGGAATATTAAAGGCTGAAAAGATGATGATGATGAAAGTTGATATTTGAACGCCATAGAGCCTGAACCCTAACGGCTTGTCGTATTTTTATATGAGTGGTCTCAATAGATTCGTCTTAGTTCTAAGTGACACATAGTACATCAACATAAAAAAAAACAAAATTATGGATTATTGAAGTCAAAGAAATCTCATCATCTCAATATATANAAAACATAGAAGTTATATATATTATGATGATTACGAATGATATTGACGCAGTCAGGTTTAATTTTTTTATAATTCATTACTTGTTACTAGTATACCTGCTTTTAAAGTTAACGTAATTCCCACCCTCACTCTTTCTAATCTTCTTTCAGAAGCCCTGACAATAAGTAAAACAACAATAAGCCACTTCACTATTTTTACAAGATCACCGCTCATAAATATTCAGTAGTAACCGGAGATGGCTCATTTAGTAATCGGCCCCTCTTTTTTGCATTATTGGCTTATTCACGGGAGGGTTGTTTAGTGCTCGCTACAAGATGTAGATCGATATCACCGGTAATGGACCAGCGTTTTATTAATTACTCGAAAATTTGGTGTAAAAGCCTTTTTTAAGTATATTTATAAGGATGTTTTTAAAAACAGGAGGGATTTAAGTAGTAAATAAATCAGGACGTTTGAGGATTATTCTGTTTAAGGCTTTGTTTTCTCTTTTTTATTGCAGAATAATAAAAGGAAGTTTAATTGATTCTTATAAATGATTGCCCTTTTTACTTTCAATGTTCATTAAAATATTGATTTGTTATACATTGCTGAGGTATATAGAATAGGTACTGTCTTCACCAGTGAATAGTAATATGTATTATATTCGTTACTGTTAGTGTAGAAATAGGTTTTGCTTTCAAAATCTCTATAATTTCTGTATAGCGGAGTTAAACGAGATTGGAAAGAGAAAATCAAAATTAATGGCGGAATAACCTTACTTTTGGTATCTATAAGACATAGTTTAACATTACTATTATAGATTACCGTGCGAGAGCCACGCTTCGGCATACATTGGCCGGCGCGACCTAAGTGATACCACGGCCTGACAGAAAACCGGTGTGAAACAGCGCATGCACTGTGTTTCACCGAGTGAGTGAGGATACTTGAGGCCCATAATCCAACCCTTCCCCTCATCCCCCTCCCCATCCCCAAAGGCCGGCAGCGCACTTCAGAGGCGAGAGGCGTCAGCCTCTGGTGTTGCGGGTGTCCATGGGCGGCGGTAAACGCTTACCATCAGGCGATACGTCTTTTAGTTTGCCGCATACTCCATAAAAAAACATGATATAGCCAGATTGACCAGATAAATAACGGTATATATTACTTACATGTACCTCCGTCAATCCACATCCAACAACATACAGCCCGTTGGTCTAACACAATAAATCACACTGTCCGTCCGTACAACCGTAGAACAACGTATTGGGAATTGATCAGGAGTTAAGTCACGATTGTTGCAGTCCGGGATCATTCCTGGGGGATTCATTATATGGGAACAGCGCGACTGATTGCCGGTGTACGATACAGGATGTATTGATGTATGAGGCGTTACACAGCGGAATGTCGGCGGTTGATTAGCAAATACTTATGAGGACCCGATATATGTGAAAATAGGTTGAAACACTTGCGACTGACCACACTTTGCAGCTAAACTGAATCATTGTCCTTATTAAAGAGAATCATAAGGCTTTAAAGGATTTATTGAAGTTGTATCATAGGATTTAATGTACATACACCTTGATGAATTGTAATTCCTTTTCGTGCTCAAACAAGGTACATAGTAATAACAACACATAGCTCTTATCTTACATTGTAAGGTTGCAAAAACTGATTACTGAACCTTCTACCTTCTCCTCGAACTATTTACATCTTACAACCAGATACGGACAAATGGTCCTTTATTGTCAGCTAACCATAATTTGAATCAGACGTGACAACTCGATGTTGATAAAAATCTGGAATAATTAAAATTGCTTTATCTAATTTCATGTTTTAATCTAATATATAAAATTCTCGAGTAGCCGGTATTTGTTACCAAACTCCTCCAAAACGGCTGGACTGATTTTTATGAAATTTTAATGTACAGATTGGATAGGACAGAATCTGCCTACATCTATTTTTCTTACCCCTATATGACAAGGTTGAAACACCCCTAAATATTTTTTTTTATTTTTTTTGTTAATTTTTTTTATATTTGGCAAAACAGCGGTTGCCGGGTCATTAAGCATATTAGATAATCACGGTCATATATAATTAAACTATAGAGTATAAAATTATAGAAAACGGTTTACCGTACAGGCTTTAGCCAAGGTTAACAAAATCAAATAGAGTACAGAAATGCAATTGTTATATTTGTAGCATATATTTAATGTAACAACAGATTGAGCAGAAATTTTTTAAATGATTTTCACTGCCTAAATCGACACTTGTTCGTCCAATTATCATAAAATATCAAAACGCTTAGCCATAAAACAAAATATTTCATAGTCAGTTATAATAACTTATATAATCAAGTATCTTTTGTTATGATATAATGATTGTAGGGGCGGGTGAAGTATAATTTATTTGCGCAGCGGGCGATTCTTGTAGTTGCAAATTGGGTAACATGTGGGTTGCGCCTGTAAATGAAATCGATAGTTATTCGACGACTACATGCTAAAAATGTTTTCATTGTACACTATTTATGGTTTTTTCGTATTTAACACTTTTGGCAATTTTTTAATTACAAACCATACTTGGGAGATGACGACATCTAAAGTAAAGTGTAAAAGATTTTTTTACAACTAACTAGACTGCCTCGTTGATGGTAGCTTATGAGACTCCTGTGCTTGAGGTTTCAGGTTCGATCACCGGGTTGGACCAAATTTTTGTATGTCCTACAAATATTTGTTACCAAGTTTGGGCGTTTTACCCATGTATAATATGTATGCATTTACAAAACAAAAGTATATATTTTATGTTTTTGCATCAGTTGTCTAGTACCTTTAAAACAAGCTCTGCTTAGCTTAGTACAAGATGGCGTTGTGTGTTAGATGCCCGAAATATTTATTGTTATTAAATGTTTACTTTTTTATACCTAGTGGTAGCCGTCACAAAACCTAATACTTTACCACTTGGTAAGCAGTTACTAATGCTCATACAATTTATTCATTGGGATCAAATTGTCTAAGTCTGTCAGAAGTCAGTCAGAAGATTTATAAAAATTGGAACTGGAAAATTATGACTAAGACAAAAGAACGTGAAGAATAAACAACAAAAACAACAACCCATAATGTCCCACTGCTAGGCTCGGGTCTCCTCTCAGAAGAGGGTTAAGGCCATACGTCCCCACGCTGGCCAAGTGCGGGTTGGGGACTGGCAAGAATACGTTGTGGCTACGTAAATCTTGCCGTTGGATGTTTTTAAGCCGCCCGAAGGCCTCCAACTAAGCTTCACGACTATTATCGTATGATAACAACCGGGACCGACTGCTTAACGTGACCTCCGAATCACGGAGACGCTCACGGTAACATGCCACCAGCGGTCACCCATCCAGGTACTGACCGCGCCATCGTTGCTTACCCTCGATGATTGTTTCTAATCACCGAGTGCAACTGGGCTATGAGCGCCTTACGTGAAGAATATTTTATTCTTAATGAAAATCATATCAGTATGCAACATTGTTAAAGGCTATATAAATATTGACTTGTCTTGTGTACAATTCTGTGATAAGGCCTGCTTTAATGTTTAATATCGTATAATATTGTACTACCGGGATTTTAATGATTTTACACTTTAGGTGTATTGTAAATCTTAAAATAACTCAGTATTATAAATACAGTTATTTTTATAGAATTCTTGCAGATTACAAGCTTAGTATTTACATTTAGATAGCATATCTTCATAAGAATATCGTACTAATCCTACTTGTAATATTATAAACGCGAAAGTTTGTATGGATGGATGTTTGTTATTCTTTCACGTAAAAACTACTCAACGGATTTGGATGAAACTTTACAGTAATATAGCTTATACATTAGAATTACACATAGACTACAATTTATAAAGATGCAATTCACACAATATCTTTGTACCGCGAGTAACACCGCGGGACTCAACTTGTTTTTTTATGAACTGTGCTTTATTTCTACAATGAAAGTGCATTTAGGCGTTTTTTGCTACCCAAGGGGTAAATAAAAGACCAATTTTAGCAATCAAGTAATGTAAAATAAATATAGCTTACTAACAAAACTTACTATGCTATGAGCTCTTAAATATTATTAAATATCAAAAATAATTGTGTGTAGTATTATTAAAAAACCCGGCAACAAGGCAAATCTTTTTTATGCTTGAACAGTTCGCGACGCGAAAGAAGTGTGGGTCATTTGTTTGTTGATGCATACCATTTTAACTTTTGTTTTTATGTATTATTATTATATATTAGATAAACTTCGTGTAAGAGTACAGATTTGTTCAACATGAAGCCTGCAAAGTGATCATTAAGTGACTTCGATGCTTTTGTTAGTTGTCAGATTTTAGAGCAAATGTAAGATTTTCCTTTTATAAGCACGTGATTTCCTAAACAAAGAAACTGCTACATCAGGCTCATGTTTATCATCGTCAGCTTTTAATAGTGCTGGGTATATACCTATTCTTAGATAAGAGAGGTTGCTGCGTGTATCTTGAATATATTTTTAGTATCTAACAGGACTTTCTAATTTTTTTTTTTTATATTTAAACTGCCAAAATGACTCTGCTCTGCCTGATGGAAAGCATGAGCAGAATCCAAGAGTGGTGGTCACCATCCTCAATGCGAAAAAGAACAATGCAGCATGGTGACCCACACTATGGCGGCCTGGGGGGAAAGGGGACGGTGAGGGGGATAGGGGGCGTTGGATTGGGGTATGGGCCTCCGGTATCCTCACTCACTCGATGAAACACAGCGTAAGCGCCGTTTCACACCGGTTTTCTGTGAGGCCATGGTATCACTCCGGTCGAGCCGGCCCATTCATGCCGAAGCGTGGCTCTGCCACGGTAAAAATACTGCTAGACCGTTCTTTTATTTCTCTATGATAGTACTTGAATCTAATTCGAATGTTAGTAATCACGCTAACATCATGAATAACTAAAGAGGGACATACATCACTAAAATAAGTAGGTAATGGCATCGCGATATACGAGTAAGCGAATAATGGAATTTATCAAAAATCGAAGGGGTGTGTTACGTCATCCTCCCCTAATTTAGTTTTTATTTTATTTGCACCCCAATAGGGGCAGTGTGTGGAATTAGTCTTACCATATGTGCTCGTACTTGTGTTACACTTGGCTCGAATGTTCTTTTGATATTACACTAGATAAGTTCTCTTATTTTGAATTATTTAAAAAAATATGCATAATTTATTAATATACACAAAAACCTGAAATTTAACATCAAGGGTAGGATAATATATGAACTATCTCAAAATCTTTATTTAAATACCGGACCTGGGAGTTTCCGATGAACAAATATTCTAAACGGGGTAATACACCACTGACTTTGTAAACAGATTAAAAAAAAAAATTACCTATTTATAATCAGAAGTAAAAATTCTAACTCTTTAACTATTCATACTAACATTTTCGTATGGCAACCGGGACCAACCGGGCAAAGCACAGAAGGGTCTTAATTTGATAAGTGTAGTCTTTCATCCATAAACTGACCTGGTTAGAATTGCTCCACTTAGAAATGTATAGATTAATTGGGTCGCCACATAGCCACGAGTTATTTATCAGAAATCGGAATTGAAGAAAAAATAGATTTATTGTGTAGAGTCATGCACTTTAATTTGCTAGGTAATTTTTCTGATGCTTCAATAGCAACACAAATACATCCATAAATTTATCCCCGACTAGTCATATCGCGACATAAGGGCGGTAGTACACTGTAATCCGAGCTTGGAACATGTGTGCGGAGCTTTAAAATTTGATCTAATACCGATTACGGGCACGCAGCGAACACCACTCGGGCGGGCATTACACAGGAAAAATTAGCAGATAAGCTTCTGTGGTTATATGTGGAGGGGGTATTAAGCCTTCCTATCGTTTATTTAATAGATAGTGAATTAGTGAACTTCTGCATAGTATTTTCATGTAGGGGTGCTCTTGTGTGCGTACATTTGACTTTTACATTGATATTTGCACTGTTATTTAATCTTTTCTACTATATTTCATAACATGAAGATCAAAATAAATAGAAGATCTTTGACCGAGATAGTTGTTTTTTGTCCGGTTTTCCTTAATTACTATTTAACTGATTTAGAAGTTATGAGAATGAAACAGATATCTGTGCCTACCTGAGATCATTTCTGTCCCAGCGATTGACTAGGAGAGAGTGGTCTGGCACGTCCACTCATGAATAGTAGTTCAAAAAGTTATATAAGTAACTAAAGCAAATAAACATTTAACTAAAAAATATTTGAGTGTCTAATAAATCAAACTTCCTTTGATCTTTTTGCAATTGCCGAGGGTTTATGAGGTTAATCACGTTAGGCGTATTCTCAGAGTTGTAACGCACACTTACTAATTACTACAGATGTAACAACGTTTTAATTTATATGATGGCTTCTAGTTTAAAACAACAGAAACTCACGAAATGAAATCAAAGTAAGAAGCTTAGTTCTAAGTGTTTTATAAATATCACAGAAATAATATTATCATATTCTTTCCTGTAATCTTAACTACATTTTCTAACTTGAAATACATTCAAAAATTTTGAACAATCTTTGCAGAACGCCGTAATAGCAATTCTTTTACCATTATCGTACTATAAACTGTTTAGCACCAACAAGAGACGTTTGCATACGAATATCCTTTATCTAGCCCATTATTTACAAGAAAACATCATTACAACTTTTTAAAAGCACACATATCGGAGACACTTGATCACTGAACGCATTAAAGTCACGGAACATGTTTAATCTATAATGTGCCTTATCGCAATATTTTCCATTTCCTGGCTAAACCGGGAACGTCGGGCTATCGCCAGGGGAAATAAGAAAGGCTGAGTTTCACTTTGTTTTTTTTTCCTTCTCGTGGAAATTTTTCGTGCTTCCCTCTTCGTTTACACTTACAACAGTTACCGGTGTTTCGTGCGATTGTTACCTGCATTCTGTTGAATTAAATATCGTGCCGGGCAAAGGGTGAAATGTCTGGATTTGCATTTCGTTTGCAACAATGAGGTAGGAATGATTTCGTTCTTTGTGTTTAAGTTGTGGCGAGTTGTGATTGCTTGTTGTAATTGAAAGAATTGTGTAAACGCGAGGAAAAATAAAAACTTTTTGTGCAATTCACAAAACTTGAGTGCGTATTATTGTATGTATACTTTTACGTAGGTAGTGCAAAATTTTTGTAACCCATGACTATTGTAAGTGGCCCAGTAGCGTTAAGACGAAGGTTGCAAATATTGACTCGAGGCTGAACCGCTAATAAACTACAGATAGATTTAATTCTAGAACAGTTTAAATTAAAATTACCGCTCATAGCTAATTTATTGAAATAGTTAAGGACATTCCAATATAGTACCAGAGTAAGACAAGAAAGTTCCGACTCGTTCAACCAAACACTAAACAGTGTTTTAGTACTTATTGTCACTCATCATGGTCATGCAGTACTATAGCCACATTTACGCAAGCATACAATAGGTTAATTCGTGTGGTAAAACTGTACGTTAGAATTTTCCCACATAATTAAAATTACGATATTGTGGAACCTTCTACGTCTAAAGCAATCTATAATCCATAATTCTAAGTACCAATATCCCAGGTATCGGTGTCGGTAATTAGTTAATGTTCCCTCTCATCTCATATAATTTATTGAGACGGAGTAGGAACCTTCACAGTAATAACCTCCCCTCCACGATCGCTCGGGAATTGACGGCGGCGAAAAACTCAACCAAAATATTAATGCACCAGTTCTATAGTAAGTATTGGCGTTGAGCTATACGTGAATGTTGTAGTTTTGATCTTTTACAAGCTTTTATTTTTAATTTCACTTGTCCTGATATTTGTCTGTAATCAAATCTTGCAAGTTAAATGTGAACCACTTCCCGATTTCCGATTGAGCTGAAAGTAGAACTATGCCTTTAGTAATGATGACAATGTAATCATTTATAATTGGTATTATCATTAATCCAAAATGGCCGTTGTAGCAAAATGGCGGCGTACATATTTCTGAACAACTAACCCAATATTGTTTTTTTTTGTTAATATATAATATAATAATAGAAAAAAGACTTTTTAATTAATTACTTGTTGACATAAATAAATTTTGTTTTTTCTTTGTTTATACGAGTCGTTAAGACGATAACAATATAGTCTGCTTATCTCTCACTTTATTATATAATAATGCTAACATATCTAGGAAGTAAAATCAGTTTTGAATTAAATTAGATGTAAGTCAAATAAGGTAAATGATATTGAAAATCTTGCTAGACTAAACCTGCTAAACCTCAAAGTGATCTGAAATACACGTACATATGTGTAGAGATCAGTAATGCGATAAATTTTTTGACGGTTAAAGACAGACAGACAAGGAAGAAGTCGTGGGCACAACTAGTATTATTATAAAATCCATAAACATGCGTAACTTTACATAAGACAAGTTCATGATATAAAATAATAAATTTTACTTGAAAGTATCAAATCGTACTGTTCGTCACATGCAAAACGGCTTCTATAATCTCACCGTTGGATTAATCAGGGATTGTTGAGTTCCCACTTCTCGTTGAAAAATTGTCACCATCAGCGCTTCCTATCTCTAATAACTCGATGATGCATCGACAGTCTACTGTTTATTTGTCTCTCCTTTTGTTTTGAATATGGAAGCATTGCTAATATTTTCTAGCATAAATATTTTGTTTTAAATCATTTGGTTTGTAATATGTGTTATTATCCATAAATTTTATATTTAATATTGTATGGATATTTTTGTAGCATGCATTGATGATATTAGGAATCTCTAGAGACGGCACATTTTACCCGACTGCGAAAGAAGGAGGATTATGTTTTTCGAGTGTAAGTATGTATGCATATTTCTTTGGCAACTTTTAAATGGCTTATTGTATTTTTATGTTAGTGGTGTCAATAGATTTGTCGTAGTCGTGAGAGTGACACTGGATACAACAAAATTGAAAAATAACAAAATTAAGAATTTTTGATGTCAAACAGTAATCTCAAAAACAAATTATATTTTCAAAATACATCGAATGTAGTATCAAAATAAAGAATTTTTATTTTTGGTGATTATAAATATATGTACTTTATACAGTTTATTTGAAAAAATAACTTAATAAAGATGACAGATATTGACGCTGTCGGGGTTTTTTTTAAATAATTTTACTTGTAAATATTTTTGCGTTCCGTAAACAGCAATATGGGTTGCATATCTATACTTACATGACACGATCATATTCTATAATCATGTCTATTATTTAAATATCAGGGTAAATTAATAAACCATCTTTTAACCTCTGATAGACAGATTCGAGACCAACGAATGTATTATTTACGTATGTAATTAATATGACTTTTTGTTAAATCAAAAGTAAATGAGGATTTAAGAAATGGTTTATTTTTAAAAGTGGGTATCTGTTTATAGTTAGACTATATATTTCTATGCCTTTCTTTGATATGATATATACATACACCAATATAAAATAATCTACCACAGCTTCATTACATTAGGAAGTTTCCGGATCATACTTTTTCCCATAACAAGTTCACGCGCGCCGTGATTGGCTGGACTCCCAGGGGGCTCCAAACTTCGTCAGCAAATGAGCTGTGAGCTAACACGGTAATAATTTATAAGACAACCAGTATTATTTATCGTTTGTGTTATACCTCTAGGTTATGAACACGAGCAGTGCAAATAAGAAGATATTTTTTTTCAGCATCAGGAAATTGTGTGAAGTAAATTAGTGTTAAACCTAAAAGAAATAGTTGCGTTCAGTTCTATTGGCGGCCATTGAAAAGTAAACAAAATATTGTAAAAATATCTGTAAGTTATGAACCTTATAAATTTTGACTAAAATAGTCGAACCGAAATTACAATATTCGTACACAGACGTTTCTTCAGCGTGTAAACTAAAGTTTCAGGAGAGATGGTTACATTTGTAAACATAATATGTTAGCTTCGTTACTTTGTGTGTATTTTACAAATATTTTTGCATTAAACATTTTTCATGGGTTCCCTGTACGTTCCGGAAATAAATAAGTAGGTACGCTTCCGCGTGAAGAAGATGTATGGTGTGGCGAGGGAATACAATTCGGAGGCAAAGGTCGGTCGCGTTAGTATAAATGTAAGTAAATTTGAATAAAACATTGTAACCCGGGTGGAGTCTGGCTGGTTTGTTGTTTTTTGGTTGAACGGATGGGTTAGTCTGAATTCTGGTTTAAAATTACATTTAATCAAGTT
Source organism: Hyphantria cunea (assembly GCA_003709505.1). Lineage (NCBI taxonomy): Eukaryota > Metazoa > Arthropoda > Insecta > Lepidoptera > Erebidae > Hyphantria > Hyphantria cunea. The sequence continues at coordinate 846,188 of PKRV01000512.1, forward strand.
GATTTTGTACTATAAGATTTATGTTGCTATTTTATTATAATTTTAGCTCAGTCAAATAATTTCAAATTCATTGCTTTTAACTAAGATATAATTTTACTATAAGAAAATAATTGTAAAAGTATTTGCTAAAAAGTTGTTGTACGTTACCTTTTTATTTTCTTTTATTTTACTAAAATAATTATCTTTCTTATTTACTGTTTGTTCTCTGTTTATAAATTGTGTTGGTCATTGGTCCTGGTTAACACATGAACAGCTTCTCTGAATCTGTTAAAGGAATCGACAACATTTTTTCTACAGGACTTTAATATATTCTAGTACCTACTTGAGTTGTAGAGGTATGATGGTAAAAGCAGTTTAAAAAAATAAAATTCAACTGTGACTTAAAGCCAACTCCAACCCACAAACCCACCAACAATTGTGGGAAAAGGCTCGGCGAAAGAAGAAACCTTCTTAAAATATAAAAAAAAGTAATATGCAATCAATATTGACTTTTATTGTTTTGACCAAAGACCAGTTTATTTTATGATTAGTTACTACTACTACTTCATTATACACACTTAACATATAAAAGGTACAAGCAACTGTCATATATAAAAGTGAACTTAACCCAAAATTGATGTTTCTTCTAGAAAATTCACATTATACTTTAAATTTAAATAAAGTATTCGGTCTGTTTGAAACCAAATTTGATGATTTTAAATAGGTCAGTAATGCTTCAGTTTTTAGTGTTGCCAAGCGTGACAAAACCCATAGACACTCCTCTGCTTAGATTGTCATTCGGATAGCACATACAAAGGGTACGTGCTATCCAAATTAAAGCAGTACCTACTTATGTAAGGACAGAAAATAAAATAATTTATGTTTTTTTTTGTGCTTATTAATGATTTCATTTATCTTCCTATATCATTCCCAAAACTATTGAGTTCGGCTTCTAGTTCAACTGGTTTTACCTGAAAATCAGTTTTTTCACGGAGCGACTAACATCGGACCTAAGCAACCCTGAGGGTGAACTGAATTCGAAGATTGAACTAGTTGTCAGTATATTTTTGGGCCCAGATGAACTATCTAGGCCTGATCCTCGACGATAGGTGGCCCTTCGATGAGTACTTCCGACAGCATGCTCTGAAGCTGGGCGACACCGCCTCTGCCCTTGGGTGACTTTTACCCAATTTGGGTGGAGCGAGCGTCGCTACGAGAAACCTCTGCACGGGGGTTGTCCGGTCGATGGCGCTGCATGGCGCACCGGTTTGGGTGGTGGCTCTGACTGCCCAGAATAAGGCGCGCCTTTCAGCGCCGCTCAGAGGGTATTGGCGGTCAGAGCCATACGCGGATACCGCACGGTGTCGACTGAGAAGGCGTGCGCCTTGGCCGGAACACCCCTGTGGGATTTGAAGGTGGAAGTGCTCGCCGAAGTTTATCGACGGATGACTGAATTTCGGGCGGCTGTCCGCCCGGTTGTCGCCATCCGTCCGAAGAGGTACGCGAGTGGCGTGAAGTCGTCCGTCGAGCAACGATGGCTGGCTTGGTCGTCGCGGCTGAAGACTCCAAAGTCGTGCTGGCTTCGCCACCGTGGAGCCGGTACAGCCGGTTATCCTCATTTTAAGTTTAATAAGAATGAATAGATATCAATATATTTTTACTAATTAAATAACAACAACATTATATACTTATCTTACTTAGGAAACAAGTAAAATTTAAAAAAAAACCCCGACTGCGTCAATATCTGTCATCTTTTCTAAATTCACTTATTTTAATAAAACATACAAGTTGTATATATATTCGTAATCACCTTTAAAAATTCTTTATTTGATACCAAATATATTATGAAATATTTTTTTTAATATTACTTTTTGGTGTCAAACGTTTTTAATATTTAGTATTTTTTTACTTTGATGTACTCAGTGTCACTCTCTCGGCTAAGACGAATCTACTGACACCACTCACATAAAAATACGACAAGCCGTCAAGGCTCTAGAGCTCTTGATGCACTCGAAATTACTCCTTCTTTCGCAATAGGGTAAAAAGTGCGTATGCTATCCGTATTGATAAAACATAACACTTAAAAATTACCTTGCCATGCCAATGTTGAGAAAAGACCTAAGTAACTTCTCTTGTTATAAAAAAATATTTATTTAGATCGATGCAAATTTTCATCACCAGTCAGATATGTAAGTATAGAATTTGATAGATTTTGCTACTAGTACCCAATATTAAGCTAAGTTTAATAAGAATTAATACACAGTAATATATTTTAAGTTGTAAAAGAAAAACAACATATTATCACACTTTATAATAGTACGAAAGTGTGTATGCTATCCGTATTAATAAAACTTAACACTTATAAATTACCTTGACATGTCAATGACGAGGGAAGGGTTAAGTTAACTCCCTTGTAATCAACACAACAGCTACTTAACTTCATTTAAATTAATTGCATGCATTAATTTGCGTGTTCATTTTACTATAGCTAGTATTAAGTAAGAACATGTTGCCCATAATACACTTATTTTTCATAGTTAATTCATTAGCTAACAAATTAACCAAGTCTATTCTATTATTATACATTGTTATGTGGAGTTTTTATTTTCATGATCTGAAGAAAATCTTTTAGATATTAGGAATCACATCTTATATTTTTCTTTTTTTAATGACAACTCCCGCATTAGGATCTGTATATCCTATGGACTTAACAAACATACATGAAATGGACACAAAGAACACCGAGACTCACAACAACGATTTGTGGATCACAAAAAGTGTTGTTACATGCAGGATTTAAGCCCAACACAGTTAGTGCAGTAGAAAGCGTCGTGGCGGCCGCCTAAACCACTAAGCCAAACGTGGAGTCAAAATGATAATATCAAGTCATTGATGTATAATGATGCTAGGCAACAATGAATTATCATTTCTTTTCTCCCATAGAAATCAGCCGGTTGAAGAAAAAATATCACATGTATACTTCAAGTAAAACAAATTTAACATTAAACAGTTATAAAAACGCCATCGGAATAGGTTTTCCGAGCTTTTAATAAAACACCTACATTTGAGGTGTAAATGTATGTATGTATTTATTAAAATTGAATTAGTAGTTTAGGTGCTTTATAGCACCTTGACTACTATGCAAAATTACATGGAAATTGGTAGAGTGGCTTGGCCGTGAAGGCGTAACAGGCAGAGTTATTACACAAATATCCAATGTTCTCAAAAATACACCCACCACACGTCAATTTTGTAGATATAAGCAATATGAATTCGTTCTCGAAGTCAAAATCAAATAACGAATGCGTTGTTTTTGAGACAAATGCTTATTATACAGAAAATTTCATCTTTGCGAGGGGAAATTTGACAATCCGTCGCTTACCCAAAAGGGTGTTAAAACAAATGTCGTGTGTTTATGGGATTTTCGTGTTATGTTAATGCGATTTTGCTTTTTGTAAGCTTTATAATGTTCTGTATTTTGTTTATACGTCACATACTCGTTAAGAGAAAGTGATTTCTTATCTTCTTATAATCTGTTTGTGTTTATGTTCTTGGTATGGTCGCAATATTGGTTGATTCGTTTTAATTGTAGCAAAAAAGAAAGAAGAAACTGCTTAAAATCAAATCGAATTGTAAAATTTATATGTCAAATGTAATTGTATTTTAATAGGTATATTTGTTAATTAAACTTACACGCATGTTGCCGACAGGGAGATTTAACTTCTAAGTCAACCAAAAGTTGTCCTATCAAAGATGCTGAGAAAGGACAATACACTATTGGGAATCAAACGCAAAATGACATCATATTAAGGCTCTCAGAATGACTATTCTAATTCTTTCGTCAAAATATGCAAACAAATAATTTATACTAAGTATAGTAGGCGTAGACAAATGCCAGGAAACCATCAGGTAACTGAATACGATATGGAGCAATACAATAGTGAACTGAATATAGTAAATCAAGCACAATGGTCAAACTAAATTAGTGGACGTCCCCAGCTAAACTAAGCTAAACGCTAACCCGATCAGGCATAATTTGTGACCAATTAGAATAATGGCACGCACGCTGTGATGTATGCGCGACGTCATACTAACAATAAAGTGATTGGAGTCAACATTGTTACATTTTTTGGCTGATATATATGAAACTGGAGCTGATTGATAGCACCTGAAAGTGGATGATAAAGTTTCTCAGGACGATCCCACGATTAAATGATAAGTTTTATTAAGATCATCACAATTATAACAATCTGTTGATGACCCCAGGAGATAGAAAGTACACTCATTAACTTAATTTCGTTTCACTGTTAAGGTTTTTAGTTTTAATAACCTATCACTTTTCTTATATATTTGTTTATGTCTTTCCTAAACAGGGTCATAGAATCGATTGTGTACATTTGTAATGGAATGAACTTGATAGGCTTGGTGGTGTCACCGCATCATATTACGAGTGCAGAACGATAACATATTCAAGAAATTTGGCGTCAGGCTTGCGCTCGGTAACAAATATAAAGTCAAAATCATTTTACGATGAAAGGAAGGAATGTGAAAAGAGGAGGTATGTCGAAAATCGAATGATCAAGGGGAACGGAGGATAAAAACTCATTTAACCGATCACAAATAAATTTGAGAAAAGGATATGGAGATGTCAATGATGAAAAGAGAGTTCAATGAGTCAAATTAGCTTCCCTTTTTTCATTTTTTTTAAATAACAGGTAATTTTGTGAATAAGTGATAATGTAACTGAAACTACTCAATTTACACTAAATACAAATTATACTTAGTCAATACCGAGTTTTATAATGAAACTCAAGCTTTATTTAATTTATTATTGTCATGTCATCTCCATTACACCTGCTATTCAGTAATAAATGTTTGGGGTACGTTTGTCGGGTGGCAGACCGTCAATGTCGCCGATTGTACCAACTAGTTACGTATTTAGTTGCGGTCAGCCTGTAAGGGACAAGTCTAGCCACTAGGATTTGTGTATATCTGTAATTTAGGATTATAAAGTTTAGTTTAAATATTAATGTTGACAATGTACCGCTACGTTATTTATTTTTAACTTTGAAATATTAAACTGCGGTGCAACCATTTAGTAATTATATTAGCTCTTAACAGGTGAAAATTTCCAAAGAAATAAGAAACGAATTAGCTGCCAAAATTTCAACATGTCTGAAATTTGACAGCGTGCATATAAATTTATACTTAAAAAAAACTTGGTTATTTGAAATAAATATTAGCTGTAGGGATACACACGGATACATTTGCTTTCCTATTTAATATTCAAGATAAAACACACTCACGTGACATTGAAATTTGAAATGTTCAACACAAAGTGTTTTGCGAATAGTTAGTCGCTGGATACTCCATGTTATCCCTTACACTTCGAAGCATGCACGTCATGTGTCTGTTCTGACAGGCCGCATGTTCGCACTAATTAGATTATACCAACATTGGTTTGGGAATCGAATATTCGAAATGATTCCGTCAGACTTCCATCTTGATTTTTTTAATTATACCCAATATGAGGATTGTTCATTCTTCCAAAAAACCTGATGAAAAATACCGCTAATCTATACCAATATTATAATTTCGAAAGTATATCTGTTTGTAATGCTGTCACGGCTGCACCGCTGAATCAATTTGAATGGGTTTACAATAAAGGTCCTTTGATTCTTGAGTAAGAACATAGGCTAATATTAACCACGATAACCGGCATACACGGGGCGGAGACACGAGCAAAACTTGGTGTTACATAAAAGTATCTCAATAATTATCTACAAATTAAGAAAAGATGTATATCCTTACTATATAGTGGTATCTAGAGCTTAATTGTTTTATGTGTAATAGCAAAGATATTCAATAGTACCTATGATATTTATCATTTATCAAAGAAGACAAATAAATTCAATCAGATAGATAGAATTAGGCTCTGAATTTGTATTATTAAGCTTGCTATATATAATTCAACTGCACACTGTTATCCTATGGCTTTCGTGCTTCTAATAAGCCGCTACAAGGATCCATCTAGATGGTATCCGCACGGGCCGTTAAAGAAAATCGGTAAATTTTATAGTATACCTGCTTTTTGTACTGAGTACGTATGTCCACGTGTCAAATATACCCTCGTCAGTCTTTGGCTAATTTATCTACCCGCATTTGTTTAGCCGAAAAACGTTTGAGTATGCCGATTTACGACCCTTGTCTCAACTTTTTAGATGTATAGCCCCCTCTTCCCAGTTTTGTTGAAACATCTTTGTGTGGGCAATATTTTTCCTGGTGAAAATGCATAGGTATTTCCAAAAAAATATTCTGATTTTTATGATATTTTTTTTATTTATTTATATTTCCAGAAGATCTGGATAATAAATTGAAGTCCTTCATCATCATGAAATAATAGTATCATTGGTATTTTCTCAAATGTCACAAGTCAATCACTATTTTTTAAAGTTGTTTTCACTTCACTTTATAGCTTTTGCTGTTTATTTATATATTTTATCAGTCTCTAATTCGAGTTTGTGAATCGTATTTTTCTGTCATTCCTATGTATAGAAAATGATATAAAAATACACTACAAAAACAGGCAGATTAGGTAGTGTATATTTGGTTGCATAATACTATTTTCACTTCTTCTACAATTACATTTGAATTATCTTCAGACATGAAATGTATTTTAGTCATTTGTATGTAACTGTCAACCTCGTTTACGCAGTACATAAAAGCATAAATATTTGAATTACATAAATACTGCAGGGTCACAATTAACATGATACGTTTAATTACCCGCGCATAAATTGCACTCAATATTGTGTGTTTACGATTGCAAATGTAACTTTCAATTATAAATAAACGAATACTGGAGAAGGTATTTATTAATTAATTTTTTATCTAGACACCCAAAGAACAAAAATAATGAACAAATTTATGTTGGCAAACCTATACAAATAAATAAAATTGAAATGTCTGTTTGTAATTTCAAATTAACAGCTTTTCATTAAATGCAAATTACAGTATATGTGATATATATAGTATATAGTAAAATATATATGATAAATCAAAAAAGCACTTCATTTGTTTTTGTCTGTTTGTTCGTGTGTTCTTGCTAATTTCTGAAACGATTGGAACGATTTTGTCGGGACTTTCATTGGTAGGTAGGTGATGCTATAAGGAGTAATTTAGGCTACTTTTTAGGGTCCCGTACCTGAAAAGGAAAAAACGGAACCCGTAACGGATGAATTTTTTCATCCGTCTGTCTGTCAAGACCTTTTTTCTCAGGAATGCATGGAGGTATGAAATTCATATCAAGTCAACGCCGCTTAAGCTGTAAATTTTTGACACTTGCAAGGGAATCAAAGCCTACAGGGCACTTCCCATGAGCAAAGAATCTTGAAATTTGGGACGAAGCAACGTCTTATAGCACAGATAAAGGAAAAATTGCGAAAAACTAAAATTTTTAGTTATCTCAGTCCGACTCGCACTTGGCCGGCGGCCCGCGGCGCAGCGCGAAGTTCAGTTAGTAGTAATAATTTACTAATAAAATAAAAATGATCTGTTGCCAAATAAAGTTTTTAAATACGTAAATACGTGTTACTAAAATAAATTGGTAAATACGTGTCATCAGTCTATACTTTCTTGCGAAAGACACGTGAAAGACGGAAAATTTTGATAAGCATGTTGATCTAGTAGTCAGTGTAGACTACAGTTGAGATCAGATGACGTGTTCGTTTCAAGTTATTCTAAATAACATTTACCATACCAAGATTGCTAAATATAAAATAACTGCATACTGAAACTCTATGCACTCTAAATTTTATGTTTATTCATTTTAGTCCTTGAAAGAAAGTAACTTGTACTAAAGTAAATGCATATCGTAAGGTTGAATAAATATTTAAATAATATTTTAGTTTCATTAATGCATCTTCAGTGGTCTATAGATTCTACAGATTTTATCGATTCATAAATGAGTTTGGCAGCTAATTTCCTATTGAAGTATATAAAACATTGGTAGCGTTCATTTTTCGTAGCTCCTCGACAATAATAGTCATAAATATCGTCGACAAATTCCCACCAATCGCGACAATGCACGTTCCATTTGTTGCGAATTGCGCGGTAAATAATAACGGAACGCGGCGAACTTTATCGAGCTTATTTATTGTCTCATTATGGGCATTTAATCGGCTTTTTAAGAGTAATGTGTTTATTATTCTTAATTGATGATTGTAATGGTAATAGGTTGCGTGCTTTTTTATTTTTTGGTTCTAAAGTACTTAAATTTCAAAGATGGAAAGTAAATTTTATAAATAGACATTTTTATTTTCAGTGAATAATGCTCTAAATAGTAAATACATATAAAAATAATACTTTTTTGTGTGCTGAACTCCCCTCGGATACCACCGACTAGTCGCTATGTTGGACTCGAACCGACTAAAAACCGCACACCACCTCAGGTACTTGAAGCCGGGGAACCAGGTGTCCCCGAATGGAAATCTCTGGAACCCCGACATACCTCGGGCCACCTACGGTTCGTAGATGGCCCCCTCCAGTGTAGGAGCCCTGTTGCTCCTTTTCTAGTTAGAAAAGGTGCGCAAGCACTTTATAGAGCTCGTGCCGCCGTGTGACAGATGACCTCACCTATCACCCCAGGCTTGTGCTTATAGAGGACGGAAATCGTTTTGAAATCTCAGATGTCTTAATCGTCTGCGGTACCTGGCTCGTCCCCGGTCCCAGTCCACCATCTCCTTCGCAATTATAATTGATCTCAGAAAGATACGACAGAGTACTACGCGCTCACGCTCCGCAACATAGCCGCAATCATGTTACCGAGCCCGATGACCGCCACAAGATCACGCTTCGGCTCCACAACGCGGACAACCTGCTAGCGTGTGTTACTTGCGGATCAGACACAGGTGTTCTTCGTAGCCTTTCCCAGAGATCACCTGGGTCAGCCGGTATGAGAGGCTTCCGTGATGCTTCTCGAGCCAATCAGGTTCCGTCGAACGGGTTTTACCGCCGCAATAGCGGCGTGCCCGGATGTATATAATACCTGAAAAGAGAAAAACTTGGCGGGGTCGTCATGGCCTCGGATAGGATCCCTAAACTTGCAAGAGAAGAGTGTAAAATTTTATCAAAGGCCAAAACGCGCTTGTGACGTTCGTGGGCGGCGGTAGACACTTCCCAGGACAAGTGATAAGACTTCACAAGACAAGTTTTATAATAACTGATCAAGTAAAACTTTGAATCAATACATCTCTATAAGGTTTAAAAGCATCACATATATTAACATGTTTATCATGTCTTTATTTGTTTTCAATTTAATTGTTAGTGTACTGTTTTGTTGAAAGAAAAAACACTTGAAAAAGGGGATATCGACTACTTACTTACGTATAATTGGTATTAATGGTCTAACATATTATTTAAATTTTACAGTTCAACTATTTGATTCAATAATATTTAATGTACCAAAGGCTTTGTATCATTAATATCGAATGTTACCGTAATGATCCCATGGGGTTCACTATAGTAGCTAAAGTCCTGTGTCCAAATTTTGGACAATAATGCGCCACAATTGGCAGGTCTCGCTTGATTTGCCAGTAAATATGGCAATTTGATATGTTTCACGGCTCGTTAAAAAGGTCCCTTAACTAAATTAGATTATTGAGGTAGAGTTATCAAGTATCCATTTTAGTTTTATACTTAAAAAAAACTTAAAGTGCACTCGTATCATTGTTATAAAATCTATATAAATAAATATAAATCACTGAAATGTATGTACGCGCATAACTTTCGATCGACTGCACCATTCGGATAATTAAATAAATAAATAAAATAAATAAATATTTCGGACATCTAACACACAACGCCATCTAGTCCCAAACTAAGCAGAGCTTGTATTATGGGTACTAGATAACTGATATGAATACATAAATACTTTTTTTTGTAAATACATACATATTATACATAGAAAACACCCGAACTCCGAAACAAATATTTGCAGATCATACAAACATTTGGTCCGACCCAGGATTCGAACCCGAGACATGGACAGCAGTCGCGTACGCTACCACTGCGACAGCGAGGCAGTCAAATTAATTCTTTCTTTTATGTGTTTGTTATTGTCAGGACATTAATAGAAAGCTGTTGTGTGTGTGACATTACACTACCCGTAGGATGCTGGGATAAATACTAAAACAAGTTTTTCGAAAATTTAGGATATAATCACGAAAAAAAAATGGCGGCACTAAGTTCACCGAGTGAGCTAGTAAGTAATAAAATATAAAATAAATCTTTTAGCTGTATTATGATTTATATTAAAAAATAGTAAACAAATACAGTTCATACAAAAGTACAGTCTATGATGTCTCTACTTTTTAGAATGAATAATAAAACATGGACAGAGTTTAAAAGTGTAATTTTTGACCATTTTACAATTTCAAAGATGTGGAGAATAAATAGATACACTAGTTGACTCGGACCATTGTTTTGCCATATGCCTATGTATAAAAAAATGCTAAAAATTAATAAATGGATATTTAAGGGTGGGTCACCTTTATCATTTAGAGGTATGAAACATAGATGTTGGAAGATTCTCAGCCCTACCCGATATGCGCACAAAATTTTATAAAAATAGGTCCAGCCGTTTCGGAGGAGTTTGTAACAAACACCGCGACGCGAGATTTTTTATAATAGATTATAGATATATAATATTATTAGATTACAGAATAATTAGGTACCATCGAAAAAGATTTTACAAGTTTTTTGGAAAATCATAATACAAGAACTTCTGCAGTATTATTAACGACATTTCAACTTAACTAACTGGCACATTTTATTACCTTTATCTATGAAAACTAAACATTTGAATGGTAGGTGTCAGTTTTAGCCAATATACCATATCTCATACGGAACAATAAATACATATCTCGAAAACCATTAATCAAGTACATATTACCCATATATCTATCTAAAAGATGGTAATGATTGTAGACAGTCTAATATTTGAGCGGTCCAGTCTTCTGGGACCGTCCAGACAGTCCGCTCCGACTTGGTCCAAGGACAAATTCGAGGGGATTGGATTAATCCGTTTTGCATTGCTTTCTATCGTACACTCTATAAAAGTTTATGTTGAAACTATGATTTATATATTTAACTAGCAGGTCCTGTCAACTTCGTATCATACATTTTTCTACGTGTATTATTAAAAAAACTTGATTTAGTATTCAAGCGCGCTGTTTTAATTTTTTTCTATACAAATCTTGCTCTCACAATAACGGACATTTAAAAAAGAATTAACCAGTTTTGTGCCGTAGATCGAAAGTTATGCGTGTACATACATTTCAGTGATTTATTTTTATTCAAATAGATGTAGGAGCAAGTAAAACCCATGCAAAACTAAAATTTTCTAAAATTAATATTATTAAAATAAATGTTTATCAGTTAATTTCAAATCTTCATAATTAAAGGGCTTAATGACCAGTCATTTTATTAGGAGTTACAGAAGATGAAATTCTTTTCTTCAAGTACCTTTATGATTTTACTAGAAATGTTATGTGTATTGTAGTATCCTGTGTAGCAAGATTTCATATGTACTTTAAGTTTTCATTCTAATTAAAAAAAATAATAATACAAATTCAGAGTAGTTCAATATGATACACAGAAAAATGAAAAATAATTTACCTGTGCACTGATTCATGCTAAAATTTATTTAAAACCCTAACCAATCGAAATCACAAAAACCACGTTACTATGTAAAAAGCTACATTCTCTAATGCATAATTTTACGAACAACGTACCACGAAAGCAAATTAAAACAATAAATAAGCTGACTTAGAATGTTTACAGTCTCCTCAAAATGCATAGGCCATTACATGAACAACTTTATTGTGATTTCGTGTTTAAACGAAGAGGGTGGCATTTTTACGCGGTACTGTAATGAATTTTCAGCATGCCGAGACATCGAGCCCTTTAAAAATTCAACAAGATGTAGGGAGGAATTTGTACACCTCATTGAATAACATTGCTTCATGCATAATTTTTTAGTTTGCAGAAAAATTGTCGCGTTCATTTTGAGTTAACTCGCCGAATGGTTTAAAGACTTCCGTGTAGTTTTGAAAAACGGATTTAATACATTCCAGCATCCACCGTACATACGTAGCTTTAAGTAATGTTTCTAATGCCTTATAATAAACTTTATAACATCACTTTTACAATAGAAGGTTTTAAAATAAAAATACATCAAAAGCTTAAGCGCTAAGGTGGATATTTTAAAATACGTAATTATTTTTGGCTTCGCGGTGGTCGGGTAAATAAAAGACTATGAACGTATTTAAATCATTTAAATTATAATTCATTTTTTACATCACTTTTTCCCTAAAAAGTGATACTAATACTGCGTATTATATGTACAAAAAATACATTTTAGCCTAGTAATGCAGTTCCAAATTTATCTATTCAAAAATATGACTATTTCAATTAATATTTCTTTATTATAGTGATCGATAATTATAGTGATTACTATTTTTTTTATAATAATATAGTATATCGTTAGACAGTGTATATACTACAGAACAATCGCACAACAGTGTTCATTCACAAACATAGAGATGATAAAAATAAATTCCATCATATTAATCCCAGTTCATCGTTCACCCGTATACCTACAAACCGCAGATATATCGACTTGCAAAACTCGTCCTTTATTAGTGAAGCCAACTATATCTAATATGATTTCTTGTCGGCTCATATCCTGAGGGATGGAGGGATCAAAGTTGTCGCTAACACAATTAGGGAGACAGATTAGTTTCGGTCAGGAGTCTGCCATACTACCTGACCACTTAGATTGCCATTAATTGCCAAAGTAAACATATTATGAGTATATTAATTAGTTTCAACTTGTGTTTTCACTTTTGAGGGCTGATAAATGTTTCATAAGCTATGTAAATATAATTTAAGTTATTAATTGGAAGTTTAATAAACAGATATTATCCCAATAAAGCCAGGAATATGATATTATATTTTAAATATAAACCAATATAGTACTACAGGTGGTATTGTAATAGATAGCCATCTGTTAGGCTAACTTGTTGAATGTATTAAAAATATAAATAGTATCTTTTCTTTCTTTTTTCTTTTTTTAAACAATTCCCTCATTAAGAATATACATCCAGTGTCACGGGGGACTTCACAAACCTATATGAAAGGGACACAAAGTAAACCCAGACTTAGAACAACAATTTATAGATCACACAAAGTGTTGTCTCATGTAGGATTGAACCTACAACACATGGCGTAGTAGGAAGTGGTGTGGCGACTACTTAAACCTCTAGGCTGTCGCAGTCGAACATCTAACCGCCGTGCCGTGCAATATAACGATTTACTGCAGCTGGGTAAATAGTAATACATATAGCTATATTCACATAAATACCCATAACACCGTGCTATTTATATATTATTAGGTCTATTTTCTAAGGATAGGTGTTGAATTTTTTGTTATTGAGCTTGGCGCCCTCGTAAATGAAAGAGACCAGGGAGTTACCCAAAACACAAGTGTTTCAAACCTTTTTCTACAGTCGATAACGCTTATATTGTTATCCATTACTTTGTTTTTACCACGTAACCAAAAGTTGATAGAACTTCGCACCCATATATTTATTGGTTTTATAATCTAATACGTTGAAACAAGAAATTCTTGAGTATATAAAATCTAAATCTTTCTTTGGAAAGGTTTTGGCGGCAATAAATCGATCTAACTAGGATTGATTTTTAGAAATGTACCAAAATAAAAATGTTAGGTAATAACGTTTACAAGCGTAGTACAAGAATGTTTTAGCTAAGGTAGCAGCCCTTTCTAGGCAAGTAAACGGACAGTAGGAAAAGCTATTGTAGTGCGCCAGCAGCGCAGCGAGCTGCTCCAATTATTTACAACAAGCTGTTACAGTGTGTATCTTTATAAATTGTAGCCTATCTGTTATTCTTATGTATAAGCTATATTATCATAAGGTTTCATTAAAATCCATTCTGTTCTTTTTACGTGAAAGAGTAACAAACATCCTTCCGTACTTACCAACTTTCGCTTTTATAATATTAGTAGGATATAGTTTTTTTTAGTAACTTATTGGGTCGCGCTATTGAGTACACGCGTCTATAACCAGGAGAGGGTTCATGCCTACAGTTTTCTTACTGAATTCTAAGCATTTCCATTCAATTTGATAGATGTCAATAATAGCTGAACTCAACTTGACAGCATTGAACAAACTTGAATTGTTTCCGTTACTTTAAATTCACAACTACGTTTGTTATCGGAAACTCTGGAATAGAATAATACCTATCCAATAATAATGTGATTTAAATTAATTAATATTGTTGCAAACAATCAAATTCGTACTACATACGTAAAAGGTCTCATGGAAACAATTTCCAATCGAAACTTTTGGTATTAAAAGCCCCTTCAGTGAAACCGTACCCGAAGTTGACCCCTATGAAATATTAAAGAAGTGACATTTTCAACCCCACATAATTACATTGCATCCCAATACTAGATAATGTCGTTCTAACACATTAAAGTCCAGACATTACATTTGAAATAGGAATGAAATTGGATAGGGATAATATGAATTTTGTAAGATAAGTATCCGATTGACGTTCCGTTTGCTTTGAATGTTTAGACTTTATAATGCGTTATCTTTGCTGTTTAGACATAATTCTGTATTTGAAAACAGTTCAATTCATATACACACACACAATTTTTGTCCGTCCGTCTATTTGTCTATCTGTTCTTCTATCTGTCTCTTTGTTCCGGATAATCTCTGGAACGGCTAAACCAATTTTGACGGGATTTTCATTGGCAGATAGCTGATGATATAAGGAGTAACCTAGGCTACTTTTTTTAGAATAGCTTCGCTCCGCGGCATTGCCCGCGGCTACAATAACAAACGCGGGTAACACCGCGGGGTACAGCTAGTAGTTACTATAATCATTACCTACTAGGATTAAGCGCTATCCACTATAGCAATAATAATGATTAATTTTCTACACACAAATATTGAATTACATCAAGAGCTTAAAGTAAAGTAGGAAAAACAAAAAGTTACACATTTACGATCTTTTGAGAGAGATTGAAGTCTAAACTAGGGACATGTGTGACGAATCTATGCACGACTTGTAGTTCATAGTTTCAGTTGCATATTGCTAACAAATATCTGTATCAAAGAAAAGTTGAAGTAGTGATAATAAACATGAAAAGTATGTGGATAAATTAAACTAACAGAGAAATTATGTTCGTGTATGGATCACTTGGCACTCCAACTTTATCGAGGCTTTTTTAGCACTAAGGTACTTAGTGCTAAAAAAGCCTCGATAAATTGTTACAATTCTTCTTTGCAAATAAATAAAATTGGAGTTTCTGTTTGTAATATTAAAATAACCGATTTTTACTAAATGCATATGTATGTATACACGGTATATACAGCATTTTTATTTTATTTTTGTAGGTTTGTTCCAGCTAATCTCTGGAACGGCTGGACCAATTTTGACTAGACTTTCACTGGCAGATAGCTGACGATGTAAGAAGTTATTAAGGCTATTTTTTTTAGACAAGCAAGTCTAAGCTCCGCGGCGTTACTCACGTTACAAAATTAGCCGCGGGGAACACAGCTGGGCTCAGCTAGTTTTCAATAAGAATTAACGATATTTTACAAAAATGACTTTCAAGAAAAATACTTATGTGTAAAAAACTTGGTCACACATTATTAGAATACGAATTTATATCCAAGCTATCCCTTGTTCCCTAGGGGCAAGAGAGGTACATCTGAGGTAGCCAGTAACTACATGCTTGTTAACTCGTCTCATATATTATGAAGCAGTGTCAAACTGGTGCAGGCTCGCGGCCTTACAGGTTGTGGAAAATTATTTCATTTTATGTTTTGGATATTGAATGCATATTTTTGATTATTTTTCTAAAAACACCTAAAGACATCTTGTTGTTGGCATAATTACTATCAAAAAATTTCGAGGTTGTTTGGAAATATTAGGTTAATGTACCTATAGTATTACCTGTTTATTTCTAATTTGTAGTAATGTTAGTGAGTTGAATATCATTAGAGATCTATGTTAAGTAATTCGTAACTTACTTAACTACCTTAAAAAGTTTTACAGCATCATTTATCTCTTTACCAGTACTGGGATACGTTCATGTCAAATGTACTTTAAAACAAATAAATAGTGTGAAAAGTTATGCTGTGCTTTGAAGCAAAAATGTATCTATGTATTGTATACATCTATACACATATTATTGTTCGTTAGAACTTTTTAATTCGAAAGTAACTATGTTTGTCGGTCTGTCTGTTACGCTTTGACAGCTAAACCGCTGCACAGATTTTACTGAAATTTGGTACAGAGATACTTGATTCTTGAATTAGATCATAGGCTGCTTTTTACCGCGATAGCTAACAAACAAGTTTACACACGACATAAATTTAATACACTATCAAGTAAGTAAGTAAGTTCAACATATTCATCTAAATAAATGAGTTATACCTAAATAGGCTTGCACTTGCTAGATAAGTCACTATATCCTGTATCTACAGCAGTTCATAGCATGCGAAAAAGGGTTCAAATTTTAAGCAATCGGAGTGAGAGAGAGCTTATAAGAGTGAGAAAGTGTTGCAAAGTTGAAATATGAACACGCTGTATCAGTCTGACGAGATTGAAGGCAAAATAAAGGCTCTCTGGATATTGGATGTCGCGACCTTTTGGGACTTAGCTTGACTTATTTAAGTTGTACTGAACTATCTGACGGGCCACAGCCAATATTTGCATGTGTCCCAAATACTTGTTTATTGTCTACCTAGTTATTCATAAAGGCGGGTTGATGTTTGGTTACAGTTTATTTTATTGAATGAACGTTTTATATATGTGATTGTGAAGCTGTATAATAAGTTATTTTCGATTGTGAATAATCCATATTAATGTTATAAAATCCAAAGTAATATTTAAAAATTGGCGTTTAGATACAAACGCAAAGGCAAAAGCTAGTAACATATCATTGCTTATACAACAATACCACGCAAGTCTGTTTCGTCAAGTTTTCAAAACGCGACGTTAGGATCAATGCAACGATGTATAATGACCATTGACATGACATACATGACCATTTTCCGACTTGCGCGGAATTGTTATAATAATCATCAATAACCCACAATGTCCTACTGCTGGGATTGGGTCTCCTCTCCTCCTCTCAGGAGAGGGTTAAGGACATACATAACTATATTTTTTTTTAACACGCAATGAACAACTTACTAAAATATATTCTGAACTTTTAAGCTTAATAAACAACGGAGTGCTAAGACTATTTCCGGTAAATTACTTTTCAGTTGTACAGTACAATACTTATTTATAATATAATATAGTATATAATATAGTATTTTTTATGGTATAACGGGCAAACGAGCAGACGTATCATATGATGGTAAACGATTACCGTCGCCCATGGACACCCGTAACACTAGAGGTGTCACAAGTGCGTTGCCGGCCTTTGGGGGATGAGGACGGGGATAGGGGGAGGGATTGGGAGGCCCCCGGTATCCTCACTCACTCGATGAAACACCCGTGGCCGAGGCCGTGGTATCACTCCGGTCGAGCCGGCCCATTCATGCCGAAGCGTGGCTCTCCCACGGTAATTTATTTTTCATTAATCTGCTATGTGTACCCATTGCGTAAAATAAGTTAAAAGAAAATTTTGCGGATAAAAAGAAAACACGATATATCTTAAATATTTGGTAAAGTTGCAAAGGGCGGCACCTCAGCAAATACACCTTTTATGCGGTAAAGATGATTTGTCAAAATAAATTAACCATAAGACAGACGGAGTCAGTGTTGTCAAATATTTATACAGAACCCACAGGACGTTGCGAATGGTAATGTAAAAATCCTTGAGCTATGGTGTATAAATGTAGAAGATACCAACATGCGAAATGTTCATGTTTTCTACGTCTACGTGTTTTCTTAAAAAAAAAATTATGGTATAGGGGCAAACGAGCAGACGTATCGCCTGATGGTAAGCGATTATCGCCGCCCGTGGACACCCGCAACATCAGAGGCGTCACAAGGGGATGGGGGATTGAGTTTGATAAATGGGATTCCGGTACCCTGACTCACTCGGTGAAACACAGCGGAAGCGCTGTTTCACACCGGTTTTCTGTGTAGCCGTGGCATCATTCCGATCGAGCCCCTTTTCATGCCGAAGCGTTAATATTTTCTATATCGATGGATTTCAAAAATCCATGTTTTTATTGAAAATTATGGAAAGCGTTAAGAATGTAATATTCAGACATTTAACTAGTATTTATACAGTTAGTTGTAAGTGCATAGTTGATTTATAAAAAAAATGCCAATGTATTTGTAAACTTACTTATGGATGTAATGTGGAATATATACCTATATATAAATTAAATTTCATAATATATGAATCTATTTGTATTCCACACTGTGCTTCGATACATGGGTATCCTATTTGTGAACCGCGTAGCTTCAAATCTCATGTGATTTGGTGGCTGTGATCCATCATCCTCGTGGTCCGAGGTCCTAATAATAGACCGCAGAATAATCAAAATAGCAGAACACACTTTTATTTTTTCACTTCATGTTGTTATATCACCAGCTAGTCGGTTTATTTCTACATCATACACACACTTTTCTTTCATATATGTAGTGTCAAATACATATTTCATGTACTCAAACTATTTCTAGTTTTAACAATAATTTTGAGATCGTTTTTTGTTTTTGCAAAGGACGGTCCCCATTTCATATCATTCACATGTTTTTTATTTTTTTTATCATTAATTCCATCACGACAAAGACTTGAAGTCTCGAAGACTTGGAATTGAAGACTTTAAGTACTTGACATTGGCAGAAATAGCTGATCCGGCCGGTTGCACTCTCATCAAATAAGAAGAAGAACAATATTTTTTGTGATAAATATTATTAGAAACTCACAATCCCTTGTTTTGTATAGCTTACTCTTCACAGACAGAAGTAGGGGGACGGAGAGAGTATGACGAGGGGAGTGGGGGAGGGGTTTCTGTAGGGGCACGACAAAAAAAAGAAAAACAGCGCAAGCGCCGTTTTACACCGATTTTCTGTGAAGCCGTGGTGCAACGTACCTGTGACGCCTATGGTGTTGCGAATTTTCATGGGCGGCGATAATCGCTTACCATCAGGTGATACTTCTGCTTATTTGCTACCTATTCCATAATAAAGATTCCAACATAGATTACCCATTGCTTTGTACACCCTCTTTTAATAAACATTTTAAAAGCAATCTTTTATTGACACTTCCAATTTATTTACTCTTGTCACCCTCCGAACTCTGCAATGCTTTAGGAAGATGTCTGTTACCAAATGGTTGCGCACGCTCTTAATATTCATCAGCTCACTCGTTCCGTTCCGCTCCGCTTAGCACCGCGGTTTTGTCTTATAGCATTCGCATAAACACACAATAGGCTCCCCAACACATCTTCCTAAGTTACTTGCCGATATTTAAATTACAGGTGACGTTAAGGAATGATTGGTTCCCTCGTCGCCTTTGGATTTTTTATGGAATTAAAACGTGTGGACGAGTAACCTCATCAACTTTAACTGCCTTCAATACTATATTGAAGTATATAGGCCTCTCTATAGAAAAAAGATTTCAGGCTACTATACCATGCTCACCAGACGAGTTGATTAAGGGTTTTTATCAAGTTCTCATTCTCTTTACAGCGATAAACGTCATACGAGGCTATATATCTTACGACCACCATGGGATGGTGGTGATACTCGATATACTCATCGGTAACTTAAGAGTCAGAAGTGCACTACTATACTAGGAGCTTACTGTACCCCTTCGCCTGAGTCCTAATTCCAGGCGAAGTGAGTTTGGGGTAGAGTAACCTCACTTAATCGGAAAAAAAACCAAGAAAAAATCGATTGTACTCTATTATAACTAATTTTAAATTCATAATAGTCGTTCTATATCCTACTAATACTATAAACGCGAAACTTTGTAGGTATGGATGTTTGATACCATTTCACATAAAAAATATGAATGGATTTTATTGAAACTTTACAGTAATATAGCTTATACGTCAAAATAACAGAGGCTAATCAACATATACGCGGGCGGAGCCGCGGGAAACACCTACTATTGTATATATCTTTGAATATTTTCACCAAATTTGCATATTTCTGGTTTTTTTTTCGAACAATAGTTACTTTATGTTTTAGCTGGTAGAGTATATTTCTATTTATTTTTACTAAATCTAAGTTATAACACATAGATAAAAACGTTATCAAGCGTGTAGAAAAAGAAAAAAGTATTAATTAATAACTTTAATGTAGGTGAATCTGCAAAAAAAGCTAGATAAATGTATAAAACCTTTAAGGTTATAAGTCAAACCCTTTCTCGGTTATTGTATTTTAGCCAATAAAACTGTACTAACTACGTATTGATAGTTACGTTCCTTCGAGTATTTACTGAACGTTAACAAGACTGAGGGTAGCTGGACCAAGAAATTAAGAGTTGAGTCTCGGTGCCTCGTGGGAAATCCGACCAATCACAGCGAGGAATTGCTGCAGTGACCACACATAGAAAGTTACATGATGTTCTTAAGTTGTTAATAAAATGAAATACGAAGAAGACTTGGGAATCGAATATCCATCTTGAAAGATATGTTAGAGGATTTTTATTTCAGAATTACTACTACTGTTTTTACGATTTCCTTTATTAATCTCGAATCTCTCTGCATCTATATCAGTGAGACTCTTTTTTTATTACATTTTTTACTCTTTAGCCGGTGATAATGTACCTATTTTATAACAGAACCCTCGTCTTAATACAACTTGAAACTCCTCACAACTGAACTCTTATTACTTAAGAAACAAAAACCATCGATTCTGTGTTTCATGCCTTACTGTTTGTCATCCTTACCTAAAAATACTTTGAATAAAAGTCGCCGCAGTATTTACTATCCATTATAATAATTAATAGTAAATATGAATTGTCAAAACATCAATAATCACCGACAAATCCCTGGGGTAAGACGAATACGAAAACGCCTGCCAAAGCTTTTAAAATTTATATCCTTTCATTGAAGGTACTTCTTTGTCGTGTATATCCCCTCTAAAGATAACCGCCGACACTAAGATTCGTCTGACTTTTGTCGACACCAGTGGATAAAAATAATTGAAAATGCTTTGAATATATACAGCTCTAAATTTATTGAAGCAGATAATTGGCTGCTTAGATCTTGTATAGCATAAATTGCCTTTAAACTTAATTAAATTCACTGTTAAAACGATATTTCACGATAGCTTAGAAGCCGACGAATACGAAACTACAAAACAAAATTCAAAGTCTATCAAACGATTGTGATTTTAAGCCAAACATGCAATCTTTTGAAATATCACCACGAGAATATGTGCTTGATATAGAATTGATAATGTTTAGTGAGACAATATATTTATATTAGTTAGTAATAAAATGTTAAGTTAATTTTAAATTACCAACTGTTTTACTTTCATTATTCTTTTTAGTTCCTTAAAAATGATCTGCTAATGTACCCGTACATAAGAACTACCACATAATATTATTAAAAAAACAATTTAGTATAGATATGTTATTTTTATTTGTGTTGTAAAGTCTAAAGTACTTACCTATCAATTATAATAATAGGTTTATTATACACCAGGTACAGAAAGGCATAAGGATCCAATACTTACCTACATTATGTTTAACTTTCACTCTATCGGTTCTCTATATACAGAACACTATATAAAATATAAAAATCATGTTGTAAATTACAAAATCAGACAAACCGCTAAAAATATTTGCCAAATCTTTGTTCGGAATTCAAACGAAGATTTGAAATTCAAATCCCATGCGATTGTCACGTCACAGCATTGTGACACTCAGAATTACTGATTGATTATGCATTCGCGTCACAGTTGACGGGCGTGATGGGATACGATTCAGATATTTATGTTTTAACAATATTTGCACAAAAAATACAGTGTATTAAGCAAGTTTCTATAGCCATGTTTCAGTTCTTGTATGTATTATAAATACAGTTCCTTTTAATTAGTGAAAAACCTTTATTTTATTTACTCTCTTTCTTACTTTTATTAACCGATGTAAAAAAGAAGTTCACAGTAAGCCGGAAACTTTTAATTTATTTGATTACAAAAAGATTACTTGACTGAATAAAAAAAATCAGTTTTATTTAGAAAAGTCAGTCAGAACAGGATTCTGATGGCGCAATGATGGATATATAGTGGGAACTTGTGAAATATTACATACTAGCTGAGCCCCGCGGTGTTACCCGCGGTACAAAAACAACTGCGGTTATCTATGTAAAAAGTATCCGGTGTCTGTTTCCTGATTCTAAGCTACCTCCCCACCAATTTTCAGCCAAATCGGTTCAGCCGTTCTTGAGTTAAAAATAGTGTAACACGACTTTCTTTTATATTTATATAATATATGCTATTTAGATTTATTATGAAGGCACCATTTGGTGAAGTAAACTACGAAGAACGCCAAAAATGTCGTCTATCCAGATAAAAAAAAATACCGTGGGAGAGCCATGCTTCGGCATGCATGGGCTGGCTCGACCGGAGAGATACCACGGTCTCACAGAAAACCGGTGTGAAACAGCGCCTGCGCGGTGTTTCACCGAGTAAGTGAGGATACCGGAGGCCCATAATCCAACCCCTCCCCTCATCCCCCTTCCCATCCCCCAAGGCCGGCAACGCACTTGTGACGTCTCTGGTGTTGCGGGTGTCCATGGGCGCCATAAAACAATAAAAATAAAAGACTCAATAATATTACATGTTTTTGAGATTCCATTGAAAGTTCTTCTTAGAAATAATTAGCTTTCAAGCCAAAAATTACTTCATTTTATAATTTGTATGTTTATTTATTTATTTTTAGATTTATTTCAAAGTAGAGTACTAAGATTTTTAAACAAATTACCATGTCGTGACCTATATTAAATATTTTTTTCAGTCCTCTTTTCATAAAATAACAACTTATATCCTAATTAACGAAGAAAATCATTCATCAATCATCAAACATTCTACAATAAAATACAAATGTTCAGCTTTAACTACACATAGTAATTTAGTCGCAAAAGCACTAAAGTCATTAGCAAGTGACCCTTCTCATAATAAAACAAGGTTCATCTTGACACCCGGGTTGTCCCGCAAGACCGGGGTTGACCAATTTACGACCCCTGAGATGACGACCGCAGATAACACTAAAATGTCCTGCAACTGTACTGATAATTTGGATAAACCCTCTGTTTAGAAGACGAACGATTTTGTTTTAAGATTTTAAATATAATTTTCGGGCGTTTTAATGGCATTTCAGGTCATCTAATAGTAGATGACTGGCCCTGGATACCCTAAATCAAATAACTAAACAAAGTCAAAAAACCAATACATTATGACCTCTTCAGTGTCTCTTTTGTAAGAGAGTTCTTCTGTAAGGATCGAAAGAGTAAATAATAATAAACAAATAAATAATTCGGACATCTAACACACAACGCCATCTAGTCCCAAACTAAGCAGAGCTTGTATTATGGGTACTAGACAACTGATATGAAAAAATAAATAGTTTTTTTTTGTAAATATATACATGTTATACATAGAAAACACTCAAACTCCGAAACAAACATTTGTAAAGCATACAAACATTTGACCCGACCCGGGAATCGAACCCGAGACCTCAAGAACAGCAGTGGCATACGTTACCGCGGCGCCACCGATGCAGTCAAGAGTTGCGATGAAGCAAGCTTCAATACTCACAAATACGAATAAATCTTAAAAAAAGGATTGTATGGTTTTATGAAACCACGGTAAAAGTGAAACTTTTTTTCACATGCAAATAAATAAATCTAATAAAGCAAATAAATGAGTAATAGTCTATACACTACACGGTCAGCTGATGGAACTATAGACGCCGCCATATTCGCCTCGGCTGCTCTGACGAGCGTCTTTTACTTTATCGCTATTTCGCGGCCGACCGTCACGCGTTACGCGTCACGCGACATGCGATACACATACCAAAAAAAATTGAGACGATGTAATAAAAGGTTCACTTTAAAACCGTTTGAGTACGACACAACTATTCCTACTATCTATAGTTAAAATTTTACAAAGATGCCCAATGGTACGCACGTTCTTAGTATTCATCAGTTTACTCGTTCCGTTCCGCTCCGCTAAGCACTGCGGTTTTGTCTTAAAGTATTCACGTGAACACCAAACTTATCTTAGAATTAGTAAAACGGAACTTAACCTTAGATTAGTTATTTATACACTTATTTCAAAGTTATAATATGATTAAAAATATGCAATAATTTAGTTCTGATACGTGTAATTTTTAACCCCTGAAAAAAGAGGGGTGTTATAAGTTTGACGTCGATGTCTATGTGTGTGTGTCTATCTGTGGCATTGTAGCTCTCAAACGGGTGGACCGATTTCGATGCGGTTAATTTTTAATTTGAAAGACAGTTTTCTTACGATGGTTCTTAGCTATACTTGTTTAATATCGGTCGAGCAGTGTAAGAGTATCAACTTTTCTCCAAAGTAATGTAAGAAATTTTTGGCGTATGACTAATCGAGTAAGTGCTTGTGTAGAGTATTTATCAAATTATTAATTTTCGCTTGTTTCCACTAAATACCTCTTGTGTCAGTGCAATACTTTAATAAAAACTACAAAAGTTTACAGCATCAAAATTTAGTTTTTAATCATAATAATTTAAATAGTTGTGCAATGTAAACAATGCTGATCAAACTATGGTAGTAAATCATAGTAATTATGTCATAAGAGCTTTTTAAATATTTAGATGACCCATCAGTTTAGAGTAAGGGTGACTAGCGTAGTGAGGCGCAACGTCTGTTATCGATGTTCCGGGTGATTGTTTTAAATTAAAATTATTTGTTATTTTAGATATGTGGAACCGTATACTTCTAAAAATTATTTTTATATATATCTACTAGCTTTACTGTTATATAGTATTGTATATAATAATCCCATGCTAATATGGAATGTTACACGAAGTTAAACCTTTGTTCTTAAAAGCATTCGAATCCATTAAGTAAGCATACAATACAAACTGTAACTATCGTTATTTAAAAATGTCACATAGCTGTTCAAATACCACATTTTTTTATGTACTTTTCTTAAAATTTTTGACAAGTTACAACTATGTCAAAACTTTTATTTTGTATATTGTGAAGTAATTAAAACACAATTAAATTTAATAATTGCTATTACACTTATTATATCTATAAAAATATTGTCCAAGATGAATTCGATTTTACTATCATGCCAATATTTTATTCAACATTAAAATAAAATCATTGGTCAAATTTTAATTCAAGCACTATCAACAAAACAAGTTTAGGAATTTATACACATATTGGTGTATGTGAGTTACCTTTTAGGTCAAGAATTTTATAATCAGTTAAATAATCATCTAAATAAGTACAATACAATTGAACCAGAGAAAATATCGATGTTATAACTGACATCCCTCTCATTGTTTTGCACCCCATTTTGAAGCATGTGGCGTATGACCACCGAGCCCTTCACCCAAAATTAAGTGCTTCTACACTGGTAGATAATACCTTTGATAAATTGATTTGAACACAAACCTCTTTTTTTAATTTTATTTGTGATTAGAGGTATTTGCTTTTGTGCACCACTTGAGAAATTCAATGAGGCCGGGTATAAATAAGAAAGTTATGCCTGAAAATAAATGTATCTACGGAAGACTACCACTGATTATTTTATATTTTTGATATGTTTGTATTACATTTTTATTATATACGTTACTATAGTTAACTTTTAGAATGCGTGAACGGTTTTTTTTTTAATTTCACTTTTATTATTTTTATTGCGTCTATTTCTTTGTATTTTTAGTTGAACCTAAACAAGTTGGTGCATTAGGTAGGTACATAAATACCATTTAAATCAATGTTCAAGTTTCATCAAACACATTGCTGCTGCAGCTGTGTAAAATTTTAAAATGTTATCACTTTAAAGACAGGAACAGATAACTACAAACACTAAAGTGCGTATACAAAAACATATATATGTAATATACAAAATTCTCGTGTCGCGGTGTTAGTTACTAAACTCCTTCGAAACGGCGGGAACGATTTTTATGAAATTTTGTGTACATATCGAGTAGGTCTGAAAATCAGCCAACATCTATTTTCATGCCCTAAATGGTATTGGTTACCCCACCCCTATATATATTTTTTTATTTTTTTATCCAATTTTTTTAACTATTGCAAAATAACGATCGCCTGATCGCTAGTATATATACACATACATACTAGCTATAGGTGCAGTGAAATTAATTTAATCTATACAGCTATAAATAATCTAATATATGAAATTCTTGTGTCGCGGTGTTTGTAGTTAAACTACTCCGAAACGGCTTGGCCGATTCGCGTGAAATTTTGTGTGCACACCGGGTAGGTTTGAGAATCGGGCAACATTTATTATTTTTCATCCCCCTAAATGTTAAGGGTCCATCTCTAAATTTTTATTTTTCTTTTTATAGCAAAGCAACGTTTGCCGGTCAGCTAGTATATGTAATAAAATTGTAAGAGGCCCATGCCTTCACATTAAGTATAATGAAGAAAAACTAATTAAGAGAGCAAAACAACTATTTTTTCGAATTTTCATCTGTTTATATGTTAATCTTAGAAGTAGCTTAACTAATTTAGATGCGATTTTTATATATTATAGTACACTTCGCTTAAATTTTGATGTTTATATTATTTCTATCGTTTGACCAATAAAAAAGTGGTTTCAGTTTAAAAATACAGCAATATTATAATATACCCGGGCGGAGCCGTCGGTTAAACTTAGTATATAATAGAGCAAGCATCAACAAACATAATAAGGGCTATTTATTTTGACCTATATGATAGTTAATACATTAAATTACTATGTATAGCGTAAAATACAACGTATTCTATCATAACTGCTCAATGTAGTACGAGAACAGAAAGTCAACAAAAGTCACCATACGTGGTTATCTAAAAATCTCAATCCAAACAGCCAATTAAAATCCAAAATTTCAAGCGACAACTGTTTGTCTTGTTAGCAATATTTTTAATTGAGACAGACCCTACATGTGTTGTCAAACAATAGTTTTGATACCACCATCTATCACTGACCTTTGTTGCCTTCATTAAATCTCTTTTCGATTATACAGCAAGTGTACGGTTGTTAATGGGTCAGTTTATACTGGATTTTGAGGGATCCAGTTATAATGGCTTTGAGTTAGGTCATTGTTTACATGAACCGGGCAAATAATTAAGAATGTTCATTGGTTTTGTCAACACAGTGTATGGAACTTACACAGTGTGATTGCGGTGGGATTCGATTGTTTGATCTCTTCGTATTGTGGGTAAAAGTTTATTGGTTCTGTCGTAGATTGATGTTTACCCTTTCATTTTTGATGTAAAGAATGCGAGAATATTAAATCTTATCGTGATTAACCGACCGCTAAAATTGAGCAGTGCGGTTTTTTTGGCGGTTAAGTAACTGTTTTATAGCCCTACTACGAAGCATTATCTTTGTCATTATATTATCTTAGCTCCTTGGGAAGGAGAAATTCTCCTAGCGTTCTTCTCAGCAAACTGCTAAACTAAGCAACTCAATTGTGACGCCTCTGGTTTTGCAAGTGTACATGGTCCATCGCTTACCATCAGGCGACAGGACAGCTCGTTCGCTTTTTCATAAAAGAACTAGGCAAGTTCACGAAGTAGAAGTATATGTAATCAAACTAAATGAAACCACGAAGGATACGATGTTATTTTTGTGACAAACAATAATTACGTGTATTATTAATTTTAAATTAGGAGATCTTTGTGCTTATACAAAAGGGTTCGGTAAATCGCAAGTAACTTATTGAACCGTAGGACATCAAACAGACCTTAACATACACATTAACTTCCTTCTCTTCAATTTCTTTCGTAAAGGATTCTTCAGGGGTCTTTTACGCTCCCTTATTAGGGCGATGTTTGTTTTGTGCGGGACATAGCCCCGGAGATTCTCGGGTCATTATTCGGGAGCGGCACACGTGATGCGTGAAATTATTTCGTACTTTACACAGTTCTGTCAGCCTGGTGCGTACGCGCTGCTTGTGTTCTGCCTACACACATTAGCGCTAGTGTGGATACGACTTTCATAAAGATCTTTTATGTTCGACTAAAGTTTATTACATTATTTGCATAAAGGTATTGTCAATACATATAGCTAACTCATATTTTCAATTCGAAAGAAAGTTTATTACATCTTAGCTACTAAACCAAATAATTATTTTCACGGGAATTAACGCTATCACTTATTTAAAAGTATTAATTATCTCTGATTTGCCTAACCTGAACCTGTGATCTCCATGTAGTATCTTTAAATAAGTGATCGTGTTAATTCTCGTGTAAATATATCATCAAATGCGAAATTTTAAAAGTTAGTATACTAAACCAAATATCAAAAATTAGCATCAACCAAAATGTGTTTCCACATATTATACATGTATCAAGAAAATAAAAACTAAATATTTTCTGCAACTTTAGATAAAATAACTTTCACATAAACGGAACACAAGTAAAAGTTAACTATGAATAATAATAAAACTCATATGTACTTATTATAAATTAACATTAACAAGTTTATCTTCTAAGCATATGCATATATCGTCAATCCAACACATAAAAAATGGAGACGAATAACAAAATAACAAAAAATAAATACAGTACTGGAATTAATATTTAGTCTTGCATGTCCATTTATTTCCACTGACTAAAGACCCTATCCAACCCCAACCGATAACGATTCGTATAAAATGAAGTTGTAACGCAATACATCTGCTATACAAGCCTGACACATTCGCATTGTTACACGAACACTGTTTATAATTGTACAATAAGATTGTGTTTATAGCTTACTCGTTGTTGTTATTATAAATGTAAAGTTAATGATCCGTACTGAATAAGAATTAAATAGCTTACTGAGGCCCTAGACCCCACACTACGATTCCCTTTCCCGAAGTTTGTGAGGTTATAGCTGGTAATCTCTGGACCTATGAACCGATTTTGAAGCTTCTATTACCAATAAAAAGCCACATTATTTTTGAAAATCAGAGGCTATATAAAACCGAACTGATCATATACCCGGACGGCGTCGCAGGCAATGTTTCTATAATATTAGGGTAGATGTCATTTTCGCACGAAGATCAGGTTTAAATTGTTTAAAACCAGCTTAAGTAGACTTTAACGAAGACAAGCTTAAGGTTTCTATAATAAAGTAACTATCCCTGCTACGCTCGCGTATTTTTTTCTTATTTCGTGTTTTAACTCAAAAAATGTTTAACTTTCATAAAACCGTTACCTTATATAACTTCCAAAAAGGTAAAACTTTCTAAAATATTTTTAGTCAGTGGATAAACTATCTTTTATGTTGAGTAACCAGAAGAACAGAAGAGCTGTAAGTTACTAGCCCCCGTGGTTTAAGCACTGCGTAGATGATTCTGTCAGTCGGGGCAAGTAATCCAGACTCATAAGTATTCATGTCTGTTTGTCCTTCTTTTACACCAAACCGCTGCACCAATTTCAATGAAATTTGGCATGGAGTTTCTTTGATTCTTGAGAAAGGACATAGTTTACTCCTTACTGCGATAAATGACAAACAAGCGGGTGGAGCCGCGCGCAATAGCTAGTAATGAGTAAACTTTAGAGATAGGTTTATTAAATCACAAATAACATTGACTATACCATGGAAAACTTAAAAGAATTATTGAAGTGTCATGAGAGATTCAAAACGCAACAGACAGATGAGAATCATAGATACAACTTGCACTTTGCCTTCTTACCAATTATTCTTTTTTCCATACTCTCCGATATAAATCTAAAATTAGTTATGTAGGTAGGTTGACTTCTTACAATATTTGCATTCTATTTCTATCTATTGAAACCTGGTATTGATATTCCATGAATATTATGTGCCAATAAAATAACTTGAAGTTATAATTTTTTTTTGTTTTTATTCGATATCAGGCCAGAGTGGTCAGCCAGACCCAGTAAAATTCGTATCGCAATATTTTTCTTCGTGAATATTACCTAAATTTACAAAAAAACTTATATTAGTATATACTTATACTGTACCCGGTTCAGTTTCCCACTTGTAGTGTACAGTCGCGGACTAATAAAATATTAAAGTAATGGTTTTCTTTTAATTTTCTTTTATACAAACCTTGTGCTGACACACGCATTAATAAAAGAATTATCCGATTTAGAGCAGCCGATTGAAAGTCATGTGCGTTCAAACATATACGTGACTCATTTATTTAAATTATTCAAAAAACTAAGAAATGACGTGTTGCTGAAATGTTATACAGAATACTTACTGCATTAAAATCTGTATTCGAATTCAAGATCAGAATAGTTACTACGTACACTAAAATGTGTATTCCGATTTAAGATCCCTACTTAACTTTTATTAACAAGAGTATAATAAAAATCTGCCAAGGTAGGGGGGAGATACTTATGTTTTTAAGATACTTTCATTGGGATTTATCCTGCGGCTCTTCAGTTACTTGTCTCACCTTATTTACGGTGCGAAAGAAATTTAATTTACAGGAGAGGTGTCGAAGCGAATGAATGAATTCATTTTTTAAACAACTCATATTCTTAATAGGGTATCCGTCTGGTGGTTTTTTAATAGTCGATAATAATCACCCGAATATTTTTTTACTCTTTTTATTAAGTGAAGTGTAAAGAGATCTTTAAGCGTATCCCATGCGCGTTGTATTAATAAATGAAAACCTGTTGTTTCATATAAATATGTTAAACAACGAAACAATAACAGCTTTCAAATAAAAAAAATCATCAAAATCAATTAAAAATGCACTCTTTTGATAACCTAATCCTTTTTCGAAGTCGTTCAAAAAGTATTTTGTGTGTACATGTGTGTGTGTTTGGGTATATGTGTATGCGTGTGTATG
This sequence comes from Hyphantria cunea, assembly GCA_003709505.1. Lineage (NCBI taxonomy): Eukaryota > Metazoa > Arthropoda > Insecta > Lepidoptera > Erebidae > Hyphantria > Hyphantria cunea. The sequence continues at coordinate 877,222 of PKRV01000512.1, forward strand.
TTCGTGAGTGTATGTGTGTATGTGAATCTTTGTGTGCGCCTGAAATCTTTTATTCTAAAACTGTTATGTTATTTTATAGTATTGTTGGTATTAGATCCTCAGTATTACGGTTACCAAATTTGAGTAGATATGTTTCTAATACCAATTTGAACTTTTTTTGTTCTCGATAATATGTTTAGTATTTATGTAGTTATGTAATTTAAAGCTATTATTCTGACACTGTTAATTACCAAAACAAGTTATGCATGGAGTTATAGAAATCAATTTGTATATTATTATACTACTACTGACTACACGGTTGGCCTAGTGGTTTCAGTGGTCGCCACACCGCTTCCTACTGCGCCAAGTGTTGTGGGTTCAAATCCTACATGGAACAACACTTTCTGTGATCCATAAATTGTTGTTCTAAGTCTGGGTGTACTTTGTGTCTATTTCATGTATGTTTGTAAAGATCCCCGCGACACAGGAATTCATGTTCCTAATGCGGGAAGGTAAAAAAAAAAATATCAGGATGACGTACAATCTAAGTAGCCTATGTCCAGTAGAGGACTGCAAAAGGCTGATATTGATGATATTATTAAGTGTCGAGTGTGAGGATGTCTTAATATAACATCCAAAGCCTGTGCCTAAATACGAATAATGAAATAAAAGCAAGCTGTAGCAACCCTGTAAATTTTAAAGGAGATCGAGAAAATAAATCTTATAAGTATGTGTTTATCTCAAAGAATTTCAATTTGGAAGAATGCCCGTCGCCTGTCTTGTAGCGTTACACACAACGCGATATTAATGATTGCAGAGAGTACTCGCAGCCACCTGATTTCCAAAGGCATTAGGGCAAAGGGAGATTGCAATGTTACGTGCTGTATATTCAATAAAAAGCTCTCTAGTAAAATGTTTATCCATGTTTTTTATAATGTATTGTCTACTTTTTGCCGCGCGAGCTTTAGAAGGTAATTCTAAGTATGACAAAGATTTCCGTTTTAACGGCGAAAACTGCTAAAATCATGATAATTATATAGTAAAGCTCTAATGCTTATTTTTTTAAAGCAATATATAAATAAATCTGTACTAACTTATTAAAGACATGCATCAACAACCCATAATGTCCCACTGCTGAGCTCGGGTCTCCTCTCAGAGCCGAGAGGGTTAAGGCCATACGTCCCCACGCTTGCCAAGTGCGGGTTGGGGACTGACAAAACAACGTTGTGGCTACGTAATCTTATCGTCGGATGTTTTCAAGCCCCCTAAATGCCTCCAACTAAGCTTCGCGACTGTTATCCTATGATAAAAACCGGGACCGACTGCTTAACGTGACCTCCAAATTACGGAGACGCTCATGGTAACATGCCACCAGCGGTCACCCATCCAGGTACTGACTGCGCCGTCGTCGCTTACCCTGGTGGTTGTTTCTAATCACCGAGTGCAACCGGACTATGAGCACCTCGAAAGACATGCGGGACAGATTATCTAAAAGTAAATTTAGCTGTATATGAAACTATTTTTGCCTAAGAGATATTTTTGGTTCGGTAGGTCCAAGGGACCGGCAAGCCTATACAATGATATTAACACTCGAACATATTCTCTAAATACTAAGCATTATAAAATTCGCTACACCCCAAATCGCTAAATGTCTTTATTTCATCGCACATTGAACACCAATAAACACAATAGGACAAGTTGAAATTAAATTTATTGCTTGTCAAATATCACTTGTCGTATTGTCGTGGTACTCCGTTAGTGGTAATTGCCACAACACATGGTGTGGTGCTGAAAGGGGTAAAATTGAATGGTAGATTTTTGATTGCTCGTTATAGGGTATTCAGAGATATTGTTTTGTGAAATATTTTGTTCCCTTATTAGTAAAAGCAACTTATTTTAGTCCTTTTGTACCATGAGGGTTCAATATTACTCTACTACTAATAGCTATTTTTTTCGAATTTTTTTGAAATTATAACTTGACACACACGACAGCTTTCAACCTTTGTTATAGTATCTATGTGGGTAGGTATTCCAAAATCCGCACCATAAAGTTTGCGAACTTTCTTTCAATAGATATGGATTAAGAATCTAGTTATTTATATACATCTTGCATTGCTATGTGGGTGTAAAGGCAAAGATATTAGAAAACAAAAATAAAATTGAAAGTGATAATACCTGTGTACCTACGCATATATGAGAATGATCACTAGAATAGATTTATTGCTCATATATTTATTTACATAGCCTTGATGTATATAGACTCTTTCATTCATTCTGCTTATTGAGGTAAACCCAAAGATTATAGTTATCAATATTTATTAGTCTTTGAAAAATTTAAAGACACGCTTATTGAAATAGGTTTACATAAAGAAAAAGTAATAAAGTATTTCTCTTAATCGTTGAAGGGAACAATCGATTACTGTTTCCAAAAATACAATTTTTAAATACTTTCATCAAGCAAGCTGACCAACAGATTTCGTAACGAGATAAACAACATAACCATATAAGGGAATAAAAATATCTTGCTCTCGTATTTTGTTGATGAGGAGGCCCAATAATGCAGGAGAATTTCAATAAACCACCATAGAGTGAGTCACCATGCTGCATTGTGCGTTGCCTGCATTCACAAAGAGTATGGTAACCACTGCTCTTGGATTCTACCCACTCGTGCTTTCCACCACGTAAAGCAAATACACATTGGCAAGCTCATAAACTTATATATACTATAAAAAGGCACTGTTGTACGGTACCTAATTCAATTATCGTACTGTATCATAAGCTCTCCTTACACACTCGTAATATCACGCTGGTAAAACTTTCAGACGCCACGTGTAAGAAAAACGTGGGTAGGTACATAAACTCACCGTCACTTATACTTATCTCATACTCTAACCGAAGTTTCTAAACAACCACTATTCAAAACTGCCACTAAAAAGCAATTTGGCATACTTTAAAACTGAAATGTAAGGTTCCCTTGTAAGTGCTAAGTCGTGTTGAGACCGCCCTAATCCCAGGGCGTGGTGCTTATCCATCAATATATTTGCATGGCGTTGAGAGCGTTGTAGTTTTACTGTATACTTGAATATATTTAATATTAAACTTACGTTTACAAATACATACACATATACATAAGGAAACGAGGTCGGTTAGGAAAAATGATATTAAAGTTGTAAATTCTTGATAATTTATGCATTCAGCCCGCTGAAATCGTTATTAGTACTTAAATGTCCGCGATTAAAATAAAACTTAATTATAAAACTTTAATAAGTTATCAGTTGTCTAGTTTTCTTAACTAATTTTAATTGAATTAAAATATACCCAATCAACATAGGTTAGAACGCTACAAGGAATGATATTAAGAAAACAAAGTTCAGTTATCTAGATTCAGATTTTTTTATAACTGCTGAAAAATAGATTTCCAGATATTTAAGAGATTGACTGTTAACATTTACTAGATTAATTGTCAAATAAGCAAAATCGTAATCATACTAACCGTATAAAATATTTATGTACGATATAGTTAACATTTACTTTTGTAGGCCTTATTTAGCAAATAGCATTCTAGCAACAGTGCTGAAATCAGACGATTCCATAACAGTAACAAAAAACATCAACATTTTGCGATCTCTGAAATTTTCAAACTTAAAATCCAATAAAAAAGGCATAACACTAAGCTTCGCAGGTACGTAATTTCCTTTTATTTACGAAATATAATTTAAAATTCCATTTCAATCAACTCGCAATATCAACAAGGTAATTCGCTGGACCATAAATTCGCAATTACGTCACTGTTGAACGACGTTCAAAATTACCTATTTCTAACATTTTTTTCCATCCAACTCCCTGTAGGCATTGAAAACTGGGTAGGTGTGGTCGGACTGAGAGAAATCATTTTCATTGGTCGTTCATGAACACACCCACCGCTGTTACAAAAAGGAACATTGCAGTATAGCAAGCCTTGTCCCTAAACACCGAGCCTTGAGAATTTCTCTCTCCCTTTCTCAAGTAGTTACGTTCTGTTTCAGGACGGTGCCCACTGAAACTGGGTTCGTATAGAAGTCCCGAGAGTATTCCGCACTGCCATCTAACGAGAAATCGTTGAACTACGCGAATAAAGCTTCAGTAAGATGGCGCCTACAACTGCCTCGAAAGCCTCAAACAAAGCTTTTAAAGTTGTTGACTTTGAAGAATTGAAGATGTTTGTCGAGGAGTTTCTATATTTTTGTTATAATGATGTTAGTTATAATTACTCTATTCGATGTTAATAAAAAAAAATGACGATTATTTATGTAGTTTTGGTACTTTTTATAATACCGTGTATAGTGTAATAGTTATGTGAGTACCATGAATTATGTGAATTATTTTATATATACTACACGTACCTTTACTAATTATTGAAATAATTAAATGCTAAGGACTTTGAGCTTGTAAATTTTATAAGTACGGTTAATTATTAGCTTAAATCTAAGAAACTATACAGGCTGTCTTTAAGTCTTACGCAAATAAAAGTTATCGATAAATTTAAAATAGATTCTTAACTGTTTTCAATTTTATTTGATTTGTAGTTTCTCTCTCGGTTATGGTTTCTCTCTTGACGAAAACATTCATAAATACCTAACCATGATTAATACTTTGATCTCCGTATTTAAAAAAAAATCATAAATTGGGCGAACGGATCAAGTAATGTTGCCGTAGGAGTTTTGTTTTGGCAATTTATCTCTATAATATATAAAATACTTGAGTCGCGGTGTTTGTTACCGAACTCCACCGAATCGCCTGGACCGATTTTTATGAAATTTTGTGAAAATGGGCTAACATCTATTTTTTATACCCCTAACCTATTTTTTTCTTTGCAAAACAGCGTTTGTTATGTCACTTAGTTTTTCTATAAAACACTATGGTTTTCACCACTTATTGATAAAATCCCTGATAGGCTAATGAGAACTTATCTGGCTAATACTGCTAATTTTGGTATTACAAACCTTCGATAAAGATAGATTAGATATCTCATATACCTGTGTATATATATCAGCAATCTTCATCCATTAAATAGTGTTATATGACAAACCTGAATCTGAAAATTTATCTCACACTAGGAACTCTGCATCGCAGGGATCTTCACAAACATACATTAAAACGAACACAAAGAAGGCCCACTCTCTATGAACCCACAACACTCAACACAATCAAAAGAGGCGAGGTGACTGTTTAAAGCACTACCCCATTCGTGCAGTCATTTTTGCAAAATACTATTTTACCCAATTTAATGGTCTAGGACTAGTTGTCGCAAAGTGATCGAAATTCGACCATAAAAGACAACTCTCGCATTAGGAATATGCATCCTGTATCGCGGGGGACTTTACAAACATACATGAAACGCACACAAAGAATACCCAGACTTAGAAAAACAATTTATAGATCACACAAAGTGTTGTCCCATGTAGGATTTCAATCCACAACACTTGTTGCAGTAGAAAGTGGCGTGGCGATCACTTAAAGTATTCCATATTTTTTTTAAGTCTTTAGCTTTTTTAACTCCTCCGAAATTAGCGCCAAATTTCGTACTAACCCGTTCGCATTATTTTCGTGAAAATGGGTACAAAGTGTTTTTATAGATACTTGATTAGTAGAGGACTCGTCTGAGTCTTTTACTAATTAAGTTACTAGTTACTAGTAAGTTTCTGAGTGTCTACTCAGAAACTTACTATTAACTTAGAGATCACTCAGATTTTTTTATACTACTAGCTAAAATAAACCCTATTGTTGAGATAATGTGTCTCGACGAAGCCATAATGCCATGACGAAGGATTCGTTTCGTCTCAACTGAAGACGATATTCATTACTCCTAGTTAGTGAGAGAGATTGATTTTTGTTTTTCTAAATTAAAAGTAATTTAATTTTACAATGAATTTATCTCAAGCACCTTATTTAATTCGTTATCTCTGTCAGTTGTATAAATACAACAATTGTTGTGAAAACTACTGTTTAGATGCAGGAACTAATATATACTTCGGTACTAAACGATCGCAGCACACAGTTGCTCCAGTCGCTCCTAGATTACAACTTGGTTTAATGAAATATAGCTTGAAGTTAAATGTACGAGTAAATTTTATTGTACGCTGTCAACAGTTTCCGTTCAGATTTTATACAGTAAAATAACATGTACTTATAAAACTGCTGAAGGTTTATATGTACATCTGAGACTTGGTCACTTACGTGTGATTGTGATTGTGTTACGTGTATAGTAGGTATAATAATAATAAGCTTTTTATTCCGAAATTTTACAAATTTTCTTTCTTTTAATTAATATCTAGTATTATAATCATAATAAATCCCTAAGTTCGGTGTGCCTTACGGCATAGGCCTCCTCCAACGTCTTCCACTGTTTCCTTTCAGTTACAACTCTTAGCCAAAGGCTTGGCTAAGAATTGGCTATAGTAGGTATACTTTAAATGAAATTTTTAAAAGTATTTTGCCGATAAAGGCACACAATCCTATAACCGAGTCAAATTGCGTTGTAACTTACAATATATCGGTAATAGCTAATTAGGTGTAATCCTATAATCGGTCAGGTTAGAAAATTACCCACACGGGCCCTATTTGCGGTCGCTGCGATTAGGCCCATAAAACTCAGTGCGATCTTGATAAGGGATGCGCGAATAGCAATGGATGTGGGCTACTGTGAGGTGTTCGTGTAATAAACATTCCTTTGAAATTTATGTTCTAATTGTTTCAAAAAATACGATAAAAAAATTCTCTTATTCCGGAATTATTAATGATGTTTACCTATTGAATTATATTCGCGTTGAACAAAAAATCTGAAAAAGAATCTCTACTTTATAGAATTTCTTAAAATATTAAGGGTAAAGATTTTTTTCGGAAAGAAATTTACATTTTACTTACTTGAGAATATGTTTTGTACTTGATACACTGTTGTACATCAACGGCAAACTGTGCTGATGTCAACAATTCTGCCAATGTTAACTTCGATGGAAATACGTGTGTCAAACAAAAGAACTTTCTTTTTGCAAAATCCTTTTTTTTTTTTTAATTAAAAGTGGATTGAACGTGAGACCTTTTGTTGTGGTTAGTACACTGAAACAAACTACTCTGGCTGTTTATTAACACGTTAAGGAATTGACAGTTATAACGGTTACATTAAAGTTAATAATATTAATTTATGTGCTTAGATACTCAACCTCTACTAATGGAGACAAAAACGTGAATTTATCCTCCAACACACACTGCGTTATTCCACAAGAAATATTTAGTGCAGTTTCTTTTGTGGAATAGGGGCAAATGAACAGAAGTAAGAGCCTGATGGTGAATGATTACCGCCACCCATGGACACCCGCAACACCAGAGGCGGGATAGATACGTTGCCAGCCATTTGCAGATGGGGAGAAAGATAGGGGGAGAAGTTGGAATATGGGCTTCCGGTGTCCTCACTCAATCAATGAAACACAGCGCAGGCGCTGTGTCACATCGGTTTTCTGTAACGCCGTGGTATCACTCAGGTCCAGCCGGCCCATTCATGCCGAAGCGTGACTCTCCGACGGTACTTTTATTTATATTATCATCTTTTAATAGTCCATTGCTGGATTTAGGGCTCACCTTAGAAAGCAGATCTTTATTCTTATATTAAATGTTTTAATAACATATTGATTGACGGATTCCACATAATGAGTTAGTTATTTTACTTAATATATTTTCGGAAACATGTTCTAAGAATTGGTTTTAAGAGTACACTTCTTTCTGTAAATATAACAGATTCATAAATTTCATACCATGTTTTTTTTTTTAAAACTACTGCCCACCTTATTTGCCTTTATTATTCTGTGTAATTTCATTGAATACGTAAATAAATAAATAAATAAAACAATAAAAAATAAATAAATAAATAAACCTTGTGACAAACTGATGTCGTGGCGTTTGTTAGAGAACAGTTTTGGTCCTGGGTGAAGAATCACTTTATTCTTTTAAGCCCAAATTCTCAACTTGTGGTTGTAAGTATTAGTGCTAAAGTAACTCTACTCTGCCTTACGAAACCACGAGTAGAATAGTGAATAGTAGAAAAGTAGAGTGGTGGTCAGCATTCACATTACGAACGTAGACAAGACACCGTGCTCACCCGCACTATAACAGCCTAGTAAGATGTTTTTTCACGATCCGATTAGGGGACCCGGGATCATATCGTAAGGGAAACACGTGCGCAGTTAGTTCAAAGTTTTGACTGATCGGCATAAGAAGAAAGAGTCAAACCGTTTGGTTCGAGAGCATATGTCTACCATTTTAAAGCGGTGACTTCCAAGGCCAGAAAATAAGAAAATTTACAAAGGTGTTTCCCGTTTAAACATTGGTCTGAACTTTAGATATGACCATTTTGCTAAAGTCTATCTCCTTTTAATAGCTAAGTTTAGGCTTTTTAAGTAGGTATTACATTCATACATCATTTTATATTAAACAGTTGGTATCATTAAAAAGTTTATTTCGTCTGTTTAAAATTTCAGACAGTGTTGGTACGGTTGAGTTGAGAATTTTTAGCGAACTGCCACTAAATTCAGCATGATTTTTAGCCTAACTTTCTGGCTATTCGTAATACCGCGGAGACGTCTCTGTCTGTGAAATTTAGCTTTGTTATTAGTGACTAATGCATATGCAAGTAGTTTTTGTTTTAGCTTGAAACATAAATTATATTTGGCATTATTATTTCTAACTAGACTGCCTCATTGGTCTAATGGTAAGCGTAAGCGACTGCAGATCAAGAGGTCTCGGGTTATTCCCGGGTCGGACTGCTGTTTGGTTTTTTTTACCAGATATTCTTAATAGCAGCTCAAAGTATGGAATATGGCGGTGTTTCCCGGACGTGCCTAGGGGAGCACGTTAAGCCGTCGGTCCCGGTTGTCATGGACATCTTTGATAATCGTTATTGGGAAGTCAGTGCCGTCAAATATACTGACATCACAATATTTATTTTTTACTGAACATAAAAGCTTTTGCGTTAGATATCCAAAATATTTATTTATTTTTCACACAGGCGCGTAAAAATCTATAATGTGGTTATTGATTTATAATTAAACTGAGAATTTTTACCACTAATACTGGCTAAGAAACATGAAAGTGTGGTCATCACAAACTAGGCAAATCAGTCCGTCACTTGGTAAATAAAATTATTAGACTCAACAATCAATTATCAATCCAATCGAGACGCATTATTTCAACAATGCATCCAATAATAAATATAGAGTGATATTAACGCACTGGTGTGAGAGAGTTTTTATCAAGCCGCGACGTTCTTCTTGATAAGACCTTTAAACTGTTTTTGGAATATCCTTTAAATTTCTAAAATAGTTTAAAGGCTATTAAGAAATTAGAAATTAATTAAGAATTAAAAAAAATATATATTTTAGGTAGTTCCCTTGCTGTATATTCACCAATACCAACTACATCATCATCAAATGCTGAATAAAATTTTCGCAAGCAACTTATATGTGGTTACAAAAGGATTTGAACAATTTATAACGTAACAAACAATATAAAAACACAAGTCGCTGCTCAAGCGTACATGTATGTTATTCTGAGAATTATCTAAAATAAATAATTAAAAGTAAGTATTAAGTATATTCTATTCATCTTTAAACGAGCAATTATCTGAATCTCAGTAACAGCTTCAACGATTTTCATAAAGTTTAGTATGCAGAGGGTTTCGAAGGCGATTAATCGATTTAGCTAGGATTTATTTAAGAAAATGTACCAATTAAAATACCGAGCACAGCTCGGTCACCTTTATTAACATCTTCCGAGCCTTTATTACTCCCACGATTATTTGGTACTTTTTCAAGAACTTATAATCATTTTTTATTTGTAGTTTCCATTTCTCTGTTGATAATAGTTCATTTAAATTTCACATTTCATTTCACGGGTTCTTTTATTACCGGTTAGGTATTTCGTTTATCGTGTCTACATGCAACTGAACCGTCACTGGGACGTATAAAACAAACTGCTACAATTAAGTCGCGACCCGCTCCGGTGAAGTTCAACAGTTTTTCCCTCGTAATTCTATTACATTATTAACTTACACCGTGTTAGAAAGCAGGAACGGAAAGGTTCGTCTTATCGATAAAGGCGAGCTATATAGGCATAAGTATCGATATTATTATTTCTTATCGATAAAAATTTGCGATCCTTGAAGCAGTATCTTTTCATTCTTAAGTAAGTCGGTATAGGTAGATTAAGGGTTTAAAAATAGCGCTGCTTAAAAACTTGGACACCTTACTCGTGGCGAATGCAGTCAAAGCAGTATGGCGGCCTAGTGAGATGCTTTGTCACGCCCTACTTGAAGGACTCGAGATCTGTTTAGTTTGAGTGCGTATTTCGAGTACTCTGAGGTGGTGACTAGGCCAGCACATGTTGTTCTATAGAGGAGATGGAATCAGTTGTAAGAGCTCTTCAGAATGATAAAGGCGATAGAGGATTGAAAAAGAAGCAATTCCTCGTAGCAGATTTTATGGAAATATTATTTTATGTATTTTACTTTTAGTCAGTTCTTTTTTCCTTCGGTAAGCTTTGCTAATATAAAATGTTATAAATAAATGTCAAATAGGTACTTACGTATAAATACTTTTTATTAATCGACATCATTTAATCGACAATGTGTCACTTCCCCAAAAAGTGTACGGCGGTCTTTCGTCTCGCCGCTCTCACAAAGATCGCGAGCTGAAAACTTTTAATACTTTAACTTGACTTTCACTCAATTTCGCTTAACGCCATCGTTGACACGCCTCGACGCCTTTTATATAGCTTTATAACTGTTTTACTGGGCATAATGGTTTAAACTTATACATTACAAGCCTCGGGTTCAAGATTTCTAAAATTCCTAGTGGTTTAACAATAATTGTTTTTTTTAAATAATTAATGTATTTTTTGTGTTATCAAGATGATATAGCATGTATTTAATAACTTGATTTATTTATTTTGTGTCTTTTGGTAATGTTAAGTTTAGTTTAGTTTTACATTTCAATCATTGTAAGTCTAATTAACCAGTACCAATAAATACAAGAAACCAATAATAATTACGCTAATAGCCGATGTCTGAGAGAGAGCATTTAAAAACAGACACTCAGTAGCGGCGCACGTGTTTGTTCACCCCTCCTTCTATGATCCCAGGTCATTTAAGCAGGGTTTGAAAAAGCATCTAACTAGGCTACCATGCTGCATTGCATGATTTCGCAGTGAGTATGGGTCCAAATTCTGGATTCTATTTACACTTTCTACAGGCCACAATAGAGACACATTGACAGGCTTTAAAAAAAAAAAGGGAGAGACATAATTGAGATATATATATATATATATATATATATATATATATATATATATATGTATGCCAGCTCGTTTGAAGCAAACACAGCCTTACAGAAATCAGCGTTAAGGATTCTTTCGTTACTTTCCAGCGAGGTTAGCGGACGTCCTACTACTCCCCTTGATCAGAGGCAACAGCAGCACTAAATATGTGTATTTGTTCAGTTGTAGATGTCAATGGGACGACGGTGATCACTTAGCTGGTAATCTAGCTACTTGCATTGACTCCATTTCATGAAAGGAATGCGTTTACATTTTTATAAAACTCTCGGAGTCTTTCCCTGGAATGCCTATTAGAATTGTGACATTAGACGTTCATGCATGTGCGGTCATGCATGATGTCATGTCATGTTCAGAACTTTGATATTGCCTAGTATCCAATAAGATTACGATAGTCTGATAGCAGTTGCTCCACGTAAAAAGTTGAAGCTCAACTGTACCGTAGTAGACGTAAAGCAGACCCCAATTCAGTTCCAAAAAAATCTCGGAGAAAGAAGTCTGTTTGCTGTAATTCTGTCCATTTTAATTGCCTCTAAGACATTAGGACCTCTAGCAGCGATAAGACTGGCATGTTAAGTGTATAATTTTATTTATTCTGCTCTATTTCATTTTACTTCATGTTCTTTAAGAATGTTTAGTTCTGGTGTATACAACCTAATTTTTATAAACGAAAAGCCTATAAAAAAGCCAGTCCAGCAATAAAGAAGGGCTATAAATGGCTGTTGATACTGAACGGCTTAAGGGCCGCATACTTCAAAATCCTATCAGAAAGGTTTCTACACTATTTTTTCTGAGATTGTAAGAAAAAGAATACCTAATTGTCTACATCGGACCTGGTTAGTCCTGGTGAATTCAAGTAAAGTTTAAAAACTATAAACGACTACGTACTAAAAAGGGCCTCCGTATAAAAAGGACGAAACAAGAAACAATCCAAAAAATCCAAAAATCCATAGGTACAAATGTAGTCGAGGTACTCTTTCAGTTAATTGCATACATCATTTAATAAAATAGTATGTATTTACTGTCAGTCAAAGTAGTTATTTTAAGCGAAAGGTATAGGCTTTCGCTTAAAATAACTTAAAAATATGAATCTATTGATAGATATATAGATAGATAATACTTTATTTGTACATCAAGGTTTACACACAATATACAATCCTAAAAATTAAAAAAAGAAAACATGAAAATGTGATGTACAAAGGGCGGTCTTATTACTTATTGCAATTTCTTCCAGGCAACCTTTGGATGGATAGGTTTCATTCAAAGCTGGTGCAGGGTATTTAAGAAAGAGAAAAAAATAGTTTTTACGTATATAACAAAAAATATTTCAAATTTAATAAATAATGATATAAAATAATAATAATACTATAAAATAAATAAAAGAAAAAATAAAATAAAATACTATACATACATACTCATATGAATATACGTAATATTGACACCTCATCAATTAAAATCGGTCCAGTAGTTTAGTTCTATAGTGGAACATACGTACATAAACTACATCACTACCCTTCCTTTCACCCTGGTCTGATTAAAAATCTTTATGTTATCAAGAAAAAGATTTAATCACATAATGTCGTTGGTAATGGTATTGGCATCAAGAATTATTGTTGATCGATGATTTCATATAGAGCTTCCCTCGCGCAGAAGTGGATATTTTCATACCCTATTTTAACATTTCAAAAATTCCTTTCTTAGTGCTTATTTACGTTATATCAAAAAACTACATGCAAAATTTCAGGATTTCTGTGAGTACCTAAGTCAGTTAGACAACTTCCTCTTAAATATTTATACATAGACTACAAACGGACACTTCTATTTAATTTATTTTTAAACATAAAAAAGGAACTAATTTTAAATTATCGTAGTCAATACATACTTAGTAAATACCCTCTTTTTAAGTAAAAGGTTTATGAAAAAAAAATATGGCAACGTAAAAGTGGCCTTACTCTTATTTGCCAATCGAAACCCCACTCGATGCATTGCACCCGTGGAATCAGTAAATATTTTTCCAACAACAACACCACAACAATAACACCTGTATTTTTTATATATATATGAGCCTGCCTGCCAGTAATTATTCTACTGAGCCTGATGGAAAGCATGAGCAAATTCCAAGAGTGGTGGTGATTCTGCATCAATGGGCCTCCAGACGCAGAAGCATCGCACTCTACTTGACCTTGAAAATATTCTTGTCAATTTTTGATTGAATTTAGTCCCGACGAAGTATCAGTTCAATCAAAGTAAAAGTTGCACTGATGTTATAGTGGTGCGCAATATTACAGGTAACCAGAACATCCTTGACTTTAATTTGTTCAAAGTTGCAGCTTTATCCCTCTGAAGAAGGTCTGCATTATATTTACACGAAATTCAACATAAAATAAATGAAGTAAGTAAATAATTTAAACATCAACAATCGATAAAACTATTTTTCTGAATGTTGAAAATGTGAAAGTACTTATTTGAAAAAGAAAAACTGGTCCAAGGTTTACGGTTCTTCATTTCGGTTTACAAACTTACTTCATATACGCGTGCTGCATTAAGCGTAAGTACAGCTAGCAAATTTATGAACATATTAGATCCCTGGCACAGCTAACACATGTGTAACAGCAACAATCAAAGTTAATGCTGTTTTCTTAAGGGCAGAAAACAGCATTAAGTTTAACAGCAGAATAAAAATTTAATTGCAGTTACAAATATTCTGATACACGTTTCTATATGAAAAAAAAAAACTTAAATACTTTAAAGCTACCAACAACGTAGTTTCAGAAAGATTGATTTCTACCTTTTTTATCGGAACTGAACTAAATAAAATACAAAAAATAGATTGACTGAAAAAAATTGCAAAAGGAGAAACAAAATAAAACCCCATCACGACACGACAAATTGATGTCATCCATCCCTCTCTCGCTAACAGTCGCAACATATCACTCGACGCACGTCCTCGGCATTTTTCCTCTATATATTATTAATACATAAGTACAATCCGATGCACTGTTCCCCCCTTCGCGTGATGTATCACTCTGTCCTTTTCTATATTGTTGGGTCTAGTTTTCCCAAGCGACCGAACCCCGAGGGTAAAACTCCCTAGGGTCGGTATTGACTCTACTATGGAAGGAAAGTTATCTGTACACCTATTGTCGACCACCCCCTCTGTACCCACTCCAGTTTTCAGCCCGCTTCACCCTCGACTTTCTTATGCGTTTTATGTTTTATTTTTGAGAATATTCTAGGCTTTATTTAATTCTTGTTCTTTTCTGTTTCAAACTAAGGACTACTTGTAAAATAACTCTTATTTTAATTTGCACAAAGATAATAATTTGAAATTGAATACCAAATTAAAAAATTAAATGCTTTAAAGAACCATACAGGACTTTTTTGATAAAATTTGTTCAATTTAGACATTGAAAATCGTCAATATTCTAATTTGTAATTATTCTATTATGCAAAAATATATTTAAGGATGTAGTTTTTTAATTTTATCTTTAAAACTTCATAAAACTTTCCATGATAAAAGAGTAAATCTGGCGTCTGTTAGTGTCGATCTATGATTTTTATCTGTAGCTTCAATGAACGTTCATAAATGTCAGCATCTTAATTGAATAAATGATTTTGAATTTGAATTTAAAAAGATTTTCAATCATCTTTGTTTTGTTTTATTGCTCCAAACACATTATCTAACATTTATGACTGAAATTCACATTTTAAAACGAAACAATCGGCGCAGTGGTAGCTCACGCTAGTGCTGTCCATGAGGTCTCGGGTTCGAATCCTGGGTCGGACCAAATGTTTGTATGATCTGCAAATATTTGTTTCGGGGTTTGGATGTTTTCTATGTATAATATTTATGTATTTACAAAAAAAAGTATTTATGTATTCATATCAGTTGTCTAGTTAGTACCCATGATACAAGCTCCGCTTAGTTCGGGACTAGATGGCGTTGTGTGTTAGATGTCTGAATTATTTATTATATTTATTATTATTGTTATTGTGTTAAAATGTAGCTTTATCCAAGTTCCTACCAGTAATTATGAAATCCACTAACTGTAATTTAAGGTTAGGTGCACACCGAATGGTAATTCGGTAATACCCAATGTCGGCACGCGACCTACACGCGGAGCGAACGCCACGCGACAGATTGACGCGACTAGTCGATTTGTTCACTTAACTTGTTTATCGTAAGACCCAGACAAATATGTGCAAGAATACAAATGTCACTCCCGCCCTCTTGTTATTCGATACTCAATCACATTTCCATACATGAATTGTAAAAAAAAGTAATCAAGTTAACGTTGATTGCTAGCTGTTTTCACTTTAATGTTGAACCAGATGATAACAGAAGAAATGAATTAACTAAAACGTTTTAAAATGTGAATTTGAGTAAATAAATTTCTTTAAATATGTTATCTTCATAGCTTAAATATTTATGACAATAATAATGCCATTACAGTAAAAAGAATGAACAATATTTTACAACAGTGCTCGTAATTTTTTTTTATATATAACGTTAAGTTAAATACTTATTTCTATTATCTGAAGCTAAACGTTAAACGTCAAATTCATTGAAAATGGGTCATTACGAAGAAACTAAAAAAAATGGCATAATCGAGAATTAAACATGTTTGTTGGCATAATTACATGAATGTTACTTATAACTGAAGTTAATTATAAGGAAAGTATGAATATTTAAATAAATAAAATTAAAATACAAGCCATCTACTAAATGCTCCAAATAAGCTTACCTTCACACCGATATAGAATGACATCCGGACGGACGCGTGCGACGGTCGTGTTGCACGTGCGCCACACACGACGACAAATAAGTGCATTGAAATTATTTTAGTTCGATTACACTACTATAATTCTGATCGCACTAATTCTGTTCCGAAAAAAAAAATGAATTGAGTTGCGTGCTTGATGTGTTCTTAACTTTTCAAATTCTAGAAAACTGGAGATGGAATGTTAACAAAAGACAACTAAAGAAGTATACTCTTTTCACAGTAAAATGTATTGCTTACAGATAGACGGAGTAACCTAAAATCCAAAATAAAAAGAAGCTTATTTGTTGTTTACCTTCTCAATTATTTATTATATATATAACCTTTATGCACTAAGTTTGTACATCGGCGGACTAAATGCCCAAAGCATTCTCTTCCTGTCAACCTTTGGGTGGTGTAGAAATCTTTTAAGGTAAGTGTGTGTATATAATTATCTTTCGTCCTGATTTACTTACTTTTAAAGAGAGGTGTCTACAGCGTTTGATTAGAAGAAAACTCAACTCAATTTATACCTGGATTTGTCTACCTATGCCTGACTCTTTATTAGTCAGAACCTGTACTATGGTAACAAGCCTACCGATAAACATGCTTATATTTTTCTGAATATAACATATTGTAGATTAACACACAGAGTATTTGTCTTGGACTTACCAGTTAGAGGCACTAACCCCATGCCGATACATATTTAGTACACACCTATCTATAATATACTTCATGGTTGTATTAGATCACCATAATTAACTTGAGCATAAAAATTGCTCATGTAATTCTGACTGCTCCATTTTAATGCTAATTCGTAAGTAATACGATCTCCATTCTTTAGTACAATTAGGAGCAGCGATAAACCCATGCATTATCTATTGAAGATCACAATAGAATATTACCCTTACAAAAATTGATAGTATAATATTTCAAGAGGGTGCAAAAGGTACCATGTGTGAAATCACAATGAATCCAAAGTATGTTTTGTTTGACACATGCGAGTTGTGATGGATGGGTTGTAGTGTGTCCAGTTGGTAGAAGAGGCACCAGGGCTATTAATTATTTTAAATAGTTTATTCCAAAACATATTATTATTCCTCTACTACATTGAAAGACCATTAAATAAAATCTATCTGCATAGGAATGACCTTGTAATGAAAACGACAAAGTTTTTGTATTGAAATAGAATATTTGATATACGTGTATATGGTTTTGTGGCCTTATGGCCTACTGTTAACGAAACAATATTATCGAAAATGTGCAAAATATCACAAAATTTGTTTGACATCTGATCAATATGCAAGCTATTGACTATTAAGATCTACCCTCAAAATATAAATAGGATTACATAATTATTTCTCATTATGTGTAAATAAAAACGCATCGTTATTATGTATTTACGTAATTTAATCTCGTATTTCGTGATAATTTGTTTTATGAACGATTACAATTTACAATGTCTTATTTGTTACGGTAAAATAATAATAAATAACTACATAATATATTCACGGTGGATATCTCTCAAAATACAATTCGTTTTGAGTGAATCTAAGCAATGTTTTGGATATATATTTATTATTTTCGTATACATTTATTTCGGCATGAGATTTTCTATCGTTTTACATATTATTTTTATATCCAAAGCCTCGTATTCACTGGATATGTATTGTTTCGAGATATGATCAATTCGGTTAAAACAATTTACTACCGAATTCGTGTTCGTAACCTAAGCGTGAAAAACAATGCACTCTATCCGAATTTGAGAATCAAAAAATGTACAATTTTACGTTTTACATTAAAATTTACAACGTTACTTACAATAAATATATCACAGATTGTACAAGAACAAAAAAAAACCGACACATACGATAGAACAAAAATAGGTACATTTTTACATAATATTTTTAAAATCGTCCAGAGCAGTTTTACGTTAGCCTCAAATGTATATAAAATCTACTCTACCTTTCCAATCTAGCAACCGAACTATTGAATGTTATTAACCTATTTATTTACATAAATATTACAATTATATTTACAATATATGCCCGGTCTCATACACATTCTTAAAATAAAAACAATTATAGTAACATAAACACAGGATTTGTTCATTATTTTCTTGAATTTAAAAACTGTTATAGCTTTATTTTTTTAATGAAAAATCTGTAATTAATTAATGCTTTTTACTATGTGCAATCAATAATAAGGTTTTAATTACATTGACTAACCAGAACCGCCTATTGGCTACTTGGAAGCCAGTGGTGCTGTTTGGGCATACTGCTGAGAATTGCACGTTGGCAATGAGAACGGATTCATGCTGAATGGTGAAGACACAAGACCGCCCATTCCTGAGGACAAATTAATGAAATTGTAACGATAAAACTTAAAACAAACACTAAGAACTCTCTCTGCTTACTGATATTATTAGAGAGCATCATTTTGGGTGATCATTATTCTGAAATCAGTCGATTTTATTGACGTGAATGATTCACAATTAAAACAATCATTATTGTTCACAGTGGCACATAACTCAGAGTTAGCAAAGCATGCTCACAAATCATACAAAGCGCAACAAAAATAGCGAAGCAAAAGGCTTTAAACTTCAACCAAAATAAAATAGTTTTAAATAAGAAAACAAAACTACTAACATTGGACTGCGAGATGTTGCCAATTCTGATGATTTTCATTGGGACCTTGCCTCACAACAGCAAAGGCGCTTCTCAGCTTAGCCTCTTTATTCTGTGCCCCTTTCATATCGCTGCCGGTGCATTTTGTATGAATGTTTACCGGACAGTCGGCCAAGCTTTTAGAGCCATTTCTTTCACTGTAATGTCCGCTATCTTTCGTATTATACGCGTTATAGTGACGGTCAGATGATAAGTGTCCATTCATGTTCGCCGGATGGTATGGTCCTAGAGATACTGGACGGGATAAAGAGAACAGGGGTTAACACAAAGCGACGTAAACAAATAGTAGCCGTGCGAAGAAAGCGTTGGAAATGTGAACTTAAATCTTGTTTGTATTGTTTAATCAGTAAGGGGAAATATATTGACTTACAGTTGCTTACAATTTAGGTTTTAACTAACTTTGTTTTGCTTGCGTAACATGATCTACTACATATATAAAAATTGATTCAGATCCTTTACAATTTAACAAAACTTATAACCAAGTGTAAAAGGTGAAGTTTTAAGTGCGTGGTAGAGGATGGAACCAAATTCATTATTATCTGATCGATTACTATTACTATCTTTGGTATTAGAATGAAAAAAAATCTAGTACAAATAATAAAATAAAAAAACGGTCAATAAATTAGAGCGTTCCATCGATTACTATATTTCTAAAATTCATGCATCTCTTATATTGATACATTATCAAGAATTAGTCCAGATTGATAGAACAATAAAAATATATTAAATTAATATAATATGGCACACTCACGGGAGCTAGCATTGAAGAGTGAGGTAGGCGGTGCGGGGTAGTGTTGTGGGTGCGGGTAGGCAGCGGGCGCGGCGTGTGGCGTGGACGCGGCGCTGCAGTACCGCGGCGACACCGACCCGCCGCTGCGCGCGAACTCCTCTAAAAGAAAAAGCCTGGGTAAGAACACAAGTTCATTAAGTTTCTTTGTCGTTACCTAGTATAAAAATTAAACGATTAAATAAAATAAATACATTTTTAACTTGTTATTTAACAACTGCGCCCTACAGTGTGCCAGATACACTTAAACATGTATTAATTTATCTTATTTAATTCTTCGCTCATCCCTTAACAATATTTTATTTCGAGGTAAGACCATATAAATTTTTATCAAAACTGGTACATCCATTTGAGGGTAAAAAAGCAACAAACATACATACACACACACTCATAAACATAAACTTTCACCTTTTAAATATTATTGAGATTACTATAAACTTACTTGGACAGACACGTCTTTACAACATTTTTTCACCAAAATAATATGTTCACAAAGCCATAACCCACCTTCAGTCCACTGCGAGGCCGCAGTGTCCTGCACGCTGACCGCGAGCTGACCGGTGTACGAGTTGAAAGGCATACTTGCAGGAGGAGACCGAGGAGCTCCAAGTCCAAGCTGATTGTTGCGTGGCATAGAGTATAACGCTTCTGCCAAATCTGCTGCTCGTTTTAGGATAATTTCCTGTTTTAACAAAAAGTTACTTTGAATTATTTACGCTAGTCATAATACGCTCATAGCCCAGTTGCACTCGGTGATTGGAAACAATTACCGAGGGTAAGGAATGACGGCGCGGTCAGTACTTGGATGGGTGACCGCTGGTGGCATGTTACCATGAGCGTCTCCATGATTCCGAGGTCACGTTAAGCAGTCGGTTCCGGTTATTATCATACGATAACAGTCGTGAAGCTTAGTTGGAGACCTTCGGGCGGCTTAAATATATCCGACGGCAAGATACGAACCCACAACGTATTCTTGCCAGTCCCCAACCCGCACTTGTCCGGCGTGGGCGTCCCCACGCTGGACAAGTGCGCCTTAACCCCTCTCCTGAGAAGAGAGCCGAACCCAGCAGTGGGACATGATGGGTTGTTGATGAATCGCAAAGCAATTAGACAATATGAGGCTAATCATTTTATGAGTAGGTACGACATGATCAACAACAATAACCTACATGCATATAAATACTAGATAAATATACCTATCCATAGTAATACAAGATAAATTCATTATCTTTTCTCTCTTATACTTTCGTTAATAATACATCACATATATTGACTGCCTCAGTGGCGCACTGGCAGCTTATGCAACTGCTGTGCTTGAGGTCTCGGGTTCGAATCCCGGGTAAGACCAAATGTTTGTAAGATCTGCAAATATTAATTTCAAAGTTTGGATGTTTTCTACGTATAATAAGCAGGTATTTACAAAAAAAGTATAATATGTATTCATATTAATTGTCTAGTACCCATAACACAAGCTATGCTTAGCTTGGGGCTAGATGGCATAGTGTGGTAAGTGTCCAAAATATTTATAAATGAATTTATTTTATTTGACTTTAAATTGAGTGCTGTGGTTTAAAAGATTGATATCAAAATCTCGGAGCTCCGTTATAGATAGAAAAAAAAACAAAAAAACAACAACCCATAATGTCCCACTGCTGGGCTCGGGTCTCCTCTCAGGAGAGGGTTAAGGCCATACGTCCAGATAGAAACATTTCCTCAAATATATTTTACATTGTCTAATTTCAACTGTAAATAACAAATTAACTCAGTAAATCTCCGTATAAAAGAGAAAATGAAATAACAGTAAGATATAGTTAACAAAAAAAGGTACCTTGGGCAATTTTTCCGGGTCGCCGGGATGTCTTGGTATAAGTTTCTGCAGTCTCTGAAATCCATAATCTATCGTTGGTTCGTTCAACGCTGCTATGCGAACAACAGAAAAACAATATCAATCATTAGTTGGCTCACTAACAAATGAAAGCCTAATTGATGGATTGTATAAGAATTTCAGAGTTTCCTAATTACTGATTATTTTCATGGTAAATTTGGAAAGTAAAAACAATCATCTGTTACTCTGTATAAATCAATAAATGTAAATTCACAATTTATACCGTGGGAGAGCCACGCTTCGGCATGAATGGGCCGGCTCGACCGGAGTGATACCACGGCCTCACAGAAAACCGGTGTGAAACAGCGCTTACGCTGTGTTTCATCGAGTGAGTGACGATACCGGAGGCCCATACCCCAATCCAACGCCCCCTATCCCCCTCACCATCCCCTTTCCCCCCAGGCCGCCATAGTGTGGGTCACCATGCTGCATTGTTCTTTTTCGCATTGAGGATGGTGACCACCACTCTTGGATTCTGCTCATGCTTTCCATCAGGCAGGGCAGACTCATTTTGGCAGCTTAAATATAAAAAAAAAAATTGTTTTTTAATGCTTTTGTAATTAAGATGACGCTATTGATATTAAATCATTACTAACCGACAAAAAAAAAGTTTGCAATGATAAAAATATCAAAAAAATGTTATAAAATAACGTGATCTCTATAGGCATGTCTCTAATATTCAAATTCTTCCTACTAGAACAAAATTATATATTATACTCTAAGAACGAAATTACTAAAGATATTGAGGGAGCGATATTTTTAAAAACTATGTTTTAAAGTGTTTGTCAACAAACAAGTTTGGTTCTGTAATCTTTATGAATTTGGAGATAGCCTTTAGCCTCTAAAATATCTGAACTTGACAAATAGAATAATAGGAAGTCTATTCGCATAAATAGCTAAAGTTAACATTTACTTTGAGAAGAGATTCATGATTCGATATAGGATTATTAACATTTTTATTACAGCTATAAATCTTTGTTTTATTTTGCATTCATTTTACATAAAACTTGGGGGGAAACTACACACACATACATACTACATATTTTTCCACCAGGTTCAAAATGTGGAAATTTTATCAACTGAGAGGTAAAGTAATCAGAAAAATAAACAAATCAAATCCTAAGTAGGTTATGAAATGAATTATAGTTACTATATTTGTCGGAATAAGGGTATCCGGATAGTAAAATTATGACAAATATGTGACATAATCGCACGGTTCCAAGAGTCAGGCGAGGAGGACGATACCTATAAAAAGCAGCGCGATCGAAGACAGGGGACAGTTTCTCTTCAGATCTCACTCTGTCCCCGTCTCTTAATTGTGACATGGGTCACTCCTGAGTCATAATAGCTTTCTATTATTTAATTTATGATTTATTGCATTTATTTGTTTATATTGTGTTAATATTCACATCGAGTGCCTATAAGTTGTGCCAAACAATTATTGTGTTATATTTTACTGCCTTTTTGTGTAACCAATTTTTATTTAATCAATTTATGTTTAAATGAATTCCCCTTGAATGTCCCTTTAATTTTTATTTACAGTAATTAATAATTAGCATCAGATTTCGGTTCCAGCAGAAATATTTATAAGATTATACAACAACTAAACATAACTAAATGAATAGAAACAATAGAACAACTAAATGTTTTTCTGTTAGTATACTCACAAACATAAACAAATCTCCCTGGTGCACCCTTGCAGAACTGCTTGCTCTTGTACGAAAGCGTCACTTCCACAACCCCTGGTATGTGACGAGGCGGTGTTTGCACTCTTATCGCGTGCGATGTTATGAGCTAAGAAAGAGAAGTATGCTTGACTAAACAGTTGTTCCCTTTGCAATGACTTTTACACCTTCATGAGTTAAATTTAAATATTGGCTCCATTTATGATCGCAAGGCTAAAGATGTGTGATGTTACATGCTCCATGAAAACATTATAAAAACTCTAATATTAATACTATAGGATCTAAAGGAAGTCCTAATATGAAGATAGTTGCATTTAAGGCTGCTAGATGTATAGAAAAAACATTCTGTCCTCACCTCACTCCAGACCAGCATGGTCCCGAACACAACTTGTAGTCCATCAAAGAAGTTGTCCCCTACTATGATAACGGTTGACCCGCCTGACGTCCATCCTTCGCTCGGCGATATCGCTTTGATACACGGCGTTGCCACGGGCAACGGCGGATACAGACCTGCTGTTCGAAATAGACAAACTTTAGTTCTGTATCTGTTACCTGTATTTTATTATTTTTAATCCCTAACGCGAAAACGGGGTGTTATAAGTTTGATGTCGACGTCTTTCTCTTTCTATATGTGTGTCTGTCTGTGGCATCATAGCTCTCAAACGGATGAACCGATTTTCATGCGGTTTTTTCATTTGAACGCCAGTTTCCTTGCGGTGGTTCTTAGCTATTTTTGGTAAATATCGGTCTAACAGTGTAAGAGTATCAGTTTTTTTTTCCAAAACGATGTAAGACATTTTTGGCGTATGATTACTCAATTAAGTGCTTGTGCAGGGGTTTTTAATTTTAGAGCCCAAAATATTGAGACCAAATAAAAGGAATTAGTTGTCATAACATTATTCTGGAGTTATGATTTTTACAAAGTGTGACGCTTTCTTTTTTAAAATTTATTTAAATGCTATAGGTTAATTATCTACTTCTATCTTTTGTAAGTTACCAAAGACAAAGGCTTAAAATAGTTGCCTAACTTTTATATAAATAGCACTCGGGGTCGTAAATGGCATCTTAGAAAGCCGCAAAAGTAAGGGCTGAATCGTACAACAACTTAAAAGTTGAACACGAAACCACTGAAACTCGTTCCGTCCTTCTTGAACGTTCACTTGTGTCTGTTCTAGAAAAAGGACAATTCAAAAGCGTAAAAGTCAGGGTGTAAGTTTCATTGAAACAAGATGTAGCAATACCGGTAGCTATAATTGAAAATGAATTTTACCGGTTGGTAATAAAGTTGCGTATGGAATACAGTTTTACATTCCTTATGACGTTGTCAACTGTTCCAAGTGCAAGGTTGTGGGGGGATACGCGTCAAACAAGGGGGAAACTGAAATCTTACGAACAGCGTTGTAATAAAGACGAGAGAAAGTGAATTTAAGGGGACGAAAGGCGATTACTACATTGGTTCTTTTTAATTTTACTAATATTATATTCTCCCCGTTTAAGAATATTTTAATATTCCGTGTAAAAGATTTTGGTTGATGTAGTTAATTTATAAGCTTACACAAAATCAATCAAATGAAAATCAGCTTAAGATCAGACATATTTACGGCGTGGTTCTTAGAAAAAATCATGGAATAAATTTGTTATACCTACGTCTTATTTAAGGATTTAAAATTTGGTAGGTTTTTAGTTATAAACTATACATATATTTCTTTAAGATGAATATCGATATAGACATACATGCAGGTTATCATATTTTTTAGGTTTTATTTCTTGAGAAAATTATAATGCCGCATATTATGTACATAAGCAGAACGAAACTATTTCAAACTATCATTAAGTAACAGAAAAACTAAATAATAACCATCCTCGACCCAGGCATCAAACACAGGACCTCACAATTGCTAGCGAATATAATCGTAAAGTTTTATGAGACCCACTAGATAGTCCCGCGTTAATGTATTTGTCTGTTATAGCTAAAATACGAAGTCGAATGTTTGTAAACAGTAGAAGTGTTTCTACTAAGCTAACAAGTTTGTACTTGTTCAAATTCTTTCATTTCAAGAGTAACTCCTTCGCGTCGGTTATAAGCTGTCTAGCCCGCTTGAAAACTTTTTTGGTATCTTAATTTGGACGACGTTAATTTATTATTATAAACATCGATAGTTGTGAAGGTGTGAAAATATTAATATGTGGTGGAACTATGGAATTTACCAACTGACGCTACTGACTGAACTCAGATAAATAGATATTGCTGTTTTTTAAATTAAATTATCAAATTAAGACTCAAATTTTTCTCTAATAAACTCATGCAGAAAAGCCACCCACATATAACCTTTTTATAGAGCGTGTTCCTTTAATATTTGCCCCATCGTCATTTCGTACAAAATATCAATACTACAGTATTATAATATCAATACTAAATATACTTTTCAAATTTATTAAATGAACAATTAGATAAGTATGAGTATTTATTATAATGAAGTAATTAAACCGATTTTTTCACAACACAACACACAAACACTGAACAACAAAAACACAGTCACTAAACGTCTGTAAATAGCTGTGAATAAATAAGTACATAATTTCTATATTTCCTTAAAAACTTGTCAAAGACACTTTTTTAAGCTCAAGTCATTATCAAAAAGAAAATAAGCAATTGAACAGCGTTAGATAATATCAACGCTATGAAGCACACGTAGATTCTACTATAATCACATTGCTTCTGATAAGTGAGTATTTGTCAATTGAGATTATTTGCGTATATCTTTTTTTCATATACAGTGTCACTCTCACGGCTAACACAATGCTATTGACACAACTCACATAAAAATACGACAAGCCGTTTAGGCTCTAGGGCGTGTGAAAGAAATTTACACACATACACTCTAAAAACATAGCCCTCCTTCTTTCTCATTCGGGTAGGAAGAGAATAATAAAATAGAAGATCTAGGATACCGCAAGAAACCATAAAATATCTATACAAAAAATAGTACCAAAATCATTTCTAAACGCATGTACCAAGTTTTGTACGGAGCATAATTCCTCACTAAATTATCCCTATTCGCTTCATGCTCGCTTCAACGCCCCCACCCACCCTGGAACACCCGACTGAAGTTCTTTGCGAAATGTCTACAGTGATTCCTTGAATACAAACGACATCTTAAAACGCTGTATTATGAGTTTTGCACATTTATCGTCAATTGACTGCTGAATTTTGCACGTACTTATTTAGGTGTGAAAACCAGGAATCCGATGATAAATAGTAGTAAAATTTTTAACACTAAACTTTGAAAATAACTAATAAAAAAACTGTCTCATTTCTTAAACATGCAGTGGTAATTTGTTGAGTAAAAAATAAAATAAAACAAAACAAAAAACGTACAAGTATTGTCAGTCGTGGCGTCTGTACCTTCGCTAGGATCTAATCTCTTCGCCCGTCGGCCATGCTTGCTGTTATTGTGTACAAACATGTTGTCTGATATTGCCAACAGGGGTCCATCCACCATTACTTGTGTTGATATTACCACCTGAAAGAAAAATACAGCTTTAAAAGTGTAATATTTTTTCCCCAATGCTTAGACAGCTAATAGTTAAAATTATTTGTGTAAAAAGATAAGCTTTCTGCAGTTCTTTTAGGTACATTATAAACATTTAGATTTACAAACACATTATTCAGTATTGAAAATATAATAGATTTCGGTTTTAAAAAAGTTGCGCATTTTATAATATATTATCTATTCAATATTGTTAAAGGCATTGGAAATAAACGACTCTATCTCTGTGTTCACATTACAAAGTTATGCAAACGTTGGTTATTGGCCTTACAAAGAAATGTGCTAAAATATTTAAGACGTCTATTTATAGGCCCAAGTTCATAGAAAAACCAAAAGTACCGTCACCAAAATAAAACGCATGAAGATATATCACACGTCTACGATTCACACACGGGGACAGATACCCTGCGTTCCGACACACACAAGCGCGTAGGGAACTGAAAGGGAAAGTCCCTTGGGAGGTGGAGCCAATGTCTCGGGAACCGACGAAATGGACGAAACTCTTCCAATGGGTATGCAAGGAAGTGCATTGTATGCATGTATGCGTATGGTTTGGGCATGTGTAGGTGGTCGATTGATAGACGGCCATTCTATCGATATGGTTTTAAGGTATCGTATTTTTGTTGAAAGAATGATGCAGTACAGCAAGTTAATATATATTATACGGACCATCAAATGCAAATTTTTTGGGTTTCTTGTATTTTAATATTAATATTTTATTGTATTTATTTGCTTAAATAAGAGTTATTAGTAGAATTGTATAAATAAAACATTTACAGTTATTTTTTATAATATATCTCATGTTGAATAAGACTATTTTAAAGTCGTTTTGTTATAATTGAAATAGATCTCGTATTAAACACCTAAACACATTGTTATTTTTTAATTTTGGTTAAGTAATTTTGACTCATAAAATATATAACAATATTACAAACAGTGAGAAAGAAACACACCGGCGCGCAGCAGGTACGTACTTTGACATCTAAATCACCCGGAATACAATATTCACGTCGATAAAGCGACTGCATTATTTCGAATCCTACACCCACCTATAAATATGTACATAGTTATATATTATACCCATATATTCTTACCCTTGAAACGTTAGGGAACGACCACTGAATTATTCAATGACACACAGAAAGCCCAAATATAGACATTACTTCACACATACACACACATTGACAGAAATTGTTTGTATTTCTGTTGTATGTTGAAATGAGCAATATGTGTGTTTCATTAAGTTCTATATTTGTTTAAAGTTGGTAAGAGGACACGTAAGACAAATATGTCTTAGACCAAGTATGGAAGCAAATTTGTACTCATAAGCAGACTGTGTGAATGCACCTTTGGAGTGGTTATTTCGGGGCTGCTAGTAATTAGTTTGTATTATGATATATGAGATTTTATGGTTTAGCTATTAATAATGATTTCGTGACTTGTATTACCATCAAAATATTTGGAACACCAGCGGGAATTGCAAGCATTTTAATAAAAAAACGTATTGCAACATAGTAGTAAATTTACCTATGTAAATCCTGAAGACGGAATTGCGACTAATCTTATTTGTACTATTTTTTGTTCAGATTATACCTATCTTTTTTTAAAATACCAGAAATTATTTTTAAAAAACGTACCCCCTTTCATTAAAACAACATAACTAATTTAAAAGTACAAGTAAACGGTGAACAGAGATCGGTTAAAAGCAAATAAATAAACTCGTATAAATAAATTTAATTTTATCCTTCCCGTAAATTGGAGGCGTTTCAAATATTCAAGAGTCGTGAACGCAACCCTTCCTTCAGTTAAGGCCAATACCGACGGCTAGCGGGGCAAGTCACGAAAACCGTCATCCAAAAAAAATTGAACATTTCCTTCGTACTACAGTTTAAATAAACTTATGCGGTAGTTCTTTCTTGGTGTGTTAGTATAGTTTATCTTAGAATATTAACCGTTATGCCACTTAATTAATCAGTTCTTCCAGCTGCTACTCTTTTAATACCTGTCATTTTGAATCCCTTTCATTATATTTGTTTATCAACTTTAACAGATACGTAGACTAGAGTTCTCTACATCAACTACAATAATATTTTAGTAATGTAGATTACTACGTATACACTATACATTACCAACCTGAAACCTTCTCATATCGCGTGGGTTGCCGGCATTCTTCAAACAATTCTGGTTGCATTTCAGGAAGAATTTCAAGAAAAACCTGTAACCAAACAACATATTAAATATGTTACCCGAAAAAAAATTTTAAACACCTATCGTTTAAGGTTTTTTTCGTATAAGAGGCATTAATAACTGTATATTGATCCCGTAAAATATCGGCGGAAGCGTGTGAACAGATAATTCGCTGCAAATGATGCGGACACATAAATCAAACGCTGGGAACAAATGAGTTATCGACGCAAGAGAACTGTTCTCTATTAAAATGTTGGGTTTTCGAACGTTGTAGCGCGTCAGTTTATGATACCTAATAATAAATTGATGTTTTATAACTTTTGTTGTATTTTTGTATATAGCAGTAGAGTATATTTCCAAAACTTATTTTACTAAGTATACACAAAACGTTACACTATCTTTACCTATTAAAGTTTATTTCCCGAGATATAATTATTTATATATGTTATTTTTAGCTATACTTAGTTATAGAAAATATTTATAAACATTGTTATTGAATAAGTTTCATTGCTAGACATAAGTTGTACTAACATACCTAATATAAAATTGATTGTTAGTAATATTAAACAAAATAAAACAATTTTAACTAATGCTACAGGAATAAAATAAACTAACAGAGGTATATAGTTTAAATTTTCGAACACGAAATGAAAACTACGTATAGAAGGTGTTCAAAATATGATCCTAAAATTCAACTAATTTTGTCTGACTGCGACGCGCGACTAGCAGCTTAACTTTGTCTTCAAGTTACCCACCAGCTGTTTCCACTTCACTACTACGCATCTCGCTTAACCTAAGTATTAATTTGTTTCTCGTGTTCACAATTTGTACCTTCCGCTCTTCCGCAAAAACTTCACACTTTTTGCCTCTACGATAGTCGAAGTGTGAATTTTACGACTACTTTTAATTTTATGCAGCAAAAACGAAAGGTCGTGTGACAGGTCGGGAAGATTTTGTTTAAAATTTAAATTAAAAAGAAATAAAACGTATGGACAAAGTGCAGACAGCCGAGCAAAATGCATTTCTACATTTTTTTTGGGACACAAAAAAGAAAAACCACGTTGTTTTATTGGCTGTCAAAACGAAACCTCGAAACAGAATCAAACAATTTCCAACGAAAAGTCTATCATGCCAACTATCGGTATATCGGATTACACACAATAGTCGGACTTTACAGTGTTACGTTCGTTTCTTGAATGGTCAACTATGATCCTTATGTCCTTGACGGAAGGTCTACGTGAAGTTTTAGTGTAGGGTGGTCGGTGCGTAATGTTGAGCGTACGATCAGGCGGGCGATCACGATGAATGCTTTAGCAGAAATATTTTACATAGCCTGAGGCACCGGCGATGCCGCCACGCCGAATATTGCTGTGCCAACACATATGGATTTACTAGAGTTGCTAGATACTTGTGATTGTTGTGAAGAATTATGGTAGTTCATTGCTTTGAGAATACGGTATAAATCGATTTTATGGAAAAAATTTTTCAACGATTTCTAAAGTTATAGATTTTTCATATTATTGGGATACTAAAACGCGTATAAAGAAGCGAGTCAATAAAACATTGAACTAAAGGAATTACAAATTGACATTGTAATTGTCTCTCTCCTTAGATAAAGTCATGAAAAAGTCACTAATAAATCTTATTGAAGTTGTTTGAGCAGACCGCAATAGCTGTCCGTACTATTAAATAATCACGAATGACTATTCCAATGATCTCTACTTTCGGTAGAACTAGCAGTCCAACTCTACAGACCCAAAAAAAATGTCAAGATAAACATAGAAATATGAATACACTACAGAATCAAATAGATTAAATCAGTTAATAAGGTGGTAATAACAGCTCTATGTAAATGGTAAAAACGTATCGAGATATGAGCGGTGTTGGTAGCGCGCGAATGTATTTGTGGTGCCCGCGGCGCCACACATCTGTTCGCATTATTTATGTTAAACACCTTATGTCACAATATTGCGAGTTACGAGTTTACGCCACTGTCAAACGACTGTGCTTCACGCGAATGGGGATTTTATTTTAAGACTACGATAAGACTGTCTTAAGTCCCACACAATGAATTAACTTGCTCTAATCGTTTTTATGAAAATATAACCCCAAACGATGTTCTTTTGGTATCAAAAACTACCTAGGTCTTGACCTATTCAGTAGGCGGAGGTGAGTTCTGAAGGTAACAGATTAAGTCAAAAGGTAGCAAAATACTCTTTAAATTACTTACGCATGAAAATAAAAGGCAAAAACTTTCTAACAATCTATAAAATTTATATGCTTAAAATCAACCACATAGCAAGAATTCTTAAATCATACTCTTGCCATTCCGAGAGTCCTAACAATAAACAAGCTTTAAATATATATAAAAATAGTAGAGAACTAAGTACATCTATAAACTTCATTTTAAACCTATATTAATGTAATACTTAAATATTTAAAGTTTGTGAGTTTGTAAGGAGTAATCTCTGGATCTACTGAACCAATTTTGAAAAGTCTTCTAAAAATAGAAGCCACATTATTTGTGAGTGTAATTTATTATTATGTGCTAGGCTATTTATTAACTGGAAAGATGACGACCGTGATATCCAACTTGTACGCGGATGTAAATTTAATTTTAAATAAATACAGAATAACGAAACATCTAAAATATTTAACTTCTAGAGGGAGAAGAAAACTGGTGCAGTAACACAGCCATTGCTCATGTTTTTGTTGTCGTGTTTATAAATTCATACGATATAACAAAAGACTATAACTTAGCTATAAGAATATAATTACCACTGACTGACCCCTAATAATGCCTTTTTATATACATAACCATATTTTTTCCGGACTTAAGTAAGATGTATCGTAAATGTACCTCCCCTGGCCATTCAAAGCTAGGAACATTA
This sequence comes from Hyphantria cunea, assembly GCA_003709505.1. Lineage (NCBI taxonomy): Eukaryota > Metazoa > Arthropoda > Insecta > Lepidoptera > Erebidae > Hyphantria > Hyphantria cunea. The sequence continues at coordinate 908,992 of PKRV01000512.1, forward strand.
ATATCGGATAACCTGACAGTCACAATATCCACAAGTATCGCTAAGCCTTGAAATTATTGCCTTTCGATAAGTAAAAGTTGTGGGTCCTGTTTCGTTCTTTAAGGGAAGATGGTTTATGATATAACCTTCGAACTTATCAACAAGTAACTTTCAATAAAGAGGACATAATATAAAGAATAACTCCCACCTAATTTTTCTCGTGTGCACAGTATATCATTTGTTTTACAGATATTTGTGGGTATAGTATTGAAAGATATGTGAATACTATTAAGCGCAAGCACTTGTAGTATCAGTAAAAAATACTTTAGATAAGATGATTTAAAACTTTTATAAATATGTGCATGGTAGAAAAGTCTACATGTATAAATTCAACCGCCTCATTAGTCAAGCGGTTAGCAAATGCGACTGCTCGTGTTCAATTCCCGAGCTGGACCAAATGTTGGTATGATCTGCAAATATCTGTTTTGGAATTTAGGTGTTTTCTTTATATAATATGTATGTACTTATAAAAACATATACATGTATTTATATCAGTTGTCTATTACCCATGGCACAAGATACCAGCGAAATATGCGAGACACCATTCGCTACCTAAAATAACGACATTTGTTAAATTGTCATGCGTATTTCACATACACATAGTACTGTTAAAAAGTACACTTTTATTCAATTGTTACAAAGTATTTACATTTTTTTAAAAAAAAAATTAAAGGAGCTCCATTTATCTTTTAAATTTCGCTGTCTTTAGTCATATTCCAAAAAGTTGGAACATCTCAAAATCTGTATCACTTTTTTGGTAAAATCACTCAGTATACACACTTCTTTATATACTCATACATCTCACTATTCGAAAAAAAATGTAGTACGGCATTGAGTCACGGCAAAGAGGCGAGGCTGAAAGCTGCCCTCTTTCAAGTCGGAACACTGGAATACCCCTCGTCCCCACCCCACGACGAATCGACATAGGCTATGTCTATTTGCATCGGATATTCTTTGGGTACATGTTAGGAAAAAACTTTGTTTCTGTCCACAAAGTGCTCAGTTACATGTGTCACTTTTACAGAAAACAAAGGAATAAATAATTTTAAAGGTTATCAAACTCGATAGTCTAATGTCAAAATTATATTTTTAAAAATCTACTGGTATAGATTTAGTTAAAGCTAAGTATATTGAAGGCAGATCAATGTTCTCAGTCTACATTTAACAAACATTAAATGTTGGTAGTTGATAAGCGCTTTTAGAAGATATCAAAATCATTCATAATAAGAAGAGTTTAAAAACCCGAACTAAGTTTCCAGACGAAAAATACTAGAAAGATGTCCCGAAAATATTAAAACATTTATTAATTCTAAAAGAGCTTTTATTAAAAAAAGTGTTTAAATGATTACAAACAAATTTATGTAAATAGAATATGCCAACGTCCGTCAGGTCAGCTAGTCTAATATAACTTTCCAACCATATCATAAACTATTTACTTTAACACTCGACAAACACAACTAAAGAAAAAGTCACGAAAGCCACATTTGAAAATCGAACTACACAGATCCGCCAACAAGCGGTCTCTTATAACTTTTCCCTTTTAACCTTTCGTTCCCCCCTGGCCCCGTGGCGCGTCCCGTCGCCGACTCCCTCGGGAGGCGTTCCCCAGGGCCGGTATAGACTCCCCTGGTGCGCCCCACCCTGCCACCACTCAATACCGACACGCCATGCGGACACCAAAGATTAAGCAGGTGGCAACATAGTTGGGTTTACTGTGTCAAGTGCTACTTTTGTGGTAGGCTTGCGTCGATTTTAATTTTGTAGTAGGTTTTTACGTACTTTTTAGAGAAGGCTAAGATTTATTATAAAGCTTTATGAAAATATTTGATTGGGCAATAAAATATCTACTATCACACTTAAATATACGTTTATTTAAAATAACGTCACAAATAAAATGAATAAGTGAAAGCATCATTTAGTAATTTAAATGACGACTTTTAAAGTTCTTCAAAATATATGTTGTTAGTAAGAAAAAACTTTGGCAGAAAACTGAAAGTCGGGAAGTATATTTAACGGATGGTCGATTCTGCGTACATCTAAATAAAATCATTGATTTAATCTTTGCGTTACATGCGACGGGCCCATAACGGGCCCAGTTTTCGACTTGTTTTTCCGCGTGCTGCCATAGCAGGCGTTAATATTTCAGTATGTACCGAATTCAAGGGTTAACTGTTACCAGTCTACGCTGACGATGTAAATAGAGGCGAACAATTGAACGATTTCTATTGTGATTAGAAACGATGAAGCGGTGTTAATGTTTTATGTGTTGGCTTTGTTTGTGATTGTATGTCTATGTTTTTATGACTGTGCGCGTTAAGGATAAGAGTAACGAATGATTTTTAAGTTAAAAATCGTGATCTTATAGATTAGAGATTATTCGCTTACAAATAAGTGAAGCTTGATTTTTTTTCACCATTGATATAACATTAGTGTTTTTGCAATCTGAAGTATAAAAATAACAGCTAAGATATTGTATAAATGAAATATCTATCTATCACAACTTAAGAAATAGTTTTGGAAATTTCTGAAAGAAAGTTTTGCAATCCTACTAATATTATAGTTGTATTATATTTGTATAGTATATTTCACGTAAAAACATTGAATGGATTTTAATAAAACTTTACAATAATATAGCTTATAAATCAGAATAACACATAGGGTACTATTTGCCGCGATAGCCGACATATATACTTTAGTTTTATATAGTTTTTGTTCATATATTTTTTATATTGATACAATACCTACTACTTAAAGTAAGTTGAGCGTATAAATATAAATTGGAATAATACATATTTCTATCATATTTGAATATATTTAGTGTTTTTATAAACAAAACGCGATATACATGAAAGCGGATTAATAAAAAATAATTTAATGCCATTCATATTACCGATAGCTTATATAATTTTCACCAATACTTCCAATAACTCAGTTTGGCTCTACGCGTAGCTCCAAGCATCGATTTCCAAAGCAACTTTTACTTCCTATAATGCTTTCGTATACATACATATCGAGTGGTTGTAAATATAAAGCTCTGTAGTAGTTTTTCCAATGTGTCGAGTGAGGAGGGTATCGCGGGCGACGCAGCATCCCGCCGTTGCCATAGCAACGCGATAAAACCTCGCCTTTTCATAGCCCTCCGTAACAGTAAACGTTAGTTTCGCAGAATCTTCAAAGAAAATTGTGTGGTTTTTATGTATGAACGCGGCAGAGAAATAGCAAAAAAGGGACGTGGTTATACAACCACACACTATGATATTATTTCTTTAAACGGTTATGCAAATAGTACATAAAACGATTACTGCTGTGGAAAATAGATATAAGGTTGCCTGTTTATGATATCCCACCTACTACCAATTTTACTTTCGCATTAATATTTATCATATCATAGTTTATTTTATTATAACATACCATAAGGGTACTTTCACAATAAGTTTTTTACTGCCTATTGCGCTCCTGACTACGCGGTTGGCCTAGTGGTTTTAGTGGTCGCCACACCGCTTCCTACTGCGCCAAGTGTTGTGGGTTCAAATCCTACATGGGACAACACTTTGTGTGATCCATAAATTGTTGTTCTAATTCTGGGTGTACTTTTTGTCCGTTTCATGCATGTTTGTAAAGATCCCCGCGACATAGGAATTTATATTACAGATGCGGGAGTTGCCTTTTAAAAAAAAATGACTCTGGATACGGTAACATATTAACAACAGGGATAAATATGTATTATATATTTATACCAAATTTATTGACGATTCTTGAATAAAGCCGGGTATTTACAAATGTACCATCGATGCACTGACTTCTTTTAAGAGGATTTTTTACATTATATGCATTAAATTTATTTTAAAAAACCATCAATTCTAATCTGAGTATGCCAATATATTTAGGTTTCTTTCTCAAAAGCTCTATGAGCGAGCGTATATGAAGTACGCAATTTTTGTAAGTCGATGTTTAGGACAATTAATGAACGCTTGCCAGAATCTATACCTTCATTTTAAGTTAAGGGAAACATGAACAGACATGAGCGTTTAACTTAAACTAAACATTGCGGAGTGTAGTGATAAAACTTATATGTATAGGTACCGCCAATTGACACTTAGACTTATTTAAGAATTTATATTGAGACGGAACTTAAAATCTAGCTCATTGCGTTGTATAATTGTATATATAGTAGTAATCTTAGTGGTTTTGTCGCCATCGCTTACAGGTAAGTTTCGGTATTACGCCAGACTGTTTGGTTAGTTGCGTATCCATCTACCCTCACATCATAAATTTTTACTCAATCATATAAATGATTTTATACGTAATCTATTAATGTTTAAAAATGTTTTTTTGTTTAACCTTGTCAGCTAAATATAGCAAGTACTTGGTATGTTTTAAATTGGAAACCTATATTTTTAATGCTGAGTATTCTGCGTATTTCTCATGAGCGTAACCTATAAAGAATGCCAGTTTACTGTATTTTGGCCAACTTCTCAGCAATGTGTTGGGTAATGTTATAATCTAAAGATTCTTATAATTATTAAACTAGAAACCTGGGGGATGTCTATAGACCCTGCTGAAGTTCAATTTAATTACTAATTGTTTAGTTTTCTTCTTCTTGGTTTTTAGTTTAACTTTGTATGCGTATGTACTTACAGTATGCTATAGTTAGAAATTTAGAAAATTATATTTACAAATTGGTACAGATTTATATGTATTTCGGTACGGCTGCAGTATTTGAGTTTCTTGATTTGTTGATTGTTCTATACTTGTAAACTACTTTTCAGAAATAAATCTTTTTTTAGTTGATCGAATATAAAAAAAAAAATGTCGCAATTTGGCTGTAAAACTACTTGTCTCAGGTAGATGAATGTTGAGTAATATTTTGAATTAAATATACCTTGTCATTTCTCATTTAAAACATGGTGCTAAAGTAGTAACAAAAGTATTTAAGCGTAAGCGACTGCTGTGCTTGAGGTCTCGGGTTCGATTCCCGGGTCGGACCAAATATTTGTATGATCTGCAAATATTTGTTTCGGAGTTTCGGTGTTTTAATAATAATAATAATAATAATAATAATAAGATTTATTTCTGAAAAGTAGCTTACAAGTATAGAACAATCAACAATCAAGAAACTCAAATACTGCAGCCGTACCGAAATACATATAAATCTATACTAATTTGTAAATATAATTTCCTAAATTTCTAACTATGGCATACTTACACGTATACAAGGTTAAACTAAAAACCAAGAAGAAGAAAACTGAAGAATTAGTAGTTGAATTGAACTTCAGCAGGGTCTATAGACATGCCCCCAGGTTTCTAGTTTAATAATTATAAGAACTCTTTATGATTATAACATTACCCAACACATTGCTGAGAAGTTGGCCAAAATGCAGTAAACTGGTATTCTTTATAGGTTACGCTCTTGAGAAATACGCAGAATACTCAGCATTAAAAATATAAGTTTCCAATTTAAAACATACCAAGTACTTGCTATNCGTTATAGGTTTTCTATGTATAATGTGTATGTATTTACAAAAAAAAAGTATTTATGTATTTATATCCGTTGTCTAGTACCCATAATACAAGCTCTGCTTAGTTTGGGACTAGATGGCGTTGCGTGTTAATTGTCCGAAGTATTTATTATTTATTTATTTATTTAAAACTAAAAAATCGAATCTTTAAATGTTCTGATTCTTTATTGTATACTGTGTTAGGTACTCTTTCAAATCTAAAAGCGCTTGCTCCCGGAGCCGAGTAGTTTCCAATTGACAATATACCTACTAGTAGACGGGGCAATCGCTCGCGGCTTGTAAGCTCCTTTGCGCACCCTCCGTCAGTCGTCTGCCAGAATCCTACTAGTTACTTGTATATTTTTAACTTTGATTATGTTCACGGATTTCTGTGTTGTCAACCAGTAATAATTGTTTCAAATTTGTTTCTGTTGTATAGCGTGATTTTTTCGCGATACAAAACTATCTGTAAAATTCTCGAAAGTCGAAAGGCGAAATTTTCAACTTAGGTAATAAAAATGTGGTTAAGTTTATCGAGAATGTTTTTTTAAATAGTCACTTGAATCTATGGTGTAAATTTCAAAATGGCCCTAATTCTAAGATCACCTATTCTTTGAAGATCGCACTGCACAAATACTATTCGTAAAGTGTTGGATTCGAATCGAATAGATTCTTTAGGTAGGCTGTACACTTCTGTGCAGAGCCAACCATGTAACTAAAACCTGTAAATACAATTTAAAGTTAGGATAATATGAATATTTTAAACTGAGAACACTTTTATGTTTTAATAAATTAATCTTTTTTTTTACTGCATAAAGAAAATAATTATACGACAAATATTACAGGTAATTTAACCCATCCTTAAGGATGGGTTAAATTACCTGTAATATTTTTAAAAACCTCCGGTAGAAAGGTGCCCATTATACTTGCAGCATTGCCGCGTTTAATGGCAAAATGGCATTGGACAACCTTTGTACCAAGAACGAGCCAAGAACCACACGCAAGTCTACGGCCCAGTTCCCCAACAAACCTCAGAGTGACGGCAGCCCAGCTCCCCGTGACCTCCACCGCCACTGGAACGAAATAATAGTGCTGCTAAAGCCGCGTATTTCTGCCTCTTCCTGCTGCAAGAGTCTTTCGCGGCAGCCGACGAGGAGTGGACGGTACTACTCAGATGGCTGTCGGCAACTTGCTGTTCTTCCAGGGCACCATAATCAGCCCATCCGGCTTTTACCGTCCGTATAAATTAATTATTTTAATAGATACGAATCTTGAATGAGTAATTAAGTAACTTAAATAAAACAAAATACTTCACTGGCCATAACTTTCACTTCAGTATTATTGAACCAAAAATATATAAATGACGTTAAAGGAAATATGTCTGTTAATATTTTAGAGTAACTTGGCTACCTTTGCTCTAGAGCTCTTAATAACCATGATAAGTGAGGTCTCAATATTCATAAGCTAAGTTCGCTTCTGACAAAATTAAGGCGCATGTACAACAAACTGAACACACGCAGTGCTCTTTCGTGCACAATCAACATACAAAGACAAGGGGCAACATTACGCGGGCATCACTTCATTGTGGGCACCGGTCTAATTGTAACTACACTCTTGGGCACTATCAGCCGCTCAGCGCTCCGCCGGGTAGGCGTGGGCCACTAATCTTCGACCCCTACATACCAATACGCTTCATGGTACACACAAAAGAATTTCAAACTTAATTTCTTGAGTATAAAGTCCAAATTCGTCCAAACAAAGAAAGTCGTATTTGCAAACGTAGCGAGGGTTAACGCACACTATCAACTCATTAAATTGCATCGCCTTTTTAATGAGTCTGAAAGTGAACAAAGGATATTGAGCGCGATTACATTAAGTACGTAGTTGTAGTGTTAGAGGTAAGATAGTGTTTTGTGGACTATTTCCACAATGTTTCCCGGTTACTGTTTGTTGTTAAATGAAAAACTTGTACTCGTTTGTGGTAGATACGCTTTAAAAGTTTCTAAAGAAATTAACGTGTATGTTTGTACTTCAATCTATATATGCAGTGTCTTTCTTTGAAAAATGATTTTATGTTTGCTTGCAGTATTTATATTTCGTTAATTGAATACTGAGCAATTATGTCGTATAGATACTTTACGGGTTTATCTAAACTATTTTACTTTTCCTTACTTGCCTTGCCTTATAGTGGTCTATTTCAGTATAGATAAAAAAAGTTTATCCTTCTGTCTATACAGGAATAGTACTTTTGTGAGAGGTATATTTTTCTTTTTCTAAACTTGACAACGTCAGATAAACTTAACTAGTAAGGAGAAAATGTTACCACAAAACATACGTATTCATATTGTCATTTATAATATTAGTCAAAACGTTAAAATTATGCAAGATACACTAGTTAACTCAATTATTAAAAGTAGTGTAAACGAACTATCAGTGTCTATTACCAAAAATGACTAATTCAACAGTAAGAAGACGAAAAGAGCAGAACCAAACATCAATCATTTATAAAGTGAATTCAACTTTACACACGAATGTTTCACTCATAAATACATTAAAACGAATAGTCTCTATCACTCAGTTTATGTAAATACGATACATTATTACTAGCTGCCCTCATATTTACCCTGTGAATATGCTATAAAGTGATATCACGTGATCGTTTTCAGCCGGGTAATAGTTATAAATTACCCGGGTAGTTTATAAAAGCCGGTTAACCCGAGGTAAGCGGACAAGGAGTATAATTTATTATTGGGAAATTCGCGGGTGCGTATTTTCATACTCAATGTGGATCATAAGTACATAGTATTACTGCGTACGTATATCATTACAGGATGGACAGTATATTATCAAGATATGATCTTAATTTTCATAGCACGGTGCATATCTTCAGTAAATGTCTATAAGATGATTACACTACGTAATATTGTACAGAAATATTGGTTTATTTTAGATTTGGAACAAAAACATTAAGGTATGATGTTCAACTGTTATTTAAATTGTTGGGAGTTCTTCCCATTGGTATCACAAGGGCATATGTCTGAACTTCATCGTCATAATAATAGTGATGAATGTCACTGATTTGGCGATAAGCATTAAAAGCATTTTTTATAATACTAGTTTTCTAAAAGGTCTTGAGATGGCCGAAGAATAGCTAGTTTCTTATAAATGGTCTACACCAATTAAATGGACGCCATTTTTAAACATAACTCTAATATTTCTTTGAACAGTTGTAAGATTTTCCACAATTCTGTCAGAGATTGTAAAATATACGTAGCTGCAATGCGCACTGTATCATACGCAAAGATGGACCAGTTGAGTTATTATAGGTACCGACCGTACACTTGCGGTGTAACGTGTTAGCCTAACGTTTCGTAAAAGTTAGTTATAATATATGTCTGTATATGGTCCATTTGATGTCTACAGTTAGTAACAAAAAGTAAGGGTATTTTATGTTACATTTTTCTTATGGTATAGATGGCAAACGAGCAGATGTATCGCCTGATGGTAAGCGATTACCGCCGCCCATCGACACCCGCAACACCAAAGGCGTCACAAGTGCGCTGTCGGCCTTTTAAGAAGGATTACGCTCTTTTCTTGGAGGTTTAAAGGACGTATTGGTCCGGGAATACCGCAGGCGACAATTCATTCCACAGTTTTGTTGTGCGAGGCAGAAAGTTCCTTGAAAAGAGCACAGTTGTGAACTGCCAACCATCTAGATGATAGGGATGAAATTTCTATCGCGAAGGACCATGGTGGAAAGTGGCGGCAGGAATCAGTCCGAACAATTCCTCGGAGCACTCCCTATGGTAAATGCGGTAGAAGATGCACAGTGAAGCCACATCTCTAGGCAAGAAGCTTCTTAGGCCAATTTGGCCTTACCCTCCAAATGGTCACGAAACTTGACTTTGCTCGACATGACGACACCATGTATTGCATAATATTTTATCAATAGTGTGATTCTGTTCGTACCCTATTACACATTTTTTTAAATATATATATCATGTGTAAAGTTTAAAAATAAAAATTAAAAAATTGTTACACACATTCACAGGAAAATATATATATATATATATATATACATATTATTTGCTCTATGTTATCTACCCTAGTATTATTTACTTTATGCTATCTAAGTATCTGTTATGGTAAAATTTCTATGCAATAACGGTTCAAGTTATATTGGTTAATAAAATGAATGAAGACATTCGTAAAGATCAAAACTCGAATGTTCTAGGTGAGCTTTAGTTGTTCTAATTGAACGTGCATACGAAAATTACAAGGTATAACATTTACATTATGCCGTAGATTGGTTTACTTATTTACTAACAGTCATTTAAAGGAGTTAATATAGTTAGCATAACATATTTACATAATTTTAAGTTGTATTTACTAACATAATTTAATTCACAAATACATTCGAGATAACAACTAATTATATTATTAGAAAGTTGAGAAATGTAACTATTAGAAGGTTCATAGAAGCAGTCTTACAATTGAAGTAGCTAGGTTCTAAGCAAAGTGTAAGATGTTTGAGGATATTCCTATTTACTATAAAGTACTTTTAAGTTATTAAGAATATTCCCATAATTTTTACTTATTCAAACTAATCTTAATAATTTTTGCTGTAACTTCTATACCAGATTTATGGACCGACTCATTTGCACTAATTAAATAATTTTCAATGAATATTAATAATGATAACTAGCTTTTACCCACGGCTCCGCCCGCGTTTTTGTCGGTTAGCGCAGTAAAGAGTAACCAATGTCGTTCCTCAAAAATGAAAGCATCTCTATGCTGAATTTCATTAAAATCGATGTAGCGTTTTTGACGTGAAACCGAACAGACAGATACACAGAGGTACTTTATAATTTATAATATTAGTATGGATGTACGCATTGCCAAGCTATTACTGACTTTGTCTTGACTTATCGGACTGATTTTCGGTTTAATTTTGTTTTGTGTAGAGAACGATTAAGAATAGTAAGTAGACAATATTGGCACAAGTGCTTACAAGTATATATCTGCACAATAAACAGCAAGATATTGTAACAAAAGAACGCGAAAGGTATCTACAGAAAACCAAAACATAAACGTTATATCGGCGATCCTACCAAACTGCTCTATCAAAATATAACGACCGCGATAAAAACGATGGAAAAGAAACCAAACGCTTCCGACGAATTTCCAAAGATCGTACAATAACGGTGTTCACATCTCTTTCTTACATACGTAAAATAGATATAGCTATCTTTTTTTAGTGGGACTTTTTCGTTTTACAAGCAAGTCGATAATATTTGGACCGCTCCACGAGATATGAGTGTTAAATATTTTATGATGTCCAGTGCCGACGCAGAGTTTCAACTTTGAAACATGCTCTTGTAAAGCCTTGTACGACGATAAGCTAAAATTTTACTGCTGCGCTTATCTTATTACAGCCAACTATTAACTCTGCGTCACCCTGATAAATTTCTATCAATAAAGTTACAGATTGCACTCAATAATCCTAAAAAAACATTCTCCAATGAGGACACAATCGCCCATTAAATCTATTCATTCGATCTACTTAATTACAACTCAGTTTTTTGTCACATTCGTCTCTTACAAACTGTCTTGGCGTAATGTCATTAATCTTAGAAGGCTGGCAGCGCAGCAAACGACCTCCCGTTAAGACCCTCCGTGGGCTGGGTGCCCCGTAATATGCTTATACAGTCCGAATAAGGAATATCTAAACACTAAAACAGTACAAGCCAAACACAACCTTCCACTAATTGCTATTAGTATCATTAACGCTTGTACAAGCATTTTCCCTTTGCAACCTTTGGCCGCAGTGCCAAATAGAAAATAAGAAAATAAAGGAATCCAAGCGCGAGAAAAAAAGGTAGTACGTAAGATGTATTTTTTCGCAGAGAAGCGTGTCGGTAGCATTGTTAAATATATCGTCCAATCAGTATCTCGGAACGAGGAGGAATTAGCGTTTCGAAGTGAACGGCGGAGCGACGAATCTTGGTCTACCCTTTTATGCGGCGCGGCGTAATAAAAAAAAGAGAAATCTTATTTGAATTTGGAAGACAAATTAAAAAGAAAATGAATTCTGCACTAATTTAAACAGAGTGAGTTTCTAGACGATTTTCGGAGGTCGGTCCAGCTTAATTAATGCATTAGAATTGGTTCGTTCCTGCCGGCGAATCATCCGTTAAATTTTCTCCTTTTAGATCTCATATCCTCAATAAGTTCAATAATAGATTAATTTTCCAACGTTGATGAGTCAAATCACGTTTTTACTTCAAATAATGTATAATTTTTCTAAAATGCCATTCTTTGATTTAACTACTTTCTTTGGAACAAAAGGTTTCTTTGGAATAAAAAAATATATTGAAAATCATACAGATATGACGATTGCGTAGATATGAATTTAAAAGAACGAATGATATGAAAAGAAATACTTGATTTCGGTTTTTTTATTTAAATTAGAATTCAACTAAATATACATTATGGCTGTATACTGTCCGCAGTAGATCATATTTTTTCCAGAACTAAAAATAAAATTCCTCAGTTTATTCCTTCTGTCTTTTTACAAACAGCAGGATTACAAAAAAATCAATGAAATGACTTAGAAAGGTAACTAGGTACAGTAATATAAAGTATTTAATACTACTGTGAGGTAGGTACTGAGTATTAAGAGCATTTTATATGTCCCGAAAAAACTAATCACAGATAAGAGTGCGACCTCTCCCACATTGATCCTTAGCCATCAGAAAGGTTACGAAGGCACTTCATCTTCATTCGGGAATCCCTTTAAGGAATCGTATCAGTTGTAATGAAAGCTAATTCTTTCATTAACTCGCCGTGACAACGGGAAAATAGTAAGATAAACGAACAAATGTAGAGAAACTTTGTGTAAGTAAATGTTTACTACTTACAGATATATTTACATGAATTAAATATTTTTTTTACCTCATGACTGCTTAACTTTAAAATAATCTTTGTTTTCATTAATATGTATTTAGAAACATCCGTGATTAATTTTTAAAAACACAAATAGCAGGTTTTTTTATAAAATATTTTCTTTACGTTACATTATAATATACCATTTAATATACGTATAGGTTTATATATTGCAAAAGAAACTGTATAAAGGGAATAAAATTAAAATGGATATTTTCTATAAGAGAATCGTGCATTTTCAACTGCAATATATCCAATTTATCAAATATATAAATCGTAACCCGATCCGACAAGGCGTTAATGGGTAGCTCAATGCAATTTAATCTACCCCAGTTGGCGTCTAACCGAATTTCTTCCTTATACGCACATATCAACTGAGAAAAAATGTAAAGGGTCTTTTAAAAGAGGGATGTCGTTGCTTACTTGGGCTCGTCACATTTGCGTAAATCTGTAATATCAATAATACTTTTTTATAAGCTTTATCCGTTAACCTAGCACTGCCTGTAATAACCTATTCAAGAAGCTCGACCAGGATCTATCGGGTTGATTCCTGCTACCTCTTTCCGCTTCCGTCCTTCACGACAGAAATTCATCACTTCATTCACCATCATCTAGATGGTTGGCAGTCCACAACTGTGCGCTTTTCAAGGAATTTTCTGCCTCAAGTGTGGAATGAACTGTCACCTGCGGTATTCCCGGATCAATACGACCTTCAAAGTTTCAAGAAAAGTATCTGGTGTTGCGGGTGTCCATGGGCGGCAGTAATCTGCTCGTTTGCCACCTATCTTATATTAAAAAAACCAACAAGTAACACAAGTATTATGATTTACATGTTTTACAATTGATATTCAAGTTTTCAAGTATTGCTCTCAGGTATTAAACTAAGATATTTCTCGCATAAAAGCCAAAATCTGTAAAACTTATTTTTTTTATGTATGGCCTTGCCAAAATGACTCTACTCTTCCTGATGGAAAGCATAAGCAGAATCCAAGAGTGTTGGTCACCGTGCTCACTGCTGATGCAGATAATTCATCAATGCAGCATGGTGACCCACACCATGGCGGCCTATTGAGATGCTTCTGCATCATCAGCAACCCATAATGTTCCATTGCTGGGCTCGGGTCTCCTCTAGGAGAGGCTTAAGGCCACATGTCCCCACGCTGGCCAAGTGCGGGTTGGGGACTGACAAGACTACGTTATGACTACGTAATCTTGACGTTGGATGTTTATAAACCACCCGAAGGCTTCCAACTAAGCTTCACTACTGTTATGGTATGATAAGAACCGGGACCGACTGCTTAACGTAACCTCCGAATCACGGAGACGCTCATGGTAACATGCCACCAGCGGTCACTCATCTAGGTACTGAACGCGCCGTCATTGCTTACCCTCGGTAATTGTTTCCAATCACCGAGTGCAACTGGGCTATGAGCGCTTCTGCATTATTAGACTTAATTATAAGATCATAATTGCATAACATTGTATATAGCTTAGTAGATATTCAAGTGTAGTATCACATCTAAGTTACAAAAGATGTATATCTATTAGGAGTGCACCCTACGACATGTGAAACTAGCAATATAGAGTGAAAATTGAATTTACAACTGACAATTGGAAAAGGCGCTCCCATCAAAGGCGACCCCTGCGACATGTTTGCCCAAATACACTTTAAAAGTGCTCTCTATTCTTATAAAGAATTATTACCTGTATATCGGAAGTTAGTATTTTAGTATTACTAAAACTGATAGTATAGTTTACTTATTTTATTTTAATACTAGATACACCCTGCAGTGTTTGTTGAAAAGCTGTTAATTTAAGATTACTAACAGATATTTCATTATTATTTACTAACTAGTTGAGTTCCGCGGTGTAATCCGCGGTACAACAACAACCGCGGGTAACGTTTCGGTGCAAAGCTAGTTCCAGTAAAAAAAGCCTAAGTTACTCCTTATACTGTCAGCTATCTGCCAGTAAAAGCTCCGTAAAAATGGGTGCAGGCTTTCCAGATATAGCTGGTACAAAGAGATAAACAGACACAAAAATTATAGAAAAATGTACCGTGTATACATACATATGCATTTAGTGAAAAGTTATTTTAATAATACAAACAGATACTTCAATTTTATTCATTTGTATAGATATAGATCGTAGTAAATGAAAACAACATTAATATCAATCATAAAGAGTTCAAGAAACTCCTAGTAGGAATATTTAATTACGACCGTTAGGGTCCAGAGAAATGACTTACTTAGCTTTTAGCGACCAAGGGAAATCAAAACTGAACGAATCTCTTGTTTTCTAAATTCTACATTTATTTATTTACACATCGCGCACATTTGGTGCAATGGGGGATTTAATACCTACGGCATTTTATACCATTCAACCATTGGATGATGCAAAGAAAACTGGAATAAATTATGGTTGAAAAGTGTAAGAGTAAAAACTAAATAATATATTGAACAAACATAATATATACATTCATTGTTGAAAACATTTCTGAACTATACTTTTGATGATTTAAGTATTCAAAGATGGATTTCTCATGGGCTAATTATTTTTGAAATGAAAATGTACGCAGTTCATAAAAATGAGACAAACTTAAGTTCTTCATATTTGTATCCATTGGACGTAAAAGTAGCCTAGTGTTTTCTTTAAATGCTTAGAGAAACTTACTGGCATACTGAGTGAGTCTTAAAACAGAATTAACTCACATTAACAAAACTAATATGGCGTCTACTTATTACAAGTAAGCAAAACATATAAGCAAACCGCGCTAATGCAATTTACAAAGCACGCAATCACGAGAGCAAGCCACATTGTTGTACAGTCGCCGTCAAAGAGCCAAAGGAAGCTCAGTGTTCCTTAATAATTAATTGGCGCTTAAACGCGCTGACGTCTTCGAGCCCCAAAGGGGGTACTTACTACTGCTATGCATATGTTTCCTACCTCTAAGTGGAGAGAGGTTTGCACATGTTTTGAATTTAGAAATTGTTATGGAGCATTAGATTTCTGTTGATGTGTAGATAGATACCTACAACCTTCTTTGCCATATTACTCACGCTGTATAGGGAATCAATGAAGCTTTTCGATGGACATTAACATAAGGAACATTCTGGCATCTAAAGAACAGACGGTCAAATAATAATTTGATTGACTTTAATTTTAGATATTGAGACTTAGATTGTATATTATCTATTTACACTAAAAAATCAAAGAAAGCATTAATCAAGGCTTTAAAAATTTTGAAAAAAAATATGTCTGAACCCTTAATAAAAATTTCATCAAGTTAATGGAAGTACAAAACAGGATGTTACAGTAAAGTGTGGTATTATTTTAGTACATTAATTAGTTGTTTAGTACGTAAAAGTTGCAAATAGTTAAAAATTTATTATGAAACTGAATTTTAACGTGAACCAAAAAGTTTGATATTATATTAAAGAAAGAAATGATAATATAACTATATATAGCTATTAAACACTATTAATAAATATTTTTTAGGATATATTCGATCAATAATATTAAATAAACTCGTTACAATAAAAAAGTCATGATTTTTTCTAAATGTTTCTATAACCGAAAACTGTTTTTTTTTTGGAAAATAATCTTTCAACGTGATTCATATCATTTTGTTTCCATTATAACTTTTCTAAAATTGTACCACACCTAAAAGTTAAACACTCTGTATAAGTACATGGTTGTTCGGAAACCACAATTAACTACACGTAATTTGTGGAAGATTAAAGAGACTATCAATCAAATAAAGGGAATTATTACACGCACAATCTAGATAACTAAATGAATAAGCCACTCGTACAAATTGAATGTAAGTGATGTTTTGCTTTTTTCTTCATGATTACATATTAAATACTGATATAGTAAGAATAAAAATGGATAAGACTACAAAAAGATATTATAAGGTCATAAAACTATGAACTCTTTAGCAATGAACACAGGTCATATATTATCAATTCTCAATAACTATTAAATGCATGCAGTACGGATCAATTCAACTCGTACACCTAATTTTGTCCCCTTGGAGTACTACAAGAGATCATATTATTATTAAGAAATTGGAGGATATCCAACAAAATTGTACAGGATACTTGATGATTATACAAAACGTTGTCTTTATCTAATTTCATTCTAAGATTTTTAAGTATTTTTTAGGAATATAATATTGAGTATAATAAGACGAAAAAATAAATTTTCTGTTCAATACAATTCGTTTTATTTAGGTTCTCTTCTCATCCCTGGATCCTAGCCCTGGACTAAATTTGTTCATGAAAAACTACCTACAGTTATTCAAAGTATGACTTTTGCTTATTAACAATAAGGAATATTAATAACATTATTTTAACATTTCTATTACAGTTTTTATACCTGTATTTTCTTTCTTTTTTTCGTTTTAAAAATACAACTCCCGCTTTACGAATATACACCCTGTGTCACGGGAAACTTCACAAACATACATGAAACGGACACAAAGTACACCCAGACTTAGATCAACAATTTATGGATCACGTGTAGGATTTGAACCCACAACACTTGACGCAGTTGGAATCGATGGCGACCACTTAAACCACTAGGCCAACCGTGCAATCAATTAACTGCAGTCATTTAATTTAATGTTGCAATACAAAAAAATATTTCAGATTTTTATTAATTTTTGTTGTGGGGTAAACGAGCAGACGCATCGGTTGATGGTAAGCCATTACCGCCACCCATGGACACCTGCAACATCTGGCGTCAAAGGGGGGAAAGATCATGGGGAAAGGGGGTAGGGGGGTGGGCCTCCGGTAGCCTCACTCACTCAATGAAACACAGCGCAAACTCTGTTTCACACCGGTTTTCTGTGAGGCCGTAGTATCATGCCAAAGCGTGACCGAAGCAATACAAAATATTGCCACATCCGAGTAATAAAACACTTTCTAGTATGGTGACAAAATAAAACTAACAATTTGTTTGCTATCTGACCCCAACTCACGCGATATCATCATAAAAGCAACAATTAAGCTTATTTTACTACCAAGTACTGACTACTGTGTTTGTCTTCAAAGGAGATGTCACGCGTGAATTTATATTTAAATTTAATGACGCTTTTACATTACCACTTTTATGACCGACTCTAATGAGTCTATACCAATAAAACCAGAGATCTAAAATAAATTTCGTGAAAAATATAATTTAATACTAAACATAAATTACAAAGCCGTCTATTATTAGGTTCCCTCGATATTATTTAAGCTTCGCCAATATGGCAGTATTACAGTTGAAATTCTCAGCGAATGGTAGCAAAGAGAGAGGATGATAAAACCCCGTCACTAATTAAATGGGCCCGAGACGTCCTATTCTTAATAGATTTGTCGTCAATTTGAAGTAATTTTGTCGAGCTGCACATTGTATAAAAGGTCAAATTAAACTTATTTTAGAAAATGTACTTGAAATCGATATACACGATTAGTATACGTTGAATTTGTACAAATCGTGTATATTATGTAGGTATTTACCTGGCTACGTTCCTAATTAATACTTTCTCGAAGGTTAGCTTGGGTTCTGAAAGGAGCATTTATAAAATTACTGTAGGTGTATATAATAATAAAATTGCTCCATAGATTAGATCTAACATTGGGATCGGACTAGTTGCAATTCATCATTATTATTCCAGACAATTTATCAAGCGGTTGGCTCGCCGCGCCCGACTGGATCGCACATTCTAACGAGACGGTGAATTTTCACCGAATAATTTGCGAACCGACGAATCACGTATTGGAATCAGAAATGAGGTCGAAATTGAGATAGAAGACCCGAACATTGTGAAATAAAAACAGTTTGCAGTAACAGGTCCGCCTTAAAAAATATAAAGACTAATAGATAGATAGATAGAAAACTCTTTATTTGTACACCATAATACAGATATAAAAAAGTACAGAAAATGCCAAATGTATAATGTACAAAGGGCGGCCTTATTGCCGAAAGCAATCTCTTCCAGGCAACCTTAGGATGGATCAAAAAGTATCAGATAGCAGTAGTTGACGGTGCAATTAGTTTTGAAAAATTATAATTATATATATATAACTCTTGACAGATGATAAACAGTAAGCTACTTCATTCGAGACGAAAAATGAAATACTTTTTGAAGTATATGTCAGACTCTCAGTAAGGTACATCATTCTAAACTAAAAATGAAATACTTTTTGAAGTATATGTCAGATTTACAGTAAGCTACTTCATTCTAAACTAAAAATGAAATACTTTTTGAAGTATATGTCAGATCTACAGTAAGCTACTTCATTCTAAACTAAAAATGAAATACTTTTTGAAGTATATGTCATCATCACCAGCCTATGGCAGTATACTGCTGGACAAAGGCCTCTCCAATTGCACGCTACTTATTTCGATACTTTTAGAGTATATGTAATTCAAGCAAATATAAACTGAACCAAAATTGGGTTCGCATGACTTTTTCTGTCGTCACTCAAGCACCCAACACTGAGAGGGTCGATACGATTACGAAGCTTATTACTGGGACTTTATCATATTTCAATTTACGATCACCATCCGGACTTATCGAGTAGAAAAATCGGGGGGCACCGAGTACGCTGATATAAATCAGAAATGAGACGTCTCATTACGGAGATAATTTGATTTATTTATTTTTACTTTCTCTTCTGAATTCACAATTTTATTATTCGCTATTACACGTGTATAAATGAAAACAGAACTGCCAGCTTCATTATTTAAAATGTAATCTTTATCATAAAATTCATAAGTTTCGAAAGTTAGGCGCTAATATTACATAGGGTTTTTAAGCTGAACAGTAGCATTAGATAAGTCGGCGGGTAAGAAAATGCTGGTCGGAGGGAATACGAAAACGGTCCTAGTTGTTAAGTCTTGCACAGTTTCTGTCGCTATCTCGTGGATAAGAAGCCTAATCACCAGTCGTCGTGTCTGTATCGGGCCGGGCGAAGCGCGCGAATATTCCCCAGGGTATGCTTTTGGGACCAGTTTTCTTTTTTGGTTTACATTTCACTGTAAGTGTGTCGAATTCTTTTGTTGCCGCCTTTGCTTTTTGTACAGATTTGTGTGATTTGTATTGTACTAGTATCGCTTTAACGAGATAAATGGTATAATTCAAATATGTGACATTTTTATATTAATAGTAAACACAATATATGTTTCTTATTTATAAATTAATGTCTGTATGCATAGGTTTTAAGATCAAAACTTAAAATAAACACGGGCAGTCTGTATACTACCACTACCACATGGTAAAATAAACCTAACTAAATAACTTGGCGGCACCTAATAAAAAGTCCAGTGAAATAAATTCTCCACTGCGAACAGAAGAAAGTGCAAAGCTATTAATAAAGGGACTTATGAAGTTATAGAAAAGTTTCTCAATGTAACTGCAAACCTAACCGTTCCAAACTCGTGCACCAGTGAACTCTTAGTTCGCAACTATTTGTAATATACTCAAGTTAACTGTAACAGACTTTCTAATTTCGATAAAATATGAAGCTACCTGTAATCAATAGAATAATATAATGTCTATTATCATGGACAAAAATTAAAAAATTAGAATAAAGACAATGTTCCATAATATCTTGATAAATATTGAAACAAAAAAGGCAATAGAGATATCAAAAGCAAAAGGAATTTATTTGGTGAGAAGAAAAGAGAGGCTGGCGGCGCTACGGCGTGTCTAACGAGATAATATAATAGCCGTGATTCTGTCGTACCGCACTTCACAGACCGAAAATCACCGGAAAACTGCAACCGATAGAATAATACCTTCAAGGTAACCGTATTTTTATTTGAAATGGAACTTAGTTACCTAAAGTATAGAGATATTTTTTATTCATATCATAAACTTGTATAATATTAAAAATATAGATATATTGAAACTGTAAAGCACAGAATGTAAACAGGGTTTGTTAGAAATAAACATGACAAATGTTTACATGAAACTTACGGTTATTTTTATCTAGTAGTATGTTTGATAGCCTAAAAGCATATTTAAAACGAAAATATGTGCCTATCAAACCGGCAGCATAAGAGGGTCATATCGAATTGGTTATCGATTTCGTCGCACCCGAAATAGGGTGTAAAGATCCTATTGTAACATAGATGTTAGCCATATGTCGAAAGAGACTGGACATTTTACCCCTCTCCAAAGTTTGACATTTAAAAAATTGAAATAAGATTACTGTTTAAGGAAACTGCTATCATTGTCGCCAAAAACATTTTGGTAAAAAAAAAATCGGATAAGCAATGGATACAAAATGTTAAAGAGATTTTGGAATTTAAATAAATATAAATTTTAGTTTGGATATGAATAAAAATATTTCTTCAATTAATATATTCAGTAACTAATCAACAAGTTTACATAGTGAATGATGTACATCGTGACAAACTCAATTATTGTTGGTAGCGTACCAGAAAGATGATGACGTCAGACCAAATATTTATCCCTTAAATATTGTTAATAAATGTTTTACAAACGAGATTCCATCATGGATCTGGCCCGTGTGGCTTCTGAGATTAAACAAACGCATAACTTTACAATTGACTTGTTTTTCATTTCATTTACTCACAACAGTAATAATATTACTCGCCTATAAATTTTCGGCCCCAACAGTTTAATGCCTGTACCACTTTAAAATAATTTGCTTAATCCTTAAATAGTTATTCCAGTCACAATATGTTTTACACAACAATCAGTTATAGGAAGACCTAGAGCCCCTCACACGAGACTTAAATTTGAGTACAACAAAACATCTTAATCATTACGCTTCATAAAATCCTTAAGTGATTGCGTAGGGGACCGTTTGCGTTGGCACGAATTGATTTGGAAAGTCCATCTTCTAAAGTACCTTCACTCCAAACGGTGGTAGTTAACTTAAAACAATATTGAGGGGATTAAATTGTCATTGATTGTGTTATAATTCATTATTTCTAGACATGACTACACTTGAATGGATAATGGATTTCAATTAGGAATATTGAAGGTTAATATCTGTCATATCGATATTTTGATTCCCGTTTTGTTAAAGTAAATAGCTTAGGAATAAAGTTTGAAACCCTGTCAAAAAAGGAACACTGACCAAATTCTAGGAGTCATATAGAAGTGTAGATAATAATGAAATCCGTTCTTAAACTATATGAAGCGAATGACAGTTATGTTAATGAAATTATTTTATTTAAATTTGGTCGCGTTAGATACATATTTGTATGTGTAAAATCCTAATTTCATGAGTTACTTCTATTTTTCAAACCGTCGTGCACATGGTATAAAAGTATGGTGTTCCTTCCGTCCTTCCAATATTAAAGTAGCTTTGGTTATTTCGAGTACCCGACCTACGTTCCGATGGTTTATATTAGGCTAATTTTTATAATTTATAAATATAAATTTACAAATGTCTATAATAATCCACTACCACCACACAATAACAGTAATTTCACTTTATCAGGTCATTACAGGTTTGTAAGTATATGGTAGATACCTATGCTATATATTTAGTAATATAGGTGATTTGGACGAAGATTTTTTATCAATAGGTATTTCTTACTATTACATCTACGAATTTCTAGTAAACTTATATGAATACTCCAGAGATTTCTAACCACTTCGGTTCGGTTCATTCAATTTTGTATTAGTTTTGGCATGCGTCACTACTTCATGACACAATTGCTCTTTCAACCTGAAATAAAGGCATTGTTAAAGTACGGCATTAACAAAAATAAAGTACTTAGTGTAATTGCTAATGATATCAATCCAAAAATAATGTTTTAAAAACATGTAAATATTATAAAAAAATGGTGAAAAATTTCCATAGCTTAACACAGCATCGCATAAGTTAATAGTAGAGTCGGCCGTGGCCAGGCGGGCAGAGATAATGAAATTGTGTACAGGAGCGCAACGAGCCGCGAGCGTGTCTCGGGTAAAAATCCACTTAACAAATTGCTGCTGATTCGAAGGGTTCAGGATTGTTGGCTGCTTTTACCTTCACGTCAATTATTCCCCGTGTTATCGATACACGACTGGTTTAGACCATTTATGACTTTTATCTGTGATTGTACCGGTGATACGATTGTACTGACACAATGGACAATATTAACTGCGAACTTTCCTTTTATCACCTTTCCCAAATTGTCACGTTAATGTACTCCTTTAACTTTTGTTTATTAAATGTTGGGAAAATTTTAAATAAATACCTACTACAATTTTATAGCGCGCATAAGATGTTTTACTAAATGATGTATTTGAATTTGGATTTTTTTTTGGTAGACATTAGACATAAAAAAGTAGACTTACATCAAACAAAATAGTATAGTAACGAAAAGTATACTAGTCATAAAGTAGCTTTCATAATAAAAGGTCCATTAGCTAAATAAAACGACCACTATGACACATGCATAAAATAATTAAACCATCAGAATAAGTATTATTTCGTTGGCAGCGACATAGCAAAAAAGTGAAAACAGAAAAAAGACACGTTGCAAAAAAACACGAATGTAATGAATTCGGTGCTGGGCGTATTGCACGCAATTGCACAATTTCAATTATCACATTAGTTTGCGAATGTACCGTGGGCGAGGCCGCGATGGATGAATGACATGGTATATTAATGTGACACTTATGCTGGTAGCTTCTCGTAATACCTGTATTTTTGTATCTATTTCAAAATTTGAAATAACTTTTACCCTTTCTTGTACTAACCATCAATAAACAAGCAATTTTAACCTCAATCCAGCCTATTAATTTTGTCATATTCCTATTAGTATGTTTCTTTTATCTATATTTTTTTGTTTACTTTTCACTCCGGTGTCAAACGCTTTTACAGAACACCATAGAATTTTTCACATCAAAGATTTTGCATTTCATTAATAAATAAGAATGAATATTCATAAAAACCTTTATCAAAACAAAGCCTGTTTCATAATGAACTTCGCATACAGAAGTGAGTTTAATTTAGACACATCAAAAGCTAACAAAAATCACAAGTTTCATTTATGGCTATGGAAAATTTCCACGACCAACTTCATGCGCCGAAAACCAAAGGAAAGTTGGAATACAAAGGCCACAGTAGATTTTTTGTTTCCAAGGTGGAAAAAAAATTGGAATCGAACGAATTACAAAACCGACGCGCGACGTTTCTAGTGTAGGGTTGACCGAGTTATGTTGTATTTTGTAAATAAAAACAAAATTATTTATGAAACACCTTTTGAAGAAAGTTTCTTTTAAAAAGTTTCATTAAAGAGATATATACTCATTGGACATTTGCTCTCTAGATTCTCCTCTCTCTACACTCTCTGGTGTTTAGATTTTATTATATTTATGTATTATTTTGCGATGCAGGTAATATAAAACCGCTGCAGGCAGCACAGGACCGATTATTGTGGGGAGCCTGAGGGAGGTCTACATAAGACATCCAGCGGTGGACGTCTTCGGCTGAGATGATGGGGATGACGATGAGAAGTAATACACACATTTTATAATATGATAATAATGTAAGTTGTAATATATTTTTATAGCGTAAAACTGCGATACTCAATATCTTTAAACGGAAAGTTATATGGATCTTACTTAACTATAAAAAAACGGAACGCAACCCTAAAATCCAAATATCGAACGCCGTACGGAACGAGAGACGCCTATCTCTATTGAATTCCCGAAAAAGGCCGAAAAATAAAAAACGTCGAGAGAATTCCGCGACCCCTCGTATCAATAGTTGCGGTAGATCTATTGAAATTTTCGATATTTGTCAGCCTGATTAGCTGACGCTCCTCCCGACACCGCTGTACATCAGACGAGTGAATAGCCCAATAGCCCAGCGTGATGTCGTCATGAGCGTAATTTTGTGGAGCTTTTGTTTGGATTGCAGCTTGTGGTCTCAATTTGTCGACAATATACTCTATGGTGTTTTGTTTATACCAAATAAGTTAACTTTTAAAATTAATAAAAAGGAAAAATAATTATTTAAAGATTTAGAAGTAATAAAAAAATATTTTTATTACTTCTTATATATTTAGTCCAGTATAACAACTATTCTGAGACTTCGATCAAGACAAGAACAACTCTCAATAACTTTTTTTACGCAAACAAAATCTCTGCAATAGATATCAGACTCAGAGCAATCGCAATAAAAATACAATGTAAACCCGAGAGCCTCAAAAGTTTCTGTATCGTGAAAATGCATTTGGCCCGGCAAAGTTTCGAGATTGCCGTCATTGTCGGCTGATGAATCGCCTCCAATTGTGGAATACGAAATTTAAACAAATGCCACACATATACTCTATTGTTTTACTGTTCAATGAAACTTATGATTTGTTTGTTCTTTTATGTTTGATACTTTTATAAGCTACCAACGATTTAAATAAGTACTATTTTATACAGCTAATGTACCAGTTTTTATTAGTTATTCATAGATCTAATTCTCATTTTATTACAGAACTAAAGTTTTGTACTGATTAATATTTGATTTTATCCTAAGTAATGATGGGAAACGTGATACTAAAAAGCCTAAGCATGGCATTTAAACTTATCCAAAATTTTAAACTTTATCAAGTACCAAAAAAATCGAGTTAAAATCTTTAATCGGTAATACTGTGAATGTTAAAATAAACATATGTCAATTAAAACTTTATAAGAATTGTTTACACGATTTTTACGAGATATTTTAACAAAATGTTTAAGTTAAGACCGTGTTATATTATGTTGCTAATATGTATATATTTAAAAAAACGTACGTATGAAGTAGGTATGTATATATTGACACAATTAAAGTAAAAAACATTATATCATTCAATATAGCATTCATAGGTCAGACTGCTTAGTTTGAATCTAGACGGTATTTGGTGTTAGATGCCTGAAATATTTATTTATTGTTAACTAGCTGACTCGAACTTTGCACTGCCATAGATTTTTCGTGAATATTTTCTAAATTGCCAAAAATATTGTTTTACTATTTATACCCGTCTTAGTGTCCAGCGGTTAGTGTGCAGTGGCAGACTTCAAAAATTTTACACTTCCAAATTCTTTTTCAATTTTCTTGTATACAAACCTTGTCCTGACAATAATAAACACATAAAAGAATTATCCCATTTGGTGCAGTCGAACTTATGGAACTTATACTACATAGATGAAAATTTGTACAAACTTACCGGTCGATGATTACTGGGTCGGAAGGTGTTTCATTTCTATTACCACAGCTTTTTTTGTCACAACACCGACTGAAAGAGATAATATATTTTACCAAATGCTTAACTGAAAATAAAACAACTTAAAATACTATTAAAATAATAAGTATATTCTTAGATTGGTAATATTAATACTACTATACTATGAATTTATCTCACTAAAATATATTTGATTACATATTTTTGAGCAATACCAAATCTGAAAAATGATAGTCAAAATATTAATGACGTATATCGTAATACATTAGAGAGATTGCTAAATTATTGCACTAAACTATCCAGTACTCGTACCTTCTCTAAACTGTGTATTGTAAGGTACAGGACCTTCACTAATATGATAAAATGGATACTTATGCATGTTTTTGCACAGAAAAATCAATATACCTATTGCAGGTATCGAAAAGTTTTATCTACGTGTTAATCATAAGTAATTGTTTTTTTTATATAAAAATAGCAATACCTAAAACTTAAAGAATTAGAAAAAGTTGAAGTTGAATGATTTTTGATCGCTTTTTTTTATAAATAATACCTAACATGTCAAAATATATTTGTTTATAGTAAAGGCCACAAATTAAATTATATTAAAATAGAACGATTATTTGAAATTTTATCAAAATGTTTTAAAAACTCCATGCAAGATGTGAAAAGAAAAAAATATCAAACACGCCGTATCCACGCTAAACAAACACAAAGCTGCACGCGCCCTACCGGGGCTTCTTGACGCAAAGGGCAAAGACATTGAAAGGACAGACTCCCTGGAGACTCCTCCCCTGAAGACGTGTGAAAGGGATGCACATATCCAGTCGAATGAAACAGTAATACATAGTCTAAGGTGGAATAAAATTTTAATTGCTCACACTGACACGATCTACTATCAGCACACACACACACACAGTGACAAAGTGGCGAGACGTTGTAGTACATTTACGAGCGGAAAAACCACCCCAAACAAATGGTTAAATTAATAAAGACGCTCAGTTCTTTGTTCGTGCACGTAATTAGGAAGTTACAAGACTGGGCTCGTTGTTAACATCTGTAATACTTATATATTATTTATGTTTTAAGTTTAAACCTTTAGCTTTGTTGATGTAGATTTACTGGAACATTTGATTGATTACATTACTTACATAAACTATGTAAGCTGTGAGTAAAAAATTTGTGGTGTACTTTAAAAAAACTTTGACGATTGTCCCTTAGATTATGACCAATTGTTTATTGACGAAGTTAAATTTATAAAGCCACAAAAGCACTATTTCGAGAAACATGACTGTGCAATAATATTTTGGACCTCAACATTTGTGATAAATGAACCGAAACATTTCTACGAACACGGTAGCGTTGGACGTTTCTTTTGTTATTGAATAACAAAAGGCAGTTGGCGGCCATTTTGTTACATCGTTTATGTTAAAAATTTCTTAAATCTAAGTAAATAATATAGAATGATACCTGCACATGACTTCGTGTGTCAATAAAACCCTGCACATTTCTGGATTCTTATCTTGACCTTCATATACTATAGGCTGAAACAAAAAACATTGTAAGTATGTACGTATTATTATTTCATAATTGGGTTGCCATAGAGCTTTTTCAACGGTTTTTCTAATCATGTATTCTCAACAAAATGGACAGACAAGAGAAATCATACGCAAAGATGTACCTGAATTGAGGAAATAAAAGTGTTTTTTTACTATCTAAACTATTTAAGCTTGGTATGTTTGTATGTTTTAAACAAAACATTAATCGTTGAATGAACTTTAATAATTTTTAAGTATAGTAGAATCAGTATTTGAACGTCAATGTTTCGCACTTCTTACAGCACACAATTAGTAAAGAATAATAATTTGACTTTTTGTGTTTTATTAAATTCATTTCATGACACCGACACTCGTTTAGTGTGAAATTACTAATTTAAGTCTCCTTACTAAATATACGTAAACTTCCTCTCTTAGGAGATGCCTATGTCCAGCAAAGGATTGTCAGAGGCTGTTGATGGTCACGATGTTTAAGCCCACCATTTTTTTACTTTACAAAACCAAAAAAACATTGACCATTCACATTGCCTCTTCTTTTAATATTTTTTGCTAAGCGTGCATAGCTAATGAATAGGGTAAACTACTGTCAGAATGCCATAAAAAACTTAACTTACTTAGTTAAGTATGTAGATTTGGAGGGTTTAATCAGCATTTGTTAGATACTAAGGTCCGAAGATAATAAATTTAATTAAAAACTGTCCAAGAGATAAGATAAGATGTCCCGTCTTCATCATGTTATTACTTTTTTGCTAATTTATGCACCCCTGTGCATAATTATTGCATTTTATTATCTACACCAAAAATTTATTTGCATAATTCGCGCATTGACTACACGAACATTTAAAAAGAATTGATTACTTTTTCATAATGAAGATTAATTATCAACATCGTTTTAGAACTACTAATACCTACTTACTGTCTATGGAAAAAAATATTATTTGTTATTTTTACGTTTATTGAAGTAAATTTCTATAAAACGTTGAAATTTTTTGGGTAAACAAATATTATGGAACTCACGTCATTGTCATCGCGCGCTTCCATGAACTATATTTTATTAATCCTTTTTATCTCGTACATTATTAAAAGAGCAAAAACAGGTTCAGGAGAGCTTAAAGAAATATTTGTTTATAGTTTTGAGTTTTCACTTTTGTCGGCAGTCCTCATGATTGCTTTGTGATTGTTTTTGAACTTGAACAGTCATTGTAAAAAACCTGACTAAATTATTTATGTATGTGTTCGTAGCTTGATATCTTCATTTCCAGAATTATAAAATTAAAGATAACCAATTAAACAATTTTTACTTCTTTTATACATAATTATTAAGCATTGACATAGGCCTTCGCGTTACAATTTTTGTGCCAGAGTGTCAGGGAGCGACGTCGATAGGTTTGTAACGTATTTCAAATCTAGATACGTTAAATATCCTCTATTACAGAAATAAGCCTTAAATTTAAAATAGTTGCATCAATCCATATAAATTGACAAAAAATATATTTCGAATCAAATTAAAAGGAACATTGTGAAATAGAAAATAACAAGCCCAAAGTTTCCTTTCGCTAACACTCAAAGCTGACACGTGTTCGCGTTGTTTATCTATTAATAGCTAATAACGGGCACCCTAAAATATAGGGAAGTATAGAATAATTTCAATTTGTGGATAAGAACTATTAAATCTGATCCGACATGACCACACATTAAAAACTTCAAAGGAACTATTGGTTTTGAAACCAATTTTGTAAATCAGCACTATAATTAAGAGATAAATGATTAAGTGACGAAGTCAATAAAAAGTAAGTAAGGAATATAAGGCAGAATCTTACACAATATCGAATGTTTATGAAAGCTGGCTGATCCTCAGCCTCCAGTTGGGTAGATAATACTAACATAAGATTAAGGCACGACTTGTAATGACTGACTTTGAAGAAACTGGTAACATCAATTATCAGCAGCGATTTATCGTTGTTTCCTTCACAAATAGTTGAACACAAAGTAAAGATTTTACTGTCATTAAAAATCTTTATTTTTTAGGGTTCAATACATCAAAAGAACAAAATGGAACCCTTATAGGATCACTTAGTTGTTCATCTGTCTGTCTCTCAAGATCCGCTTTTTCTCAGGAACTACTGTCTCTTGGAGTTGTGAAAAAATCAACCTTCAAAGCCAACACAATAAAAAGATCTAATTTTTGACACTCGCAAGAGAATCAAAACCTACAGGGTACTGCCCGTGAACTCAGAATCTTGAAATTTGGTAAGAAGCAACGTCTTATAGCACAGATAACGAAAAAAACTGCGAAAATACAGGTTTGTACGGATACCACGGTGCACGAATCCGACTTGCACTTGGCCAGTTTTTTTTTGTTTGACAAATTGTTTCTTTAAATAATATCTTTATGACGTGGCAAATAATGTGTAACATGACCCCATCTTACAAAGCGCCGCATTCGTAACTACTGCTTACACAACAAAATAACCGACATTAGCCACTGATCCCCTAAAGCCGTAATAGATTTTTTCATCCCTGACAAAATATTTAATTGAATATGAAACAGGCTGGTATTATCGTCTTTTGTATCACGGATTTATAAGGACTCTGCTTTGTAAATTGTAATAGGTATTCGGGGGGCATACGAAAGTATTTAAGCAGGCAACAGCGTTACGTTTGGGGTAGCAACATATTCTGTTTTCGGGCTTAAGTAAGGGTGGGATCAGGTGTGGCCGTAAATCAAATAGCTTTTCTGGAACTTGGTTATAAAAGCAATTGGTCAAATCGTTAATTAAGAAGAATAATTAAGCTTAATGTTTAAAGAATGAAAGACAAAGTTTTATTTGAAGGAGATAGAGGCAATATTAGAATAATCTTTTTTCTAGTTGGTGAAAATACCACTTTAAAAGAAGCCGAAGAGGTAGAAAGCGCATTAAGCGAATATAATTAAAATAGCAGATAAGAAAATGTTAGTTTATATCATTCATGTAAATCTCTTATTGTGTGTATTTTAATAGTAAATCTTAGAAGATGTATATCGTTTCAAAACTAACAATCGATTGTTCTAAGTATTTTTTTCCTTTATTTAAGCTTGGATTATTGTAATACTTTTACAATTATTCATTAAAAACTTATTGTAAAAATATTTTATTTCTGTAACTCCCTAACATTCAACTCTTTCTTTACATTGAGTTGTATAGATAGGGAATAGAACAAGAAGAACTTCATTCGTATCTGCTGTACGTAGTTGTAATATTAGGGTATTATTGTCAACATATTATTAAAGCCTATGGCACTCAATGTTTTAGGCTTAGTAGTGATACAACAATTCTTTCAAAGACTTCCAGAAAAAAATGTATAGTTAAGTTTAGTAATCCTCGTGGCAATTAAAAAAAAACAAGGACGTCACCTATTATGTCCACAAACTCTCAAATGGTTTTCAACAACACTGAACGTCTAAATCTCTGGAGCAAAGTAAAAAGTCAAATCAAGTGTGATAGTGCTAGCAAACATTTTTCAAGTTCACTCCGTGAACTGAGACAATTCCCCAGGACACTTGGGGCTAGCCGCCGGGGTGAACTCGTCGCATGGGATTCAATCTCTGGGGAATTAATGAGAATTTAAAAAAAAATGACCAGCAGAGTGGGCTGTGGTAAGTAGCGATTGTTAATTAATGTTTTACCATATATTTAGTTTATACATTAAAGACTATTTATATATTACATATCGTAGATCAAATTCAAAACTAATTTAGGATTTTAAGTGAAATGAATCAATTCATTTATAATGTTTATCTCTATCTACTTTTACAAGATAACAGAGAGCTCAGAAAAAACAAAATTAATATTTTTGATGTTGTCTTTAAACAAAGATATCTTTATGTAAAATAGAAACAAGAACTTATGGAAATTAAAGTATACTAAAGACATATGCCTCGTATGTCTAGTAGTGGATTATTAAGGGCTGTTGATGAAGCCTCTGTTTGCTACTTTATCGTAATGTGTGATCTAGCAATTACTGAATGCTTAACTTTGAAACTCTCAACTAAAGTGGTTGATATTGAAGACCCAACAATAAATTACTTCCGATTAAGTTAGTAAGTCTAAAAGTAAACCCAAATCGTGACATAACATTATCTTAATAAGACTTGTACGAAATGAGTGACACGCAAAACAGTCGTTCACCAAAAATGGCGATGAAAAGATGGCGTTCAGATAATAGTGAGTAGCGGTCGATTTAATTGTATTAAAACGTTAGGCTGAGCACACGGCCAATCAGCTAATGTTGTACAGTGCATGCGAACACGACACGCAACTCTTGTCGTGGTGACTTAGAAAAATTATAAGGATGTCTTCCGTGTCATAAAACGATTTATTTAACAAGGGTTACATAACTCTTGAAATAACTTGACAGGAAAAACTAAAATATAAACTTTTTTGTATGCATGCAAATATTGCATTAGCCACGATGCAAATGTTGCAAGTCCATTCTTTGTCTACAATTGCTAATTCTCTTGTATTATTGGCTGATGTTTTGTTTCAACCACGTGGCTAGCGTTGAGAGACATAATTCCTATACATTTCTTAGTTATCTATTAACGTTTACGTTACGATAAGAATTATTTAACAATGATTTTCTGTAACGCTTTCTGATTCCGGCATATAAATGGAAAATGTTATCTTATTTATAATATGATTTTTAATTCGTTGTTTTATAATGCCTTACGATCATTCCAAACAACAGAAGTTACAAATAATGTCGAAATTCATTCCAGGAAATGTCAGTTATTATAAGAAGTTTATATGTATAAAGTTTGAAAAGATTGTTGAAATTTTGATCACCACGTAACATTACTGATAAGAGTACATATGTTTTTATATTGAAACTGACTTACAGTTTAAACAAAGTAGCTGTATAATAAGGAGATTATTTATGTTCCCATACTAAATCACTATCATATCAGTATCGAAAACATCAATCTGCCCACCCTCTGTTTGAATATAGTCTTAAGATACTGACTCATGGTTCGCCGAATGAGATTTTAGACAAATCCCATAGAACGGTCCGTGGTATGAATGGAGAGGCGTGCGCGCTACACGTGGCTGCATGATTATGTTTACTTAACGATGTTCAAACAACATATTAATTTGGTTGCCTTTTGTCCAGAAAATGACTTCGAAAATTATTTATTAAATTACTTGCAATCGGTGTTGTGTGAGAAAACTAATAAAGCTACATTCAATGTGGCAATGCAGCTAGTTTTCTAGAAACGCTACGAAAATACTACGCGAAGGATTTTTTTGATAATTGTGTTTACATATTATAGCTTTTTACGACATTTCATTGTCTAGCACAATAGTTTTAATTATTTATTGTGGTATATACTTTAGTATAAATAATTATAGCAACTTGATAAAATATAGTTGCGCATGCGCATATCTTCATATTTTATTCATATTTTTTCTTTTATCATCTTCATAATTCGCATAGCATAATAATAAATTTACGAAACAGTGTGATTTTAAAATTCATACCACAAAGTTTTAGGTTACATAAAATTACAGACTAAAATGGGTTACATATGTAGTTGGAAGGACCTTTTTAATGTTTTGTACTATGAAAGCTACATTTACTGAAATAATACCTACATACTATTTTGTTAATATATACATATTATACATAGAAAACATCGAAACTATGACACAAATACTTGCAGGTCACACAAACATCTAATCTGACCCCGGCATCGATCCAGAGACCTCATCATAGCAGTCACAAAAGCCACCACTGTGCCACTGAGGTAAATAAAAACGGTACTACTATTTCCCAATCTAAAAACGATAACATTCTCCATTCTCAAGTAGACTCAGCATCAAACAAATGGCTGAATAAAGAAACCAACGATTTTTTTTTATTATTATTTTGAGAAAGTTCATTAAGAGAAAAGATTCCCGGACCGGATCAAAGTTTGTATGATCTACAAATGTTTGTTTCGGAGTTTGGGTGTTTTCTATGTCTATATGTATGTATTTAAAAAAATGTATTTATGTATTTGATCAGTTATCTAGTACCTATAATACAAGCTCTGCTTAGTTTGGGACTAAATGGCTTTGTGTGTTAGATGTCCTAAGCATTTATTATTATTATTATTCTCTTTATTACATTTATATATACATATTTGATACATTTTTAAATACATAAAAAAATAACAATAATATATATTTAAAAATATAAAAAAATTGTAGACCACCGACTTATATTATTATATTTATTATGTTAAATGAATATGATTTAAGCTTAAGTTTTAAACAGTAAATACCTATAACATAAATAATTTGTTTAAATTAAGTCTATACGTACTTTGAGTTGCGTCCATTTTTACGTTATCAAATACTAAGGGGAGTTGAGAACAGACTTATTAACTCAGTAATTTAACCTTTGCCACAACACCTTTAAAACAAAATTTCAAAGAATATTATCAGAAAATGTACAAATAAATTTCCACCTAAGTGTACAGCGAGCAAATTTGAAAGTCCGTGTGCGTTGTCGCTCATGTAAATCACCAGTATTGTACAATGCAACTACGTCATTGCATGTACCGTCTACTGCAGGCCACTTTTTATTTAGTGTCCAACCATAAAACAAAATTATCGTGCTAGCGGTCCTGATACTATACAATTTATATGTTATTATGTGTTTTGCTTGTAAATAACTTAAATTAGAGCAATAATATATCAGTATACCAACTAAAAGGAGTTTTAAATTTCTTAAAAATATTTCTAGCGCAATATACGACAGTGGAAAGTGCTGAATTATTATCCATCAAATAATTTTAAATAACTTTAAATTAAGTGAAATAGCTATAGATATTTCTTTAATTATCAGGAACAATTCTAAACAAAAATTGAAAAACATTTTCCCACGATGTAATCAAAATATTTCAATCTTTATTTGTTTTTAAAGCTTCTAATTTCAAAAATTAAAAAAAAAGCAGCAGCACTTTGATGCCAATGTTGTGTCAAAAAGTAAATAAATATTGTACAAACTTAAGTTTGATACCTCTCTATCTATATTTACAGGAAAATGCTAAGTATTCTTTAGTATGCCTCGAAAACTCAAATTTTGATACCGACTCAATCTTTGAGATGAATATGCAAACTGATTTAAAAATAGTTTTTGTATGGACTAATTGTTTGGATGATCTGCAAATTTTGTTTCAGAGCTTGGGTGCAACAGTAACAGTACAACTTCTGCTTAATTTCAAGCTGGATGGCGTTATTTGTCAGATGCCCATAATATTTTTCATCAATGCAACCACAATATTACACAGCCAAGCGTGGAAAAATATAAAATAGGTTTATATATATTTATAATGACTCAACATTGTTCCAGCATCGAACAAAACACTGCACCCCGTATCAACCTGTACGCACACATACAATTCCGTAATTCTTAGTTAACAACGTTCAGCCTAAGTTAATTATGTTCATGGCATAAATCTTTCGTAATTGGCCTCTTGTTACAGAACACTAAGAGCTTGGGACGTGTTGAAATTATATATGTGAGGTGGCTGAGTTTCATCATGTTTTCGTTAATGTTATTTGTACGGCATTATTGCTTTCAATCGTTAGCATTCTGATTTAATGTTTAGAAAACTAAAAATTCTAATTGAAAAACCTATTCAAGTAAATGTTACGAGTCTTAAGGATGTTAACTTGATCAAAATGCTTATCTCGATATATGATAGCTAGAGACTCCCTCTAGAAGCAGTTACTTTCAAAACATCAGTTTAAGCTACTAGAGCCGTAAGTTCATATTATCAATCTCCATTTTTTTATCTGACTGCCTCCATGGCGCCTGCTAGTGCTGTACTAGAGGTCTCGGGTTCGATTCCTGAGTCGGACCAAAATCATGCAAACATGATCTGCAAATATTTGTTTCGTAGTTCACGTGTTTTCTATGAATAATGTGTATGTACGAGTTAAAAAAAAAGTATAAATGTATTTTCTATTTTACGTTTTTCAAATACGCATCTACTTCAAATTACAAGGCTCCTGAAGTACTAAAAATAAAATATAATATAAATCGTGTGTAAGGTTTGCCTTAACTTCACAAAGGTTACAACAAGGATAACAGAAATGAGACTTTGTTATTTATGTAAATAATGTTCCATATAATTTTATATTGCGTCTCATTATTTGCAAATGTAAAACTATCTATTTTCTTTTAAATCTTTACAATCAAATCATAAATGATATCAAATTTACTAATATTAGCAGTATTTAACAAAAGGATTAGCCCTGCGCATCGCATCAACCCTTTGACTGTCTATCAAATCTAACATTTCACCCGTCACCCGTTCACACCGTTTCGATTCTAAACTTAAATAAAATTGTAACACTAGATAACGATAATGATTGTGCTCAAACGCAATGCAATTTAGTTGACCAGAGGGCGTGGGGATTACGGCCTAATCGGGCGACGTCGATGACAATCGCACGCGTGGCGGCCACGTGTCTCATCACGTGGGTGTCACGTGTGAGGTGTAAGACGATTTTAGTACAGCTGTTGTTGTATAGATATTAACGGGCTACCATTTTTGGGTAGGTTGTAAGACACTTACTTGTTTCGTCACCGAATCGATGAGTCGTACAAAAATATCCTGTTCTTGTCTGATACCTGTAAAGAAATTAATTTATTAGTATAAAGCAGATCATAACGTTTCGTAATATTACATTTGTGCCTCGTTGATTGAACTACAAACTACTACTATTTGAATACTTTAAACTTATAAGCAGTAAGTTCGGTGGCCGGTTCAAAATCACATTTTTATTAATATAATAGTATTATTTTTCCCGGTGTTTATAATTTAAAGGAGGTTTTTAAAGCAGATTGTTGTGGTGTTCGAAATATTTATTATTTATTATTATTTTATTACTGTTCTTAATACAGGCTATTTAAGTAGCCTAGCTAGAAAATCTGTGTCTATAATAGTAAAGGTTATGTTTTACGAAATAATTTTATATTATTATTATCATTTTATCACTCTATTAATAAAACTACAACTTTCAATTTTAAGACACCATCTTAGTTTCCCTACAAAAAAAGCCTCAAAAGTTTAGTTTAAAATAATAAACTGATATATATATATATATATATATATATATATGCCTAATTAAACATAGCTATAATCAACCATACAGTACGTGCTCTCTTATATTACCCACTACATGTTGTGTTGCAAAGATGGTTCTAATTCTCTCTCCTATAAAACAGTAACATTTACACATCGTGGCAATAAAGATCGTAGCAAGCTTACTACGAGCGTAACCCGGCTACGCCGGAACGTAGCAGACATTGCACAATTTGTTAACCTCCTAGAATTGCCTCTACGCTCGATTCTCGCCTTCAGAGTTCCGTACCCAAATGTTTGAATTAACGGTGAACATTATCGCTTTAGTTTTATTGCTTGTAATTATCTGTACGACGCTGGATCTAATGCTATTTGATTCCCCTTCATACTCTAAGACAGGGTAGGTTTTAGTTAGGTATATTGGTTTCTAATTTATGAGACTCGATCTAATAATAATCTAGTTGACGCACTATTGAACATAAAATAACATGAGACTGTAAGACGTGAAACGTATTGAAATTTATATTCAGATTTTTTTTTAAGAAATACTTTTATAGTTAAACCCCATATGTTAAATGCACGGCACCAATATCGAACAACACCAACTAAGTACCTCAAAGCAGTCATCATTTATAGTCCAAGTGCTCAATATTCTGTACCAATTTTCCATTATCCTTGGTCTAGCGGTAAGATGACAAATATTTACAATGCTTCTATCGTGTATACCGTCTGTTGTCGCCAATGTCTCTTGAATACGAGATGAAGTCCAACATTTGATTTATATCTTGTTCCAACGGAACAAAGGATATAATTGCTTAAAGGGACAATATAAACGTGATTTTACGCTTTTTGTTTTCGTTTACGTTGCTTTTGACCACGGTTTTACGTGTGTACTCTTATGTGTTACGTTAATCTAAAGTTGTGTGCTTAAGTTGGTCGAAAGTCGTTCACGTTTTCTAAAACGTTGTTGTTTTCTAAAACTAAACGTCAACATAAAATCTTAATTGACACTTTCTTTACATGTCATCATCATCTTCCTACCTTTTTCTCAGCTTTATTTGAGGTCCGTGGAATAAGTTCTCTTCCTCCATTCTCTTCTATCACGCGTCAGTGCAATGCTTACTCAGATCCTGGCCATATCCTCTTTTACGCAGTCCATCCATTTTTTCTTTGGTCGTCTCTACTTTTATATCCGTCGACTTTCATACTTAAAGCTTTCTTAATTACATTTTACTCATCTCTACGAACCACATGTTCAGGTTAACCTGTTGCTTCTCAACTTTTCCTTCACTGGTGCTATTTTCAGGCTTCCTCTGATGTAGTCATTGTTGTCCTCATCCATTCTAATCATAAAACACATGCATCTCAACATTCGCATTTCAGCTACATGCAGGTGCTCTCATCCGTTTTTTTTTTGGTCAACACTCAGATCCATGCAAAACTTTCTTTACATACTAGATATTATAAATTATTTATTATAGGGACCTTTTTTAGATCCTGCGTGGAGTAATGCTGTGAAAATAACGCATTGGAACAAGACTACGTGTCTAAATGTGTTCCAAAATTAGTTAGATTATATGTATCTAATATTATATAAGTATTGGGAGACAAAATACTGATATAGTCTTAGTTTAATATTTTTTTTTCTGAGTTTAACTTCATATATACTTTTACATAATTGTATGGAAACATGGATTATGTTTGTAAACCACCAAATTAATCATCAATGTTCCCAATAACATCAATATCTCATTGATAATATTTTACATTATAACAAAATTAACATTATTAATCATTTTTATTACGTTACAAAACAATTCTTTTGTGTTTTTGGGCCATTCCATTACCAATACCATTCTTAAAAGGCATTCAAAAGCTCATCTTCCATAATGATAAATATACATATAAGTAGTCTTATAAGATCTTGAATATATTTTGATGACAAAAGCGAGCATGTTAGTAGAACAATATGGGCAGGTCAGGGCAATATTTGCTCAACTCCCGACCGACTGACAATGCTTTGCACATCCTATATTATGTAGACACTATGAGAATGTGTCTGTAGACAAATTCTCATAGTGAATAGAGTAATACATTGAGGACGGACAACCATTTAAAATTTCCTCAAGACTTTTATGCGTTTATCAGAGCTTGAGAAAGTACATAAACTAAACGCGCGTAGCTTATAAGAAAGTTGAGTTAAAAATGCAAAAAGTTAAATTTAACTAAATATTAAGACGAGATTAGTAACATTTAATGTGTTTAAAAAAGTAAATCTCTGTATAATATAAGGTAGGTAGGTATTTTATGTATATATTATATGGTATACAATTTAATGAGTACTATCGATTATATAAACGACTCTTTAGAACTTTTATATTTATAAGTTTGTGTGTGTATTAAGCACCTTATAAAATTTATACAGCACCCTGAGGTTGTCTAGTAAAAAATGCCCCGGGCAATAAATCTGCCGATGTACGAAAATGCATAAAGTTTAAAATAAGGAAACAGTATCAATATCGCGATGGGAGTAAATGGGTGCAAATAACAGTGTTATTTGAGATTAATTTTAAATTCGTAAATAACCTATTATAAGTAAATAAATGGTCTCTATAGCATGAACAAATGTGGATTCAATAGGTACATACTCTTAAAACATAATAACAAAATGCTGTGGTAAAATCAAAATATCTAAACTTGGCTAAATTATTACTTACCATTTGCGTAAAGTAATTGAAGCCTGTATTGAATGCCATTATTCGTCTTTTGTCCTTCAACTTCCTGTAACAAAGATACATGATTAAAGTCCTTATAAAAAACAGAAATACTGCTATCAAAGATCACCACCACATAAGATACACCAGATAAGAACACTCGATATAATCATCTTGCAAATAAAACAACATTGGTTTATCCCTTCAGGAATTATAATAAATCTGGTAGACACTTAGATACCTTTCATTGTGATAAAAAACATTAAATCAATAACTGACCTGTCGCAATTCATTTGATTTATTATTTATTTGTTAGATTTCAGGCGGCTGACTGTACCTTAAACTTTACAACTTACTAAAAACAAAAAACGGAAGCCCAAAATAAGTAGGTACTTACTGCCACAATACATTTAAAGTGCGGACCGCACGTCGAGTAAAAATGCGAGCATGAATGTTTACCATTTGAATAATTAACCGGGTGGAACAAACAAGACGTGTGAACGAGCCAGCGCCCTCTGGCGACAGTTGTTTTAACCTATATTTTCAGAAATATTTTGCATTCCACTTTGTTTATACAATGTGTGCCTAAGTAATATGAACTTGCTTACTTGATTAACTTGGCAAATACTAACACTCAAAACTTAGCTTAATCTTATAAGACCATCGAAAAAAAAAATCTCCAAATTTTCGTAGCTATTTCGTAAAAATGCTCAGTTATATCAAACTAAGAAAATTTGAAACTTCAAAAGATATAATATAATTCACGCAAGGCCTTCTATTAAAAAATGAAAGTTTGTACTATAGGTACTAAATAACTGAAGAAATTCACTATTTGTAAGTATTATATTAATTGTACACAAATTTCGAATCCAATATTTTCAGATCATAGAAATATTTGGTCCGAACCGGGAATCAAACCGGAGACCTCAAGCAGTCACATACGCCATACTACTACGCCACCGAGGCCGAATATACCTACTACTATCTCGCTGAAAACTTCATATGCAATTTATAACTCTGATAGAAAAAGCAAAGCAAGAGTTGCCGAAGACGCTAACACAGAATTTAATGAATATAAAACATATACTTAAATAACCAGCTCCATAGACTTTAAATCCTCAAATCAAAAATTTTAACACATGCCACCGGTACGCATGCGTATTATGTAAATAACCAGTATGCACACAATAGGCATCATGTCGGTCCCATCCTGATTGATGAGCTGCTTGAATCGCGATACCTATCTCGTCCCGAGGATTCCTTGATAAACTAACAATATGGACGTATTGGAAGAGATTTAACTAAACTAAAAGTTATTTAGAGATATGTTTGAGAATACCGAGGTTCATTTTTGCCACGAAAATGTCTGAAATACGAACTCTAGACCAATGTTGAATTATGTACATTAATCTTAGTGTTAAAATCGCTGTAAATAATATATATTTTATAATCGGTGTGAAATTTTAAAAAAAATTAAGAAATATGTAAATGGACGAAACGCCGCGTTGCAGCCTCGTTACTGAAGTTTAATAAACTCACAAAAAAGAGGGGACCTATTACAAAAGCACTAAATATTTTTTTCAAAAATGTATGTATAGTAAAAACTTTTAATACAGCTTTTGTGTCCATCTGTAATAAATCTTTTTCAAAAACTATGAATCTTAACAATAATCAGTTATGTACAACAAAATTATAAAATAAGAGACATTAATTCTCTACTCAAATACTGACCTGATCTTTTTCGATGAAACCAATAAAAGCAGTGCGTTCTATTTCGACGGGTTGGCCGGAGCGGTCGTACAGGGCCACGACGAAATGGAAGAAATTACTCTTGCGTAGGTTGCTGGGCGGTTGCTTCTCGAAGTGAGCGCGGCCCACGCCTACGCTGCTGTTTAAAAGGATATAATTAATTTTTACACAGTTGTATGGAAATAAAAAAGATTAATATTAAGTAAGATGAATAAAATATTTATGGGAAAAGAATTTATTTTTCTCAAATAGAAATTTACAGTTCTTTTACATGAGAATATGTTTAGGTTCTTAATACATTACTTTTATACTACACACTACAGCACTCGACATCAAATAAATTCAGTAGGCTAAAACTTTACAATTTTAACAATTACACTTACATTAACATTTTAATACTAATAAGATTAATTTTTGTAGGTACTCAAGTTACAACTGAAGACGAAAATACGTATATAACCTCGCATAGTTGCTAAGAGTGAAGACTCGTGGTCTCAGTATAGTTAAGAATACAGTGGTATTACTTTATTTCGCAAGATCGTATCAGTTAATTTTACATTATATTTACCTGAGTGTGATAGTTTCAAGGATTTAAGGAAATATTTAACGAGATTTCACATTTCTAATGTCTTTGGGTAATTTATTAAAGAGTTGAATTCCCTCGTATAACAATGTTTTTTGGACGAGAGAAGTACGAACATGAGGTACTAAAATGTGGTCTTCCTACGACTGCTCCTTCATGTATCTTTGTAAAAGATAACTGCGAATGTGTTGTTTTGGTAAGTATTTTTTGTATAAATATACAACTACAAAATATGTGTTTTTGTTTGAGATTCATGAGTGTTGTGTCTTTTGGTTGTAGGTGTCAGATACTCAGAATAAAATAGCATTTTGATGATTTCATTCTGTGCTATTTACAAGTCCTTTAGGTTTATTTTAATTGCATTAGCCCATATTTTAATTAAGTATAAAATGTGAGCTTTACCAGTGAATTGTAAACAAACTGGCGGACATTGAATGGCAAGCAATATGCAATATTACGTAGATCCCAAAATTGATGTTAGTTTGGATTTTACGTATTCAATATGTATATTCCAATCCAATTGGCAATCCAAGCTTAAGCCTAGATATTTTTCGGGTTGTTTGGGTTCAAGTATTTAATTTCCCATTTTAAGGACAGGGTGTGGTGGGACTTTTTTACCTTTGGCATGAAATATAACATAGCTTGATTTAGATCGATTAATTGTGAAAAGATTTTGTTGGAACCAGAACAGTATGTTTATTGTTTTATCTTCTTCGGCATGACTCATCATTTGAGATATGCAATTTCCAAAATTAAAGAGGCACGTATCATCTGCGTACAGTGATAACTGACCGTATAGTGAGAGTTTGTGAATGGAGTTGATGTAAATTAGGGAGAACAGCGGCCCTAGCAGGGAACCTTGGGGAACTCCAAATTTGATATTTTGAGGTTTGCTTTGGTATTCAGCTATCCTTACTATTTGTCACCTATTAGATAAGCATGATTAAAAAATACCATAATCCACACCTGATACGCCTATGCCTTTAAGCTTATGTTAAAGAATTTAATGACTTACGGTGTTAAAAGCCTTTTTAAGGTCAATAAACAAACCAAGTGCCAAATTTTTCTGATCGATGTCCATCGTGAGGTCTATTGCAGCCGATAAGGTATTAGACTAAGGTCGAAAACCATACTGTCGCTCAAACAAAAAGTTTATTGACGTCAGATAATCTAATTGTGTAAATAGTACCTTCTCGAATATTTTTGAAAATAATGGTAATACTTAGATAGGTCTATAGTTGCTAGGGTCAGTTTTAGGCCCAGTCTTGAGTATTGACTTGACTTATGACTGACTTTAGCTATCTTCAATTCATCAGGAAATATTCACGTGGCAACATGGTTATTTATCTATAACTTACTGAAATACTTGATGGATTTAGTGGCTATACCACCAATCCCTGTACCACACTCTAGTTTAAGGTCTTTGATTATTTTGGATAATTCATTAGATCGGCAAGATATGAAATTAGAAAATGTTATGTTACATGTTTGAGTTTCTGGTGGTATTAGGATATTGTGTTGTTTTTGTGCGAGTATAAGTCTTGCCATGTTAGAGCCAATCGTAGAAAAGAAGCCATTAAACTCTTCACAAATCAAATTGCCGTTAGTTATAGTCCCATGCTCAATCAGTAATTTACGGGGAGTGCGTTCTCGTTTGGTTTTATTATTAGACAAGGTATTAATTAGGCTATACATCTTTTTTGGATTTGTTGTACATTTCTTAAACTGTTCATAGTAATATTTCTTCTTTTTACTCCTGATCATTTTAGAAGTCGTATTTTTTCTATTCTGAATCTTTTGATTAAATTTTTGTTGTCAAGGTCATGTTTCTGCCAGAGTTAGTATCTTCTCGTAATTTTATCGATTGTTTCCTTGCATATCCAATCCTGTCGTGGAGGGTTCAGGCTTTTAGTTTTGGTGATTGTACTGCAATCAATGGCTTTTTTAAGTGATCCGCGAAATTTGCGTAGGTGATATTGTCGGGATAATATCCTGCACGTTTGACGTTATTAAATAGCTTTTATAATCAATCGTTTTGTATTTGACACGATCTCTAGGCGGTGGTTTATATTTTTTCATACTTAAATGTATCTGTTTATGATCAGACAGTGCGGATTCTATGATGGACTTGTGAAAGCTTTTGTCCTTAGTGCTAGTGCATACGTGATCGAGGATAGTTTATTGGAAGCAAATTTCAAGCGTGCAATATATTTCATCAATGTTGTTAACAAAAACATACCCAGACTCTTTTAGAGTATCACGATACAACTTAGTTTTGTTATTATTCTTCAAGAGATTAACATTGAAATCACCGAAAACGATTGAACGTGGTTTGTATGTCAGTCGCGATGTAAATATTTCAAGAAAATCTCTCATGTTTGTATATCCTAGATTGTAGATAACTCCTATGCTTAATGAATATCTCTCAAGAAGTACTCAAAGGTAATTAACGCCTCCTGCGTAAGCTTCCTCAGTTTTGCTGTGAATTAGAATATCCTGTGCGTAAATTGAAATACCATCTCGTCTAGAATCTGTTCTGATATTATGATAGTGAGTGTAATTAGGTATTTGGTAAGAGCTGGCGTCTTTACTGGATTTTAGCCATGTTTCGGTTAGCACTATAGCATGAGTAGTATATTTTA
Source organism: Hyphantria cunea (assembly GCA_003709505.1). Taxonomy (NCBI): domain Eukaryota; kingdom Metazoa; phylum Arthropoda; class Insecta; order Lepidoptera; family Erebidae; genus Hyphantria; species Hyphantria cunea. The sequence continues at coordinate 953,012 of PKRV01000512.1, forward strand.
TGAATTTTATAATACGTTGCAGTTCATCGAACTTTCCCTGTTTGCATATACTTCTCACGTTTGCATAAAGGATAGTTTTTGCTTCTTCTCAATTAAAGCATACCTTTAATGGGCGATTCTTTCTAGAGAAAAGTGTTTACAATTTCAATATGTTCTTTAGCATTTTGTAAGATGTGTTTGACACCACTTAGGTCGGCGGCCTGTTTTTGCAGCACTCTTAAGTAATGTTGATTCTAAAAGATCGATCACGACTACATATTTGCTTCGAGAAGCCTGTTCTTGTAATTCATTCATTATAGTGCGACTTCCACATACAACGTCAACAAAAATAAATGACAACGCCATCCACCGAAGATACACTGAACTTCGGAGTAACATAGTGCACGAAGGAGCTATCAATCCTGCATCGCGCAATAGAAATTCTCGCACCGATTAACATATATACAACTTCCCAACATTAAACGTTGGGCCGTGGCCCACCAGGCATGATCACCTCGCCTGGTTGGAGGATCCTCCCTTTGTGTTCGAGGAACATGTGGCCCGTTCCTCCACAATTATTTTTTCGTGACTAAGGATATCAAAAAATTGCGTATCCTAAGGTGATTCTGACGTAGACATTAGTTAGGTGACGATGGTTCGGTGACATTTTATATTCTGCATTTTTGTTGCTTTTCTTAAGTTCTACAATTAAGCTTTTCATACCGTCTTGTTCAGCCAACTTCTTGGCCATATAAGTTTTCATCTCATTAATTTATCTTTAGATTCTTTAGAGATATCATCTCGCGCTGATTTTAGATTAGTTTCCAGTGCTGTGACAATCTCCATTCGAAAAAATTTTAATGCGGCGGTTAAATCACAATAGTCTTTCTGTTTCTCCTCCGTTGAGTGATCCTAAAATCTGAATCATCATCACTTGTTCTAGTAGTCTGTTTGCGAACCACTTTGACCTGCTACTTTAGCTGCTTTGGTCATGGACTGTGATGACCTTCGAACACTCATAGTGAGTTACCTATTGCGGGTATACGTGAAAAAGTGTTATAAAATATTAGTCTCTTTTACCGAAATTGTTGTGCGCCGCTGTGATTCGATACCACCGTGTTTGCTATCTTGAAATAACTGATTCACTGTCTTGGACAAATTTCGGTCTTATATACTGATATGAAATAACTTGCCAAAGAACAACTAAAGTTAAATATGTTTGCGTTTGTTTGTTTGTTGTAACCGCGGGCAACGTCGTGGGGCGAAGCTAGTCTAAAACGAGTAGCATAAGTTACTCCTTATATCATCAGCTATCTGTCAGTGAAAATGCCGTCGAAATCGTTCCAGCCGTTCTAGAGGTTGCCCGGAATAAACAGACAGACAAAAAAAATTAAAAAGAATGTTATATTGGTAAATGAGCTGTGTATACATACAATTATGCATTCAGATTACAGACACTCCAATTCTATTTATTTGTGTAGAAATTCTTGTATAATAATGTTATTATGTTTGATACCTAAATAAATAATACTTAGGTACCGTAAATAAAGAGTCTTATTGCAACAGGAAGTGGAGTAGATGGTACACAAATTGACAAACGCTTAAGAGCAATATTAAAGATAAATTATAAGCACCCTTATCCTTAACCGTCTCTGAGAGGAGGCCCGAGTCCAGTAGTGGGACATTATGGGTTGTTGATGATGATGATTCGAGCATTGGAGGTGAAAATTAACATAAATAATAACTTTCATTTTTGGAATTAATTAATGGTATAAATATACGTATAAAAAAGCTACAAACACACAAACATACAGGTAAAGCTAATATAAGTGTATTAAATTCAAAATCATTTATTCAATTAAGACACTAAGTGAAATTAATTAATGTTAAATTGAAGATACAGATAAAAATCGACACAAACAGACGCAACAGATGTACTGTATTGTCAAAGTGAATTAAGTGAAAAGACCAAAATCCACTGCCTGTCTGTGTGATCCATAAATCGAGAAGAATACTGGCAAAAAATCTTATGGCCACTCTTTTTAAAAGTCCGATATTCAAGTACAATTGTATTGTTATTACAAGAAAAGTTAACAGCATGCAAGCTGATGCTACCTGAATTTCATTTTACTAAAATGCTCAAAATATAACATACCAACAAAAAAAGAAAATCACTCTGTGATACCGTTGAAGGTTTGAGTTTATTATTATACTATTATTAAATGCTTAAGAGTACATTCCTCACATCAAGTATGTATATATAAATATATATATGTGAATGTAAATATAATATATACAAATATATTCTTGTACTTTAAAACATTGCTCTCCGTTGGTTAGATAATAAGTACAACTCGATTCAGATTCGTCATTAATCTTCATTTAGCTACAATAATAGACATGTCAAGACTCAAGACAATAAAGTATCATAACAAAAGTGCACAAAAAGCCTATTATCTTCATTCTTAAACCAAACATTGTAATTTTTCATTCGTCGTATTCTATTTTTAAAACTGCAGTTTGTCAATTACACACTACCAAAACAAATTGACGCGCCTTTATAATTAACCACAGACGTAACAAATCGAACATAGACCATGGAACAAATTACAATCCTTTTAAATAAATGATTAATGATTGTCAATGTGTTTCAAAAACAGGTACATTTTGCTAAATAATGTATTGTTATATTTTTTTTCTTTGATTAAAATAACTTAACAAGTTGTTCCTACTGTTTTGAGTAAAAAATTAAATATTTCTAAAACCAAGATTCTCACACGTGTCCGAGTCATACTTGGAACTTATTCTAAACTATTGATAACTCAAATGAAGTGATGACATACAAATGAAGCCACACACAGATATCGACATAAGAAACTATTGGGTGTAAAATGACTTAACATACGTCTTATCAGTTTTGAATCATATTCTTTTAGTAGTAAGGTCTAAATTAAAAAGAATAAATGTACATGTATTTTGGCAAAACGTTAAATAAATATATCCTCGTAGCAACTAATCAAATCCAGGTATGTGATTTGTCAAACATATCGCCTAAATATTGCGAAGGTAATGTGAACTTTTTGTTTCGTAGTTGATAGTTATAGTGGTGACCTTCGAGTTTCCTTCTACACTGAGTGTTGTGGATTCGATCCCGCATGGAACAACACTCTTTGTGAATTATAAATTGTTGTTCAGGGCCTAGGTCTTCTTTGTGGCCGTTTTATGTAAGTTTTTAAAATTGCCCGAGTCATAGGAAACATATTGTGGAGTTGTCTTAAAAATATATTTTCATCATATTTAGTGTTGTTATTTGTTTCCGTGTCTATTTATCAGTAACTATGTTAATAGGTACACACGCATGAAACAAAAACAGTAGGTAGATGACCCAGTAGGCAGATAGTTATCAATATTTTAATTTTTACCTATAGACCAAAACGAAATATATACATGCTGCAAATGTAATTTTATAAATTTATAAAAGTATGACACTTTACGGTGATACTGAAAAGGAAATGTGGTATCATTTATCCAGCAAAAAAAAAACAAAGCCAAAGCCATGCTTTGCACAAAAAAATCTCATATAAAGTAACAACACTTAAGGTATCATATTAAGTTATCTTGAATATATCGATACAGTTACGACACTAGAGAACATTACCCACCAGGACCGTATTACGGTATGGTCGCCCATTCATCTCTCCCCGCTGCAGAATTTGCGTAAACAAATTGGTTTCGCGATTGCCATTTTATACTCCCGCACGCGACACTCCATTGTTTTATTTATCGTTACCAGTTTCGGCGGCGCGTTTGCGATTAGGTTGTAGTGCTTTTTCCGCTTACAGATCGCTCGCGTTTGTCAATCTTTAAACATTTTTTTATAAGGATTGTTTAAATCGACGACCTGTCTAGTTTATTTCAATGTTAGATTTGTTTTCTACATATTTTTATTTCAATGTTCGATTCATCCTGTACCTGTGTGTACTAGTGTTACGATACTTTATGCATCTAGTCAGGATATGTTTATTTCATTGGCCTATTCATATAGTGCTTGGTAGTTCACTAAACTAGAGGTTGTGGACATGTTTTGGGTCAATAATTACGAAAATTCGTTCAGTAAATGGGCATAATCTAAAACATTATACAGTGCATATTTTACACCTAGTCTAGTATCACGTGGCTGTGTGTTACCTGACACTACATATGATGATGTTCTCCTAGCCGATTACGGCCATGGCGGCCAGTCTCAACGGAGCTCAGTCAACTACGAAGAAAATATTATAGTGTATGTGTGTGTGCACACATGCACTATAATATGCTACTATAATATATAACACACAGGTGCTCTCTCTGTTCCCTCTCTCTCATAGTACATTTATGTTTAATATGTATGTATTTACGAAACAAAAGTATATATGTATTTACATCACTTGTCCAGTACCAATAACACAAGCTCTGCTTAGCTTGGGACAAGATGGCGTTGTGTGTAAGATGTCCGAAATATATATTTATTACACCATGTATTCTTATGTTATTTTCAGTCTATTCTACCTGACCCATTCTCTCCTTATAAGAAAAAAGTAATTTAGGTCTGAAAGAGTTAATTTAAACCATAAAGTGTAATTTCATATCAGTTATTAAATGTCGCATTACAATAATTGACTACAAATGTTATATACAAAAACGTGCAAATGTGAATTATATATAATTAAATAAATTCCATTACCCAAAACAATTACTAATCGCGTGTAGACATCGTTCTACAGATCATTACTCAGTAATGTAGGTAAAAACTGTAATTTATTAAAAAAAGTGTGCTGGGCGCGGCCTAATGATTTACTGAGCCTTACAAATGGGACTGTCATCGCCGACGGCCTACTATCTGTCAACATTTGTCATCTGTGGCTCGTTGATCGCTCTCAATTACTTTAATTAGCGGCGTATTGAATTAATTGGTTTATAGGATTAGGCAAATTCTTAGCAATTTGTTTCGTCATTCAAAGTTTTTTAGACTGACAATAGAATGATATTTTTTCTTATATATTAATACTTTTTGTGATACTGAATTCGGTTTTTATCATACACCTAATTTACATCATCATCATCATTAACGTCATCATCAGCTTATCCCAGCCCACTTTTGGACATAGTCCTTTTCATTTTCCTAATTTACATATATTTTTAATAAGCTTAAATTATTTGGTAATTTGAAATAATTAAGATTGTTGTAGAATGAAAATATAATAAATAATTGTAGTATAGGCTCATTATTAAATAACTTAAGCAGCTAACGCGTATCATTATGGATTATCTTCTATTCTATTGCCTGCAGCTCTGTCTGTGGGTTTTTGGTTAGTAAAGAGTAGCCTATGAACTTTCTCATAAATCAAAGTATCTCCAATCGGTGCAGCGGTTAATTCGAATTTATTCTATTAGTATGGATTGCTTTTAATATTTACTGTAAAGTGCATACCTAAAAATTTTTTTTTTTTTTATTTTAAATAAAAAGACAACTCCCGCATTAGGAATATACATTCCTGTGTCACGGGGATCTTTACAAACATACATGAAACGGACACAAAGTACACCCAGACTTAGAACAACAATTTATGGATCACACAAAGTGTTGTCCCATGTAGGATTTGAACCCACAACACTTGGCTCAGTAGGAAGCGGTGTGGCGACCACCGAAACCACTAGGCCAACCGTGTAGTCTAAATATAAACTGTAATATAATTTTACAAAATTAATAAATTAAATACAATTAATCTAACCATCCCACAAATTTTGTACCATATAAACAAACAAAAACATCGACAATAGTAGTAAACATTTTAGCAGAAAACTCAGTTAAAACCCGACAGATGTCGGGAGGGTTGATGTTATACAAACACAATACCCACTAATTTGAGTACATCAAATATTCGCATTATACGTCTACAATACGCCAAATGTACTATTGTTGCATAAGTATATTATTATATATAAAAGATGTGATAATTTTAGTTTGTAATGGTGATTGTTTAAGAAGAATGTGGCTCCATTTGAGCTTTTTCACAACGCGAAGTTTATGGCCATTCGCAGTGAACATGTTGCCGATTGGTAAAAATATGAATATTAAAATCGTAACATATTATTTTAATCATATTATTTATTGTAAAATATAATTAGTATGATATTGGTACAACCGTATCGACCAGTATAGTGAAGCAACATCTGTAAAATAATGAAATATAATATTTTAATAATAAATGTCTCTTCTTTTAATTTAAATTCTGTTTTACTGACTGTTGTAATTGTCGTTTCATTAAGTTTACCTCATCCCAATTTTCCTTATTATCAAAATTTAAAACGTTTGTTGTCATCAACTACAGCAGTTAACTTTGCTGATTTTATTTGTTACTAGCTGAGCCCCGCGGTGTTACCCGTATTTGTTGTAACTGCGGGCTAGCGTAAGGCGAAGATAGACTAAAAAAGTAGCCTAAGTTATTCCTTATATCAACAGCTAACTGACAGTGAAAGTCCCGTTGAAATCGGTCCAGCAGTTCCGGAAATTACCCGGAACAAACAGACGGAGGGCACAGACAAAAATTTGAAAAAATAATATTTTGACAACATTTAGTAAAAAGCGGTAATTTTAATATTACAAACAGATACTCGAATTTTTTTTATTTGTATAGATAACAAAAAGTTTTGACTGTCTGGTCTGTTCGTCTAGTTAGTTTTCCTTTCAATTTTAATTTGATGCGAGATACACAATTCAATTTCAAATGTAGAAAAACTCGTTTTTATCATATCTATATAAGATAAAAACAAGTTTAACATATTTTGATTATAATGAATGTATGGCATTAAGTCTCCTCTGAGATGAGTTATTGGTTCTTGATAAATCATAATGTAGTGTATTATCAATTTTAGATTATTTCATTTTTATATAGAAGATTTTAAAACCAAAATACAACTATCAAGAAAAATCGAGACCGATATATTTTTATTCAGTGCTTAAGCTGACCCCATGCACTAAATTGTTGGAAAGCACCTACCGATATCCACAATGAGCCCATTATGACGCGGTATCCAATCAAGGGTGTGCAAATTTCGCACAGCCCATAATGAACCACGCAGTAACCGTGCGGTAACAAGTGTGTTTTCATAAAAGCGAAGGGCGGTATAAATCATTTTCTTGGTGCGATGCGGTGGGGTTCAGTACATTCACAGTTGCTTGCGATTGCACCTTGTTCGAATATTATAATTATCATAGATTCGAAGGTTCAGATCATGGAATGAAATTCAAATTTGTATAATTCCTCTAAGGATCTTGGTTGTGCAGAGGATTTTGTTTAATATTTAGAAGATAACTTTACTTTCTTATTTATTGTTCAATCAACAACCCATAATGTCCCACTGCTGGGCTCGGGTCTCCTCTCAGGAGAGGGTTAAGGCCATACGTCCCCACGCTGGCCTAGTGCGGGTTGGGGACTGGCAAGAATACGTTGTGGATGCCGTTGCCGTTGGAGGTTTTTAAGCCGCTCAAAGGCCTCCAACTAAGCTTCACGATTGTTATCGTATGACAACAACCGGGACCGACTGCTTAACGTGACCTCCAAATCACGGAGACGCTCATAGTAACATGCCGTTGCTTGCCCTCGGTGATTGTTTCTAATCACCGAGTGCAACTGGGCTATGAGCGCCTGATGTTTATTGTTATAGCACTAACAAATTGTGTACTGAGAGAGACCTGCATGTGACTGAAATGCGAATGTTAAGACGAATGTGTAGTGTGATTGGAATGGATAAGGTGAGGGGTAATGAGAGGTGGCCACATCAGAGAAGCTCTGAAAGTTGCACAAGCGGTGGTTATCTTGGTTTGGACATGTGCTGGGTAGACATGAGTAAAATATAGAGGACAAAGTTTTAAGAATGGAAGTCGGATTTATGAATAGAAAACGACTACAGAACATAGATAGACTTCATGAAAGAGGATATGGCCAGGATGTGAGAAAGCAGTGATAGAGGAGAGTGGAAGAAGAGAATTCATTACACCGATTCTATAATGATGAAATAAATTACGTACTTAGTTACCTCGCTGTATTATTTTAGAAGGTTTCATAGGAAAAAAGAAAACAGAATTACTCAGAGTTTATGTCTAGAAGAAGCGCTTTTAACTTTTAAAGAATATGTGTTGTAAAGGTAAAAAATATATAAACGTGGCAATACAACACTAAACTTGTCCAGTATTTTTTTTTACCTAAATTTGGACACATATTTTTTTCGTGATAGTAACTCAACTTCAAGTTAAAGTAACCATAATGATATTTAATGTTCTGTATTTGAACGGCAGACCATTTCTCGTAAGCCCAAATAATACATTGTTTCTACCAAAAGTTTCACAGTTGCGCTTTTCAAATAAAAACATATTGATTGACAAGCAGCCCTCAGATAGCTGCGTGAGCAACCGAACTTAATCCCATACAGTTATTTAATGTCAAATAGGGTCCATTCGTTTTGCTTTGGTCGGTTTTGAAAGCGCAAATACAATTGGGTTCGCTTAATAACTTCACCCGATGCTCTTTTTGGTAGCTAAATGGTTTAACTGAACACAAAATTAGGGTACTTTGTTAGACTGAGTTGCTTTTAGTTAATGTATTGCGTATTGATATGGTATCCGTTAGGTAAGTTTTTATATAGAAGTGTTAATTTTATACGATAAATTTTTGCTAATACATTCATACCAACATGATTGGCATTGATTAGCACATAATGATAAAATAAGTTCTAAATAGCTAACCCTTTGAACGAAATCATTACCTATTTTATTTTGAAGTTACTATCTAATTATTATATTGAAAACATAAGTTAATTAAAATGTATTTTAATTTTATTTTGCTACTATAGTCAAAATTGTTGATCTGAAACAGCTACGGATACTTTTGAAGCATTCTATAGAATTTAGATGGGTATATCTCATAAATAATGACTAATAATTACTTAGCAGGTACACCTCATATGCAGGTGACTGACCAAATCCTAGGAAGAGCTAAAAAAAAGATTTCGACATCGACTATTTTAAAGTCAATGAAATATTATTAAATTAACAAAGAATATACACTATATATTTACAAATAAAATGAAAGTGTTAACTTAAACACAATGCCATTACTAGTAGGGTATCTATTATGCATAGGCAAAGACTCTACTGTAGGGGATGCAAAAGCATCCGAACCGGTATAAAACAGATATAGGCGCCTATCATTATTTTTAAAAAAAGAAATTTAGGTGGTGAACAATCTCTGAAGCTAGCTTTAGCTAACTAACTAGTTAGCTAAAGCTAGTAGCTTCAGTGAAAGCTTGTGTGTGACAAACAGCTTACTTTAAAAAAATATAAAAGATGAATTTTTCTTACCTCTTATTAAGTACCATCAACAAAGATGAAAGATATTCTCCACAAATAATTGGATATCATTTGGTTTGGTAAGCTAATGTACTCAATACATGTGGGATTTATTCCAATGCGACAACACAATAAACTACTTTACATCTATTAAGTACTATGTGTACAGTATTCTAGTCCTCAAAAGCTATTAGTACGTGATGCAAAAACTTTGTACCCTTTTGAAAAAAACCTCTGAGGAGTATGAAATTTGGCACAGTTCAAGTTTATATAAGAAGGATACAGAAAGTCAAAAATAAAAGTATTTAATGACTTATTGGCAACCACTGTTATATATATTTATATACACCTTGTGTTATGTTGTTGCCCACGATGAACTTCGAAACTATCTAATCGAATTTTTGATTTTTTTAAATGTATTTTGCTGGTGTGTTTAACATAGGATAGTTAATATCACATTTACATCAATAGCAGCCGAGCATGATTGAAAAGACACTCTGATGCTTGGCTCGACTAGTTTTTCAAATATATTTTATATGACTTACTTGGTATTATCAACTAGCGATGTCGGTGTCATCCAGGCTCTGGTCAGAGGTTCCTCCTTCAAGGAGGTGACGGGTCCACGGGGTTGAGCGTGCAGGCCACCCGCCGCCTCCTGGTGGTGCAGGCCAAACATCAGCCCACCTAGATAGTAATGAACCATGTATTAACTTATAATAGCTCTACAGCTTAGCATATTATCTAATATAATCTTAAATAAACGAGTAATTCTTGTATAAATATAACCTGAACCTATTCATGAAATTTATAATGCAGAGGCTTTGGGGGGACTTCAGGGGAAATAAATCGATGTAGCTAGAATTCATTTCTAGAAAATTTACCATCCAGGTACCGTCTTTGAAAGATTGTTAATTACGAAGAAATATATTTATGGAGATACATTTAAAATTCTAAAGCAGCAAAACTCAAATTTTGAATTTAAGATTTTAAATTATTTATATACCTACTGATCAGTAACATGAACGATATTGGAGAGGAAAACTAATAATTTAGTAATCAAAGTATTAATTTTGATAAATATCTCAATGATTAAAAGGTTTTTTAAATATTTTATAAATAAAAACAACAGCAACAAAGAGTTTTATAGTGTTTGTGAAAAGCTAATGAATAGATTTTTCAAAGCTAAATCTATAAAAGGTGTTTCTAATAAATTCCTTATTAGAAATACCTAAATAAATCTTATTATGTTAATCACTGCTAATTATTAAGTGGATTTTTTATTAATTTAATAGAAAAATTAAATAAAGTATTTCATTTAGTCACAAAAAGTATTGCCGGCAACATTATAAGGAACTCTGAAAAAATATGAAATCTCTTAAACCAAAAAAAATAATAGTATAATTTTAACTATTTTTTTTTGTTGCCTGCGTTTTTTTTGCTTTTTTTGTTTTTATGTACTTTTTGAGTATAATATAAGAAAGGTATATAAAAAAAAAAAGATTTCGACATTGACATATCGAAAAATGGACTAAAAGTGATGTATGTGGTTTTGAATAGGTAATTATTTTATTTTTCACCCGTTAGCCATCATTCACCAACAACAAATAATGTCCCACTGTTGGGCTCGGTTCTCCTCTCAGGAGAGGGTTAAGGCCAGACGTCCCCATGCTGGCTAAATGCGGGTAGGGGACTAGCCATCATTACTTTCTCATTATTTTAGTGCTTTGAACTTTCTTAACAAATACAAAATAGGTCTGATAAAAAAGTTCGTTATGAAATAATGATTTTTTGATAATTATTACATATATATAGAGACATGCAAATCAACGGAGATTTGCATTTTTTTGCATGGCAGATGTTATTTAATTTTATAATATATAAAATGTCAATAATTTAAACTATGTAAATAATTTATACTAAACTATATTAATAAGTCTAGTATTTTATATCTACTGCTTGTACGCACTATTATAGGCATAGTGCGTACATTTATATACATTATTTATATACATTAATAACAGTCACATAACTAAGATAGATTTCGTACACTTCATCGTTGAAAACTCCCTTTAAATATGCGGCTAAAATTAATATTATGAAATCATTAATACTAAATAGAAAATTATTCGTCGCACCCAAATATATGTCATGTTAATGTCAATTAATCTAGATTTAATGAAATAATTTCTGTCATAAGACGTTACTGAATTTGTCGGAATATTAATTATTGCCGTAGCGCCGTTCATTTGCGATGCTGCGACAGGCGCTCTTGTTGACTTGATTATATCAACACTTCTACGGTATATGCTCTCAGTTAACTTTCTTTTTAATTTTCTTTACTTTTCTTGCTACGGGCCTTTTACTTTCACGTGGCTGTCATGGAGGAAAATATTCATTCTTAATGTTGCCACAACAACAATTAATCTAATTTTAGCTTTGTTGAACATTTCATTTGTTGTTCGTGGTTTTTAGCTTACGGAACCTTACTCTCTCCTTTAAATCGGATATCAGGATTAAACTCTATACAGACTCATAATATTATTCTAGATGTTGAACATACCTGAAGACCTCGGCGCTCCCGATGGATACAGCTTTCGTCCCCATCCCACGGGGTCGAGCTCGAGCGGCGGCCACGGCGAACCCGTGTACCCGCCCGCCGCGTTCAACTCGTCCGACCGAATCTCGAATCACGACACGCACCCGTATTACGCGCCCGAGAGCGCACGAACACCCCCGGAAAATCACGAAGTTTCGCGAAAATTGCGTTCTGAATTCAAAATATTTTTTGAATTCGCACAGTTCCTTTTAATCAAATAATAATTCGAATTTCGAATTGTTATTCTAATATAGTTTTTTGCTAAGTTCTTAACTTTTAAAAGTGCATAATATCGTAACTTTTTAACACAGAAATAATATAATAATTCACAAATAAACAAAACACAAAAACTGACTTTTAATTTAAGTCAAACAAACAAAAATTAAGTTGGCGGAAGTAGTAGAGCGTTAGTATCAGTATTGTATAACTACCCGATAGGCGGCTCTGTATTATCGTATGTACGTACTGGGATCGTGTCCCGGTTGTGCGGGTGATCCCGCTGTGGATTTGCGGAACACTAACAAGCGTCGCGGGAGCGAGCCGCCGAGTGCCCATGCTTCGCAGCGCCCCCGTCCGTCCCCGCGGACTGTGGGAGGCGCCCTGGGGACACGCCCTCGGCTCAAGAGCGGGATGGCTACACCAGCACAGGTGGCGCCACTTTTACACACTTCCATATTTTTTATTTGTTAAACAGACACTGTAATAATATTCCAAATTTAACTTAAAAATCGTTTTTGTGTTTTATTATTTAAAAATGGAACAGAGGCGTGCTTATTTACGGACGCGTATTATGATAATGGAGGGACATTGCGAGGTTTCCCTCAGAGACCGCAGTACGCCCGCGCGAGTAAGAGATAGCGGGATAGATGAGACGCACTACATCTCGCTGGACCAGCCGAGCTCAGCTCTGGGACGGCCCACGGCACAAGTATTACTTATTAAACCCAAGTTAGATTGACGATGATGAAATTTCAGTGGGAATTGACTTTAACTGGCAGCGAGATGAGGTTTTGTCGCCTCATTAATTATAGGCAAAGTGTGTTGTATGAATTCAACATGAACAAATCACTACATGCTAAAGTATACAAGCGATGAAAATAATTCAAGTCGTTTGACATTAACAAATGGTAGAAAACTTGGCATCTTATTTTTAATTATTTATCTTTTATGCACGTATAGTTATATATGTTTAATTTTGAATTAGTCTAATATTATGAAATTATGGAGAACTGATTATGCGACAATTTTTATGTATGTAGGATTAGTTCTCTCATTGGGGAATATTTATTTGCGAGCTGGCAAAATACGTAGCAATATAATATTTTAAAGAGTTTTTAATAAAGACCCTTAACTTAATATCAGAGTGAAACTTAGTCACTAAGTGAAATTGGACCTGACAGTCGTATATTTTAAGAGAATGATGAAAAATGAAAATGGCGAAGCATTATGCTGAACAGCATCTGTTTTTAATGCACACTGCGACGCAACTTTGCAGCAAGTGTTTGTATTGTAAAATATTTCTAATATGTGTAATGAGAATGTTTAGAGATTTATATAAATTGTTACAATATTAACTTTATAACGACACGTATTATCTTCTATTATGTTTAATACTTAACTGTGTTACTTTTAAGTTAATGTTTCAGTACTGTATTGTGTACAAATTCCCTTTATAATTTGTTGTGTTGCAATGTCGTTACTGTAAAATATTTTTCTTTCTTTCTAGAATAACTGACTATTAATACTTTGCTTAATAAATTTTATCTGCAATTAAGGATTTCAATATTTTTATAGAATAAAAAATTATTATTACATATTGTTTGCGTTTTCAACAGCATCACAGAAACCTCCTATCATATTTGACTGCCTCGGTGGCGCAGTGGTAGCGTACGCGACTGCTGTCCCTGAGGTCTCGGGTTCGAATCCTGGGTCGGACCAAATGTTTGTATGATCTACAAATATTTGTTTCGAAATTTGGGTGTTTTTTATGTATAATATGTATGTATTTACAAAAAAAAGTACTTATTTATGTATTAAAATCAGTTATCTAGTACCCATAATACAAGCTCTGCTTAGTTTGGGACTAGATGGCGTTGTGTTAGATGTCCGAAAGATTTATTATTTTATTATTATTATAACTCTAATTGACCCTCAGTCGGACTTTTAATTACAATTGACAAACTATAAACATAGAAAAATCTACAAAACTCCTTTAGAGAAGATACCACCGTAATTTAGAACCTCACAATCTTTAGAAGAAGTCAATGTATTAACAGTGTAATGGAAAGATACATAGGTACATCCTGGCTGAAGACATCGATCAAAAATCCACCGAGTGGATGACATATCTAAGTCTGCACCTCAAATGTAAATTACAACCATCAAAAAGGCTAAATACACGTGAATCCAATTATTTCAATAATTAATTTATACATGCTCATAGACAGTTATAATAAACATAAAAAAATATCACATAAAGTAGGGCTTGTTCTAAACCGATTTTCTTGACTAACATTAATTCAAGTTTAAGTTATTCTTCATTTTCATTCGTTATAATACAAATACTTTTATGCTATAAATACTTTATTGAAAACTTCCTGTTTAAGGTCAATAGACGATCACTTTCAGTTAAAGAAACTCTAGATTTTAACTAACGAATTCCAGAGATGGTGTTCTTTAAATATCCATTGCACTTGCTGTCAGTAGGTATATTCACATTTTTATTCCCGTAAAGACAGACAAAAAACCGCTAATTTAAAGGAAGCAAAAGGTTTCTTGCGATTGTTTTCTTTCTAAACAGTCTACAATATTTTCTTTGACATACCTACTATCTCAAGTCACTGAAAAATCAATCATGATAATGTGTTAAATAGATTACAGACTACAATTGAAAGGTATACATGCCTAGTGACGTGGGAAGGGGCAGCTTCACACATTAAAAAAAGCTTAGGAATTAGCAACTACTAATCAAATTTTGTAGAAATAGTTGTAATTGTTAAGAATAATAAAACGCTTAGATAACAATAATGAACTCAGGTCGCGACAAGACAGTAACACTGTTTTCCGTGTTTTCAAAACGGACGTTTTCTTAAAGTGTAGTTTAGTATAATTTCTAGTTAATCTATTTGCAAATAAGGAATTTATTAATAAGTAATTACAGAAAAGACTGCCGATAGGGCCAAACGTCCTGGAGTGGTAACTACGTACTGGAACACGCAACGTGGGTACAAGAAGCTGAAGCCCCTAGAAATGTGGTCTGACGACTTGGTTAAAATTGCGAGTAACCATTAGATGTGGGCAGCACAGGATCGTCAACCGTTGTTCGGAGCCGTATATACACTAATGAACGTCTTTCGACTTAGATGGCGATGATAGTGTTTGAACATTTTAACGATCCTGAAAACAAAACTCTCAAGAAGAAACTGCCTCCAAGGTTGAGATGGTATATCATACGGTCAAAGAAGATATACATTCAACAAGTCGAAAAATACGACAATTATATATAGTGCAAAAGATCAGACAAATTTTGAGGGTGAATAGCTCTATTATCAATCGAATTCATAAGAAAAACTATAATATACTCTTAGACACTACATTATTATAATCCTCCTCCTTTTCTGACTGTACGGGTCGCGTAGTGTTTTAAACGGTCACTTCACTGCCTTCTATTGCGCTTAGTATTGTGGGATCAAACACCGTAATGGACAACACTTTGTGTAACTCACAAATTGTTGTTCTGAGTCTATTTGTTCTTTGTTTTCGTTGTTTGTATGTTCCGAAAGACTCCCACGACATAGGAATATTCCTAATGCGAGAGTTGTCTTTTAATTAAAAAAAATACTTCCATTTTCGTATTAACACTCTAATATAGCATTAGGAAGAAAGTGAAAGTAAATGAATCGTAACTCAGTATGATCTGTGTATCATCTGGTTACACGAAGACTGTATTCTACATTGAGAGAAATGCTATAAGTAAGAATCAAATAATGATGGAAAAGTAAATTTCTATACGTGAAATGTCACCTTTGTTTTTTTTTCCGTGCGGTAATACCCTCGGATACCACCTCCTGGTGGCATGTTGGACTCGAACCGACTAAAACCGTACACCGTCTCGGGTATTGTGAGCCGGGGAATCAGGTACACCCTAGAAAGGATAACCTTGGAACCCCGACTTACTTCGGGCCACATACAGTTTCTAATATCTACACGTTTGGCCTAGTGGTTTCAGTGGTCGCCGCACCCCTTCCTACTGCGCCAAGTGTCCAAGGTTTTCACCGTGGGAGAGCCACGCTTCGGCATGAATGGGCCGGCTCGACCGGAGTGATACCACGGCCTCACAGAAAACCGGTGTGAAACAGCGCTTACGCTGTGTTTCATCGAGTGAGTGAGGATACCGGAGGCCCATACCCCAATCCAACGCCCCCTATCCCCCTCACCATCCCCCTTCCCGTCCCCATCCCCCAAAGGCCAGCAACGCACTTGTGACACCTCTGGTGTATCTGGTGTATCCATGGGCGGCGGTAATCGCTTACCATCAGGCGATACGTCTGCTCATTTGCCCCTAACAATAAAAAAAAAAAAAAAGTGTTGTGGGTTCAAATCCTACATGGGACAACACTTTGTGTGATCCACAAATTATTGTTCTAAGTCTGGTTGTACTTTGTGTGCGTTTCATGTATATTTGTAAAGATCCCCGCGACACAGGAATTTATATTCCTAAAAGCGGGAGTTGGGATTCCTAAAAGATGGCTCCCTGCTGAAAACCCCGATATTTCCGTTGCTGCATCAATTGGTGGGGCGTGAGTGCTGTGAAGCGCGCGCACCCCATACCCGAGCCTGCTTCTGCTAGGGCAATAAAAACAAAGTTTTAGTTTCGGGCCTCAGTTTAGGTTAATAGATTTAAACTGCTATGTAGTTCCTCTATGCAAAAAACAAGTCACAAACGCTTCTCATTCAATTATATTAATTATTAATTTTAGGAAGCTTACGTTACCCTCTACGGCGTAGATACATTGATCTCACTCCATAGATATGAGATCCATTCTATTAAGCATCTTTTTTCGTACCAAGTCATTATGATTGACTAACCGAGATCGTCTATCCAAAAAGCAGTTTTATTTATTATAGTAATCCAATTTGTATTTATACCTAATCCTGACTAAACCTTTCGAAAGTATTTTTATGATTGTTTTAAATGATCTGTCAGAAAAATATAACTATTTTTCAACATTCTTGAAATCCTCAATTTTTTTCAATTAGTTTGAATCCATCGACATTCAGTCAGTCGTTTTTACGCCTAAAACTGATTATTCCAGACATAGTAAAAAAAAAAATTAATGGTTAATGTACAAAAGTGTACGAAGTTAAAAATAAATAAATATGTAACTACTAAAAATAGCTACTAACTTCACATCATAATAAACCTTTATAATGTCAAATAAATATTCATCACAAGATTTTATAATACATTTCAACACCCGTACACTGTAGAATAAATTTATTAATATAAATTTTTAATGTAATTAAACCACATTTATAAACGAAAAGACACATCCTGTTGCAGTTCTGGACTTGCCGGCAAAAAGGTTACAATCGTTAAACTTACGATAATACCAAAATATTACTTTAAATTTGAAATTTGACAATTTTATGCAATTATTCATTGTATTTTCTTATTTTGGCGCTAATATATTGTAAAATATTTTGTGAGATTAAAATGGAGTGGGGTGATAAAGAGAACCGAACCGTTGTGATTGCGTCACATAAAGTAGGTATAGAACCAAATAAAAAATCCTCCATACGCTTGGTATTAGTCAAATGCTTGTGTCCCAGGCTACTGATAGGTACAATGAAACCTCCTCTGTTTGTGTGAGAAAAAGATCTGGCCGTCCACGTAGTGTTCGTACAAAAAAGGCGATAGAAGCAAGCGAAAGAATTCGAAGAAATTCTGTCTGTAAAACATTTTATATCTGAAGATAAAGATAACACCTCGAACCATGTCGCGTATTTTAAAAGATGACTTACGACTTGCAGCCTAATAAAGACACTGGCCATTTCTTAACTTATAATTGAAAAAACAACAGAGTGGTAAAATCAAAACAACTACTTAAGTGTTACGCAAAGGGACAAAGAAAAAAATTGTATACGGAAGAGATTTTTTTTTTTACAACTGAGCAATATTTTAAAAAACGATATGACTATATTTATACTGAAAGCTCTAAAGAAGCTTCCCAATTAGTTAACAGAGTACACCGTGGGCGTTATCCAACTTCAGTGATGGTTTGGTTGGGTGTTAGCCATATTTTTGTGATAAAGGTATTAAAACATCGGCATACCATCGGAAACATCGGAAACTATTTATGAGAAGGTAGTTAAGCCCCTTAGCAGCATATCCAATAACCAAAAATAGTCCTTTTAGCAAGACTGGGCGCCTGGCGCGGTAGTCATAAAGCTCGATCCACTCAATCATGGTTAGAAACGAACGTTCCAGACTTCATTTGAGCTGAAGACTGATCTTAATCCACTGGATTATAATTTATAGTTAGTTTTAGAGAGTAAGGCTTGCTCTAAACGCCATGATAATTTGGAGTCCCTAAAAACTCCATACGATTGGCAGAGAAATATTTACCCATAGAAAGAGTGCGTGCTGCTATTGATAACTGGCCTCAACATTTTCATTACTGTATTGCAGCCATTGCCGACCACTTCGAATAAGCCTTTATATATATATATTTATAATAGTTTTATATTAATGTATTAAACTAACATACTGTAATAGTAATATACCTATGTAGCGTACAGTAAAAATAATTCTTTGTAGCAATATTTATGGCAAGACTAAGTATAACGAGTACGTAGTAATCACCACATAAACGCAGTGTTTATTTATTATTGAGATTTTTATAGTATAATGTGACGTAATTTGAAAAACATTTATAGCGTGTGCGGAATTTAGTTTAGATTAAAATATAATAGAACATAGGTAGGAAGGTATATTAATCATTAATTTATCATACTTACATTCTGTTAGTCATTCCCACCATAGGTATGGGATATCTAATAATATCTGAGTAAGTTCAACAACAAGGTACAAACAACTCGGTGTCTCCGGGGCCTGAGTGCTTTGGGAGGTCTCAGAGGGACCGCCCTTTTACCACGCCCATCGCAGACCACGCCCACCTAGTGCCTAGAGAATTCACTGTAATGTGAAATATCCTTACTTGTTTTAACTTAAGATGTATGATGAATTATGGCAATGGTGCCTTTAGTTAGGGAACTGTACTGTAGTACTGAGTGTAAAGTTATATGGTACCTATAGGTACTAGTTATTATCTGTTTATGTACTTGAATAATCTTGGAAAAAGAGATGTTGAAGCAGTTTCAATAAGTAGATGACTTCTTGTTGAAGAAAAAACAACTATGACGTCATACATTAGACACAGATGGTGGTCATTGCAGATAAAGAAGCTAAAAGTCAAATAATAACAGTTGTTGAGAAAGGCGAATATTTTAAATACGTATTCTCAATCCTTGTGAGAATATTGATAATGGAAAATATTTGAGTTATTCACAATTTAGGATAGTTATAAGTATTAATGTAGGTAAATAAATTAACTCAAGAACTAAAATAAGTTTTGAATTCAATAAACGTTGTACCTTTAGATTAAATACCTACAATCACGTTGTCTCTTAACATCTTTGTTAGTTCTCAGACTTTTTTTGACCACCTCGTAACTTTATCAGATAGAGAACCAAAGTTATACAGCTCCATATGAGTGAAGGAGTTGTATTTGATCTTCTCGTAACAAAACACTTAAAAAATTAATTACGTGTATCTGGACTAGCTTTAGGCTATTTTTTAACCGTAAACGGTTCCACCATACCTATTGAGAAATATAAAAGATATATGTAGTACCTGACTAAGTGACAGAAAAAAATAATAAGGGGCTGTTTCCTTAACGCTAAGTCGTACAAGAGGCGGCCTCAGCGCGCAAGACCGCCCATCACGGCTGCCACTATGGTAACCTATCGCCGTTCACTGCTGAACGAAGGTCTCCAAGGAAAGCCAACCATCCCGGTCTTGGGGCAGTCCGTATCCATCCGCCACCAGGCACTTTCTTCAAATCATCGGTCCATCGTGCGGCAGGGCGCCCTACACTACGTTTGCCTAGTCGCGGTCTCCACTCTAACACATTTCGGCTCCAGCAATCACTGGTTCTTCTGGGGACATGACCGGCCCACTTCCGCTTCGGCGTGTTGATTCTCCGTGCCATGCCGGTTACTCCAGTGATATCGATCATCATGGTTGCCTGTAAGAAATCTATTACAGTCAACCATGATAACCATTATCTACTGACCTTATAACCTGTAAAAGTTTTTCAAGCAATTTATAATAAGATTCTATTGTATTAATACATAGAATTTTGAATCGAAATTGTATCGCATTTTCTACTCCATAGAACTCCAGTAAATCATATTTAGCATACTAATTCTGTTTCCTGTTCGTCCTTTTATAGAACAATAGTGTTTAGATCCAGGCATCGTAATCAGTTTACTATTGTGCGCCACTAACTAGAGAATCCTACGGGGAAATCTCTATTTGCATCAAACAGTTCATATCGTGAATATTAAGTTGATAATTGAAAGGAAGGCCAGCCTTTGAAAGCTAGTTGTGAAAATAATTCATTGATCGGTTGGGTTTACCTAACAAATTTGGTTCAAGTTACCTACATCATGTACCTATGTATTTTTTTAGTTGCATATTGAAGAATATCGGCATAAATATAATCTATCAAAGGTAGACTGTCTAGCCCGGCAAACTTCGTACCACCATTTTTTTTTGAGATTATTTTCTTGTTTCAAAAGCTTGTATTAGTTATTTATGCCCGTCTCAGCTTCCCACGGGTAGTACAGTCGTGGACTTAATAATTTACACTACCGGTTTTCTTATAATTTTCTTTAATACAAATCTTTTCCTGACAATAGCAAAAACACATTAAAAAGAAATTATTCAATTTGGTGCAGTCAATAGTAGCCGAACAGGTTAACACATTGAAAGAAAGAAAGAAAGAAAAGTAATTTATTTTGATGACATTGTAAAGTTAAGCAAACATAGCTAGGTTAGTTTATTGAAAGGTGATCATTTCTTAACATATTGAGACCTCTACATGCCTCGGAGAGCACGTAGAGCGACAACTCTACGTGCTCTCCGAGGCACGGCAACATATGGCAACCGTTAGCGACAGGTAACGGTTGCTTTACAAACAGTTTTGGCAATCGTTATGGGTAGTTGGAACCCCTTTATAGTTCGACAATAATCTTTTTCAGAACTTTGATATCCGCTAAGGTTAAGTAGAGATACTTGGGTTATGAAAGCCTGATGTCACTAGCCTTAGGTAAAAGAAGTTCAGCCGTAGTGCAGTAGACTTGGTGGAAAAATAAACTCCTTACATATACCTATTTATTTCATATTTTCTAGGTTTCCTCGTGTACAGTGTGTAAAACTTCAGTTACCATTTTTTTCACCAATTTATATTCATGTCTGTCCATGTCTGCTTAAAAAATATAGTGTCATGTTTTAATACCTACATTATATGTATTTCTATTTATGTATACCTAATCTACCTACATATATAATCTATTATTTTATTACCAACCAGCTGGACCCCGCGTTACAACAATAAACGCGGGTAAAGCTGCAGGACGAAGCTAGTCTATAAAATAGTAGCCTAAATTACTCCTCATATCATGAGGTATCTATTAGAGAACGTCCCTTCAAAACCATCCGTTCCAGACAGACATACACTTCAATTTTATTTATTTGTATAGATATGGCACGAAAGTACGAAATTCATAAAATAATTACGTTCACAGTACATTAGTGGACATTGAGGTCAATCAATGTTAAAATTACCTGGTACGTTTGTTATTTGAGTTTGTAATTTTATAAACATGTCGTAAACAATGAAAACTTCTAAATCTACCGGGATAACACTTGCCTTGACCTAACATTTTAAATAATAGGATGACAATATTATATTTCGAGTTTATCAGCAATGTAAGTTTAGTAAATACGAGATATATGATTTGAGTTCAACTATAATTAAAAAATCTTCGAATTAAAACTGTATTTTTGTAAGGGAACTTAAAATGACGAAATGAATATTTTTAACTTCACCACCCAAATCATTTATATCTAACAATGTAATCAGTACAATTTTACATTTTATTTCACCGTATTTAAATAACTAACTGAACATTTTATGGTACCTCGACACTACGTAACATTATGTAAATAGTCACATAAAATTCAAATAAGTAGTCACGTAGATATACTTGAAAGCAAGCTAACATGGCTTCCTCCTTCATTTTAATTCGAAACCTTAAGTCAGCTTTAAATTACACTTTTTGCCGGCCTTATAACCCCCCCGACGCGAGTCCCGGATTAGGGGCTACCAACGCGTACTTTTTCTGCCAGTGTCAAGAAACATCGTCCTGCCTTTACATGCCCCCCAGGGGGTGCTTTCAGACCCTTAACGTTTACGACTACCCGATTGCTTTTCTATGAAGGGTCTCTAGGAAATGTCCGCGACAAAAACCGACAGATGCATACGACGGATGTTGATACCAATTGATTAGTTTGCAAACAGTGTGAATTTTTCATGATCCGTGATGTGTCGAGAGCTTTTTTTGGTAGTTCACACTTTATAAGTGGTCAGGGGGCAAAAACTAGTGATAATGTAGGAAGTGGGTTAACATCCGTTATTTTACGATCAAAATGTGTTGACGCTTAGTGAAGATGTCACTTAATTGGATTATGAAAAATGAGCATTCTTTTTTTTGACATCGTTACATTCAGATCCCAACATGTGTGTATGTAAATTGTGTTTACATGTATTGTAAAAACGATAGCCTATGTAGCTCAATTCTACATACATTTGAGATATTTAAGGTTAGATTTAGGTTTTACTTTTAAAAATATTACATTTTATAGATACAAAATACAACAAGTTAACAAATTCTACGTTAAATAAATCGTCATCCTTATACGTCATTGCCATTATTATCCCTACTACATTCACAACTAAATGCTAACTTTTCAATTTTACATATTGCTAAAAAAATATGCCTACTGTAGAAAAACCCACAATTATAATCCAAACAACAACTATATCCAAAACCGAACAAAAAAAATGGCAACACGCTGTGTTTACAAATTCCACAAACATTTTGACAATACACAGTTAGTCTCCGTATGCGTCTTCAGTGACGTCTTTGACAAAATAAATAAGCCGTAAAAGGGTATTAATGTACCCTACGTCCGCAGTAAAAGGGTTAGCCGTCTGTTACACCGATACTTCTGATTTGAATTTAGAATTCACCGTTTTTTGTTAGCTACCTTAAAATTGGTATCATGCTGCGTGAGTTTTTCTAAAGCCGACAACTTTTTGGATTTCAACAAAGCCAAGCTATTCATAATCGATATATATTGAGATGTTATGCATAAGTGGTAGTGAACGTTAACCATACAAAATAAATGCCTGATAATCCAAAAGTTATGTCATATTTATTATTTATTCACTGAAGTTATAATTACTTTATTTTATTTTTAATTATATTTTATTAATTATATTTATAATTACACTGAAATTATAAGTTATTTATTAGGAATTAAAAGATATGAATTATGACTATGTGTTGTTTATTTATAATTTCTTAATAGTTTTAAATTCCTTTTTAGTTTTGATATTGTATTAAGTATAGTGTAGTTATTAATAATTTAAGACTAATTCGCAGACTAATAACGGAGACCGAAAAGCCCAATCAAACCATTGATCCGGTTTTCAAGCACATATATAAACCAAAAATAGAAACGTATTACAGTTAGTAGAGAAGACAAGTGCAAAAATTCAAACTTTTACATGTCAGAAAAGAGCTGAAAGTAATTGAAACTAAACCTGTCGCGAGGTGGCAATGAAAATAAAACTAGAATAATCTAGAAAAATCTAGGTAATGTATGCAGCCCCTGTACGTTGTTGACCTGGGCTTAATGGCTTGAAGTAATGTTTTTAAGAAATACTAACATATAAATAATTTATAAAAGAAGAGGGATGTGAATTTTTTTGCTAAATTTTTAAGCGTAATAATTTAGAAGTCACTCAACTCAAAATCTTTGTGCTCGTAATATGACCATCGTGTGAAAAGTCTGCCTTTTTTCATGGAATAGAGGGCAAACGAGCAGACGTTATGGCATGGATAGGCTGGCACGACTAGATTGACTGACTTGATAGACTGGAGTGATACCACGACCTCACAGAAAACCGGTGTGAAACAGAGCTTGTGCTGTATTTCACCGAGTGATTGAGGATACCGTCTGCTCGTTTTAAGCTAGTTTAGAGAGATCGCTGATGGGGTATTCACTCAGCGATGATTAAATTTGTTATTTACTCTTGTTTTGATATGAAAGGTATCAAATTGCAAAATCACTAATACAGTTACAAATCAGACCACATCATGCTATGCACAAGCATAAACTGAAACATACTTACTGAAACAAATATTCAAAACCCAATTTTCCCATTTCCTCCACCAAAAAATGAATGCTCGGTCCATTTCCATTGCCTTAATGGTTCGAGAATAATTTCCGAGGCATTTTCGAGGTACAATTTTCCCACACAAGCGTGTTATCATATTTGAGGGCGGTGGCGTCATGATAAAACACAGTAACTCGTCATAATGTGTTTAGCGTTTGCTGCTCCGTTCATCTGGCAAAGAATAAAATTGCTTGCATATGCAGACATGTCATCGAGAGGTGGCAAAAAATTGAATTTTGAAGCTGAAATAATGTAGGAAAAAACTACTTTATAATACGTATTTGTGCATTACATTTCGTGTGATTAGAATAGTTGATTTTTTTAAGCCAGTACTCATAATTGCTTTTAATTGGCCATTTTGAGTATCATACACAATGTCAATATTACGCAAAAACTTACACATTATTGAGCCGATTCCAATATCTTTTATAATATTATAATTTTACTTAATTGGTTCCGTATAAACCTGTAAGCTTATTATATGATGTAACTAAACATTTATATTTTTCGGATTTTTTTTCTTTATCAGTGCTATAAGGTTTTGGTGACACAGGCGGAAACACAGGTGTTCGCGCTATCTACCAAAAAGTCTCCCTTCCTTCTTCTCTCCACTTTTCAGAACACTCAACTGCCACTGCAAGATAAGCTCGGCATCCTGGGTATGGATATCCGCCGTGACCTAAACATGCGTGAGTACATCGAGAGTATCTTTTGATTATGTTGGCATAGAAGTTTGATTTTTTTCAAATCTCCAAGGAACAATAGGCCTGAGTATTTGATATGAATTTCAGGTTAATATCTCATGTCTTGATAGACAGACGGTCAATAAAGTGATACTATAAGGTTTCGTTTTTTTTAGAATTACGGAACCCTAAAAATTAGGTAACATATAGACATGATTGTATATTGGTGTCAAACTTCTGGGTTTAAACCAAACTAAATTGACATTTATAAATAGATAGCTAGAAGATTGATAGGTAAACCTCAAGAGGTAAAAAAATATCATTGTTCTGTATTGGATCACAAAAAATGACTTGTCTGCAGCCGCCTTGTTCTCTGCATTCATATTTCGGGATGCTTTACTTATTCAATATTTTCAAATTGGCTGCACACCGTTCTTGTAATGGAGCTGAAAAAATGCGGAAACCGAAGCAAATGGATTTGAACGTTGCTTATTTATGTAGCGTCGTAAAATATTATTCTCAAATTCGCTTTGAATTATTTTGGCAAGATAAAATTAGACAAAAAGCTTACTCTGTACGGGTAATATGCATTAATAATAATTACAATAGTTATGGTATTATATTATATACGTAATAAGTATTATTTCTATTGTTTCGGACGTCTAACACATATGGGATGGGTCATGTCATTATTAAAAAAATCTATTGATTCTAGTACTAAATAGTATAAAATACAATAAGTCCTATACTGTGTTGATAGATCATCACAAAAATAATGGTGTCTTTAGACTAAACTCGATCTAACACAAGAACGACTTAGGTCACGACCTCAACAAATAAAAAAAGTCTCTAGACGAAGAATGCCCTTTCTTAGTTTGTCCGATTCCCTCCCGTCCTAGTTTCAGGCTTTAGTCGATTATTGTGTGACAAGAATATAAAGGTCGTGGTACCAACTCAACCTTCAAGCGAGCTTTATTTCTGTTGATGATGGTGCGGAAGCTACTGTCTATAGAGTCATTCACAAGCCTGTCATGTTATTTTAATTATGTAATTGAGGCGTAGAACCCGTAAATTGTTAGAGTTTTGGCGTAACCCTTTCAAAGCATGACTAATGACCCCTTGTGATGAAGCACAAAGATATTTCTGCGACCGCAACTTTACTTTGAAGTCAATTTAGTGAAAATACTGGTAACTATGTAACAGTTACAATTATAATGGACTGCGTTCTTTTCTAAAAAATAAAACATAAACTTTAAAATATAGTGTATTAAAAAGCACAAACTCCGTGTTCAAAATATCGCGCCCTTTAATAATTGATGCACCAGTGCCTAACAAAGTAACAAGTGGATACAATTCGCCATATGACCAACGTGTCAGGGCTATCATTTATCATCTGAGATGTGACAACTGAATTTATTTTGTAAAAAAATAAACAATAGGACGCGTTAGGGCTCCTCTAGCGCCCCTCGATAAACGTTCGGACTAGTAGTTTTTATCACAGACCGTTTAAGATGCAGAGCTGTCATGTGGATTTGTATTATTAATTGTAATAAGAACATGTTTTTGATATCTTTTTATTTCATATCTTGTGTGTGCTAGCTCTTTTATTAATCAACTTCAAAAAAGGCAGAGGTTTCTCAATTCGACCGTATATTTTTTTTTCAAAATGTAGAGAGAAATATATGCGTATTCATTTCTTACATATAGAATGGGATACATAAAGCCGAAAATTTTATTAATATCTTGGCCTATCGGATAGCCTAGATAAGTATAACATTAGTTTGAAGTGGCGACTCCTAGCAACTTAGTAATCCTGATCTTCTTAAGATTGTCAGCATAACTCATCACAATTTAAAAAAAAAACAGCCCTGTCTATTCGTTCTATCGACTGCATTTGACATAGGCATCAAAATCTAAGGGCAGTCGGTTCTTCTCTGATTTAGGGTGCAACACAATGGAAAGATAGCAATTTGATATTCCGGCCACATTTTTAATAAGCACGCGTTTGCTAACAGTAATGGGCCAAGTGGGCCCACTATTTAATAGCTTTTTGTTGTGCCATTAGACACTTGAGTGGCCTTCTAGTATGGTCAGTTTTTTGTTGATAAATTAGGCCCGTTATGACGTCAAGATTTCGCTCACTAAATATTTAAATATTTCGGACATAAATAAATATATCGGACATCAAACACACGACGCCATCTAGTCCCAAACTAAGCAGAGCTTGTATTATTCATTTATTTATTTATTATACATCATGTACTTAACGTTCATTGACGGACTTAATGCCTAAGGCATTCTCTACCAGTCAACCTTTAGGTGATGCAAAGAAAATAGGAAGTAGGTGCAATTAGGTCTATTTATAAAGTATTAAATACACATACATATATAAACTTACCATAAACTACACATAATACATATATGCATATACATACTCTTACTAAAATAAAATAAAAATAATTACATACATACACAAACAAATACCATAACTAGAATGAGATGTCATTTATGAATTGGTTGATTCTGCGAGCTGATTTAATAAATACCGCTTTACTTTTGTTTTAAATGTAAAAACGTTGGTGGCCATCCTGACCTCGGGCGGAAGCTCATTCCAAAGAAGAACAGACTGCACAAAAAAGGATGAGTCGACGAACTCAGACGTATGGGAGAGACAACGAAGAAGAAGGTTATTAGAGGTGCCAAACCTCTTTAACTGAGAGGAATACAAATAATACATAGGAAACACCCAAAAGCGCAGTAATCGCAAACGCTACCACTGCGCCACCGGGACAGTCAAACTGTTTCAGCAAAATAATAAAACAAAAAAATATTTTATTTAAAACTAGAGCTTCGGTCTGTGAGTTTATAAGTATAAAAAGTGTAATAAGTTTAAGTATATAAATTACCGTATCTTCTTGATACAACGAGAAACTGTTAAAAACATAACTATACCTAGCATATACAGAGCACTTATGCCAGTATTTTTACAAAGTATTCGGATTAAATTATTAAATAATTTTGTCATACTAGATAAAAAGTAAAAAAACGTCCTAAATTCAATTTCGTCGTCATCTGAAGGGCATTAGACACAAAATGTACCTACAACTAGACAATAATCGTATATTGTTTGTTCTCCTGTCATTGATTTAAATAAACTCTTTTAAGTCATACCTTTTAGAAATCTGAAATACGATGGTTATCAAATGATAATATATAACTATATTTAAATATTACTTTTTCATTTTTAATATATACCTACAATATTCCCTGAATAAGCAGTTTGACTGTTTGTAGCTTAAAAATATCACATATGCATTGCATTATGATTCATTACGATGTTTTCATTGAGTTGCCCACTTGCCTCTGAGTAACGAAGTATTGTGACCCATCTGTTCATGATGTATGCCCCGGCTTTTTATGATCTTCACAAGTGGGTAAAAATGTATCAGTTATACCCAGTACCCCGCGTTTTTTATGAGATTTGATTGCTTTTTATTTGTTTTGTATACGTTTATGTAAAACTTGCAAATATTATTATTATTAATAGTAAGTTAACTTGTGTGTGTTAACGGTCTAAAAATTAGATAACCTTGAATTATATTTAGACATATTTTAGACGTTCTTTAGCGCACAGTACACCTGGGTGGTAAAAACTACATCAGTACAAATATAAACATGCTTGACACATAAATGCAATCAAATTTAAGGTCTTGAAAAACGCAAACAATGATCCTCATTATCTTGACAGCTATATGTATATAAAATTACGGAAAGAGAACGTTTTATAGACTTTTTAGATAAATAAATATTTTATGTATAATTTCATACTCTCTCTTTCATTCCCGTGTGTACACATTTATTTATAAGAAAGAAGAAATCTCTGAAGCATGTTAAATTCTAAACTTAGACAATACAACTTAGTACAAACTCAGGTGAACTTAACCAGATTGGCGGATGACTTAATTAGTATTCCGGTAGTAGCTATTCTAACTTGTTAAACTTAACAGACCTAATTAGTACCGTCTTGTTTTGTGCCTGCTAAGACATGTTTAGTTTGTGGGTACATGTGTCGAATGTGTTGCATACGTGCTAGACATACCTGGTGATTGATACAATGAGTTTTTTTAATCCTTATTTACTGAGCTTAGCCACAATTTTGATTATGTCGCTGCAGCATAGCAACTTTTTATTTTGCCTATACAAATCATAAAAACCTGTAAATCTGTCAAAGTACTGGCTAGGATGCTGTTACATCTTCCAACTACCATTAACATATCAATAAGGAAGCAATCTCTAAGTTGTTGGTTTCGTGTACATTCCATCAAACATGCTCTACATCCTCTATACAATGAGTTATGTGTGGTATTTAGTTTATGTTCACAAATGTTTTTGTAAATATAAAAAACTTTTTGGTATAGTTTCATCAACTAGTCTTTGTATAGGTAATATGAGTAAACGGACTGTTATAATTTTATTTGGGATTACATTTCTTCTTCTTCTTTGTCCGAGTAGTATCGGGTCACGAGCCCTACTCATCCCATGGCTGTCATAAGAGGTGACTAAGGGTACTGTATCACTGCTAAGAGAAGGAAATCTTAAAACAAATCCTATAGCAACACGTCTTCCCAGCGTGATATAGTATAGGCCAAAAAGGCTCTACATAGGCCTCTCTTATGAGTGGAGGTTGGTTAGTGCCTTATTCTCTGTTCTGTGGGTTAGTGTATGCGTGAGTGTGTGTATGTGTGTGTGTGTGTGTTTTTATTAAATAGGGTCCATCAAGTAGACGTGTATCCTGATGATCTGTGACCGCCGCTCACGAACACCCAACACCAGAGGCATCAAATGTGCGTTGACGGCCTTTGGGCGATGGCGAGAGGATGGGAAAAGGGATGGGGGTGGGGTTATGGTTTGGACCTCCGGTGCGTTCATTCACTTGGTGAAAAAAAGCGCAAACGCTATTGCACGATGGTTTTCTGTGAGTCCGTGGTATCACTCCGGTCGAGCCGTTCCATTCACGCCGAAGCGTGGTTCTCCCAAGGTGTGTGTGGACTGTTAACCGCTGTTGATGATGATAACGACATTTCTTACTTCACAACTTCTGCAGTATAGAACTCCATCAAGATTTGTACTTCACAAATATGTATTGATCAATATGCTCCGATTTGCAAAGTATATAGTAGTACCCATCCAGAATAACTACTATAGTTTCATTAGTTAATGAGACAAGAGTTAATTAATATGGAAGTTTATATAGCAAAAGTAGTCATTATTGGGTCTAAGTTACCTGCGTAATTAAAAACACATACAGTAATTAATGACCTGATTATGTTAAAAGTATATTTTCCATTATGTTAATGTTCAATGGAAAGCGTTATAGACATTAATAATACCTATGAAAATTCCCATTTGAGCTGAACACACAACATCCAAGTGTTCCATAAATCAACTATAACAACATATGTATGTAATTATATCTAAACAAATTAATAAAATTGAAGTGTCTGTTTGTAATATTAAATTAACCGCTTTTTACTAAATGCATGCACCCGGGTATATATACCAAATACCTTTTTTTAATTTTTGCCTGTCTGTCTGTTTATGCCGGTTAATCTCTGGAACGGCTAGACCGATTTTGACGGGACTTTCACTGGCAGATAGATGATGTAATAAGAAGTAACTTAGGCTACTTTTTTCGACTAGCTTCACCGCGCGGCCGTACTCGTGGTCGTAAAGGTACAAAAAGAACCGCGGGTAATACTGCGGGTCTCAGCCACTTCAAAATAAAACAGCAATGATCGACGCAGTAAAACATACAGGTGTTATTGCTAAAGGTTCTATTTATTTATGTACGAAATAATATTTCACCAACAAACGTGCACTACCAAAACCCAAATTGGCCTATCAATTAGGCCATTTCTTGTCCAATTAAGTCATGCTCAACTCGTGCACGGTTATTTGATATGCGTAGTAATATCCGGCCGTTGGGCGTCATGCATCGACTTGAGGCCGCTCTAATTAAATAGAAATCTCAAGACAATACTAGAGGAACTGAATTCGCAAACGTAGTACCACACGAGGTGAAAATTTGAGAATTTAATTAGTTATTCCCGAAATATGCATTTGAACAATTAGGCGTGATTTCCAAATTGCTTCAGAAAAGGTCGGCTGGGAACCGAATAATTAGATTTGAAGCTTAAATTGAACTTCGGAGTAATGAATTTCATATTCCGCATAGGCTCATGCTCTCTACCATTTACGTAGGAATTGAATCGAGCCTTTCTTTTCTATCCCTGGGTTTGGTCTTCGATTTGTATGAGTGATGTTATGTACTGAAACTTTTCGATTTACTTTAAAAGCAAAATATAATAATAATAAGAATAATAATAATAAATAATAAATATTTCGAACATCTAACACACAACGCCATCTAGTCCCAAACTAAGCAGAGCTTGTATTATGGGTAGATAACTGATATTACTACATAAATACTTTTTTTTTTGTAAATGCATACATATTATATACAGAAACCACCCAAACTCCGAAACAAATATTTGCAGATCATACAAACATTTGGTCCGACCAATGGTTCGAACCCGAGACCTCATGGACGGCAGTCGCGTACGCTACCACTGCGCCACCGAGGCAGTCAAATATAGAATTATAGACAGGTTATCGAAGTCAAATGATGGATTAGAGAGATTCTGACGACTTCACCGATAGGATTCCCAAAATCTAATCTTTGTTGGTCCATATTTACGTCTATAAATTATCAATTTAATATAATTTATAGATTGCTATACATTACTAAAAACACAACTGTCATTCACCATAAGATAGAATACTTCGCTTTCAAAATTCGCCCCATGTAACTGCACATGAAATCCATCTCAAGTCTAAACTAGCGGAAGTTATAATTTATGAACGGACTTCCGGCGGGCGCCTTGCGACCTGCTTCAGTACAGGTAATGAAACTCCTTATATATTATGCAAAGCGTCTGAAATCGCCTTAAAACTGATGCAACATGAGGAAGTTTGCCAGACTCGTTGATTGAAGCGTATGTTGTATAGTTTGTGTAAAATATTATTACAAATTGGAACTAGGTAGATATTTCCGTACCCTTACATACATGGTTTTTGCTTATTTTGTGTTTCTAACTACCAAATTTTATATAATTTTAAACTTTTTTTTTCTAAGTATATATCTAATTATAAGTTTTTAATGCTAATATTTCTTGTTTATAACCATATTTAATGTTGATGAATTTTAACCCCTGTTTGTTAGCTTTGTCGTCTTGCATTTTATTGGGTTTACATAAAAAATAGTTTTAAAGAAGTAAAAAAAAAGCTTAAAAAGTCGCTTACAAACAAACATACAGGCAAAGGTAAAGAAAATCTTCGTCGAACTCGCGCAGGAAGGGTTCCGTACCATTGGCGTTATCAATATCGAGCAAAACCGAGCAAATAATAACGCTCGTTGTATAGGAGCCCCCTTAAATATTAATTTTATTATGTTTATTTTTTATATTTATTGTTATAAAATATAAGCGGCAAGACAAATACATCATCTCTGAAAATTTCAACTATCTAACTAACACGGTTCATGAGATAAAGTCTGGTGATAGACGGACGTTCAGCTAAGTGTTAATAATCGACTGCCTCGGTGGCCCAGCGGTAGCGTATGCGACTGCTGTTCCTGAGGTCTCGGGTTCGATTTCCGGGTCGGATCAAATGTTTGTATGATCTGCAAATATTTGTTTCGGAGTTTGGGTGTTTTCTATCTATGATATGGAGGTGTTTACAAAAAAAAAAGTCTATAAGTATTATATCAGTTGTCTAGTACCCATAGTACAAGCTCCGCTTAGTTTGGGACTAGATGGCGTTGTGTGTTAGATGTCGGAAATATTTATTTATTTATTTATTAATAATTGGGTCCCGTTTTACCCTGGAACGGAACATGAAAAACGTGTAAAAACACATGAATTAATAATTCCAGTTCAACTGACGGTTCAGTTGGTTTTGGGACTAGTGATTCCGACGGCTAAACTCTTTAATTTAGCCAAATCAACAATGAGTAATTTAATTGGCTGACACACATCTAGATTAAAAATATATGAGTCCTAGTACTTATTTCTTTTAACCAATATTAAAATATTAAACCATGAATGTATGTATGAATCTATAACAAAAGAAAGTAAAACCCAACTACAAAAAAAACGACGCTGAAAAAGTGTGAAATAAGATTTTCAGGACATTGGATTAACCAACGTTACTGAAGAAGCAACATAATAAACACATGTAAGTTTACAATACTACCATACCATACGATACTATGGTGTCGTGATGGTGTAATACATTGAATGCATGGTCAGCTAATGTAAGCTAATGTAACAAGTTGCGATTCGATCTCACCAGAGTCACTAGTCAGATTTTGTTTTTAATCACAGAAAGATTTTTTTTTAATTTACCTCGGTATCTCTGTTTGTTCCGGCTAATCTCTGAAACAGTTGCACCGATTTTGATAGTACTGTCACTGGCATATAGCTGGCTATATATAACTACTATTGACTACCTATACATAGCGGATAATATAAGGAATAATTTACGCTACTTTAGATTATCTTCACCCCCCGGTGTTATCCGTGGTTGTTGTTGTTAAGGTACAGCAATAAACGCGGGGTTTAGCTAGTCTATACAAATATATAAAATTGGAGTGTCTGTTTGTAATATTAAAATAACCGCTTTTTAGATTATGTATGTATGTATGTACGTTACATTTAGCAAAATATCTTTTTTTTTTATTTTTGTTTATCTGTCTGTCCGTATGTGTGGGCCGACTTCGACGGGACTTTCACTGGCAGATAGCTGATGATATAAGGAGTAACTTTGGCTACTTTTTCTAGACTACCTTCGCTGTCGTTTTGCCTGCGGTTATAACAACAAACGCGGGTAGAACCGCGGGACTCAGCCGGTATTAATAAAAATGGCGCTAAAAGCACCATCTCGTGGTTTTAGTACTGTACTCAAAAACCGCGGGACACACTTGAAAGCGTTATGTTCAACGCCATCTATACATATATTATTTGCAATAAAAATGTAACTTGTTGGGAAATACCTACACGAAATTATGACTGCTAGCATAGGTTGAAAGTTGAAATCAAATTTATACTTATTCATCGTTAGCGCTCCCTGCCGGCAAAAGAATAAAGCTTTAAAACACAAGTCGCAACTTTTACCACCTATTTCCTATCTGTACCAGAAGATGGCGCTTTCATAATTTTAGTCGAGTAAAATATTCACAGCCCTAGGAGTACAAGAAATCCTGTTCCTCTTCCGTAAATCTATCCACCTACGGTGTTTTTATTTAACGATAATGAAAATTATTTAAGTATTTCAGGCCAGTACGTCACTAGAGTTAATTGGTAGTGTTACATTTTACTAGTGGTCGTCCAATGTTTCTACCTATTAATTTGAGGGTATGGTTTTATTTACATTTTCGACGAGGTTAGGAAATTTAAGTGAAAACTATTCAGAGTGATTGAATTTGTGATATTTAATTTATTATACACATAAGAAAAGATTATGAGTAAAAATGACATTGATACACATGGCTATTATGCAAAGACTTGTTGTAAAGACTTGATCATTCTCAGTCACAGAACTGCAAACGCTTTTCACAAAAGGTACCTTTTTACCGGTAGTGTAGCTTGAAATAGATGTATAGATGCCGGGACTCAAACCACATTCGGCGCCGAAAGACACTATACCGGCTAAAGTACCTTTACATACCAGTGGGCCACCCGAATCACCCTGCAAAAGAAATAACTTTACGTAGGATACACAAGATTCCACATTAGTAAGTGGGTAAATAAATAGGGTATAAGGTTAAAAACAATATATATTGAAACATAATTCGCCTATCTATG
This sequence comes from Hyphantria cunea, assembly GCA_003709505.1. Taxonomy (NCBI): domain Eukaryota; kingdom Metazoa; phylum Arthropoda; class Insecta; order Lepidoptera; family Erebidae; genus Hyphantria; species Hyphantria cunea. The sequence goes on from PKRV01000512.1 coordinate 988,174, forward strand.
CTCGACAGTGGTTTAAGCGGTCGCCACGCCAAGTGTTGTGGGTTCAAATCGTAAATGGAACAACATTTTGTGTGATCCACAAATTGCTGTTCTGACCCTATGTGGTCTTTGTATCCGTTCCGTGTATGTTTGTAAAGTCCCTCGCGACACAGGATGTACATTCCTAACGCGGGAGTTGTCTTTTAAGAAAAGAAGAAAAAAAAGAAACTGAAAACAGCCGTAACTCAGCAATGTAACTACATAACAGACCACGCCACGAAATTTATGACACTGTGCTTTACGTTTTTACTATTTTTAACTTATATCCATTTGAATCTTATATCCACTCGGAAAAGTTAAAAAAATAGGAAATCGAATCCAGATGCACACCGCCCGAAGATATGATAAAAATAAATTATACCACATTCAAAAAAATAATAACAAAAGAAATAGAGATCCCATGTAAACATATGCAATATCAGTGTAAATCGAAGCGAGTAATTAATTTTAAAAACTGCAATAAATACCAGACAACTATCCTTCCCGTACGAGCCAGCACAGATTTGTGCTTCATCTGATAAATAATAGCCGCTATAAATTTTCTTGCACGCGCTCAAAGGTATAATTGGAACACACACCAGATGAAGTACTGATGAAAGCTTGTTCTGAAATGTTAATATATGTTAAAACTCTTAAATAATTACCTAAAGAAGAAGATGTGTCACCGCCCATAGTTATCTAATGGGTGTCGTAAAAGGCGACTGAGGGAGGTGTGAAACAGTGCCTGCGATGGTTACACCAAGTTAGTGAGGATACCGGAGGCCCATAATCCAACCCTTGCCCTCATCCCCCTACCCATCCCCTTATTCATCCCCTAAGGCCGGCTATGCACTTATGACGCTTCTGGAGTTACGGGTGTCCTTGGGCGGCGGTAATCCCTTACCATCAGGTGATACGTCTGCTCGTTTGTCCCCTATTCCATAAAAATATACAATATTGGACGACATCACTGCAAAGAGAAAGTAATACTTGAAACAAGTGTCATACGAATCCGTCTGGCGAGTGTGGCTGTGGCGTGGCGTGGAATGCTTAAACCTCGAATGTCTATGTCAGTAGTGGACTATATAAAAGGCTGTATTGTGAAAACACCCATGATTTGAAAATCTATTAGGTATATCGTTAGGTATAGTCCATTCGCTTAGATACGGTCCCCTTGATCATGCTGCGATCACACGTGCTGCAAGCCGCCACAAAGTCGAAAGGCCCGCCTGCGGCGTACATCCACAAGTAGGTATGTTTTGTCAGTTTACGCCAATGTATGAATGCAAACCCGTACGCAATTGTGGTAATTTTTCTAAAATACTAATATATATTATATTCGTATTTTAGAACAATAACCACAATTGTGTACGGGTGCACTGACACTATCTAAAGCAATGAACTACACTAGGTGTCTCTTGATAAACAAAAGCAAGGTGTATATTACACCAGCTTTCTTCTATTTGACGATATTCACGAAAACTAAATTATGATAGGTAACGAGAACTGTTCCGCATACTTTACGCATGGGAAAATGTCGGAAATAATCGAAGGCAAAGAATTAAATAAATTTATTTTACCTTTTCGGTTAATCCAAATCCAGAAGTTACGCAAAGAGTCTCCTGTTTTAACAACGTATTTGAAGTAATCATCCGAACAGGATAGATCTTATCCGAAAACTTGATGTTGTGTTCGAGCTATACAAGTTAATATGTTAAAGAAAATATAAGATAAAAAATTGCTAATTCGTCAACAGCTAAGTTCATTGTGAATACTTAAAATATTTAAAGAGGCACAACTACTACTAGGCGCTCATAGCCTAGTTACACTCGATGATTAGCAACAATCACCGAGGGTGAGCAATGACGGCGCGGTCAGTACCTAGATGGATGACCGCTGGTGGCATGTTACCATGCGCGTCTCCGTGATTCGGAGATCACGTTAAGCATTCGGTCCCGGTTCTTATCGTAGGATAACAGTCGTGAAGCTTCGTTGGAGGACTTTGGGCGGCTTAAAAACATCCAACGGCAAAATTACGTAGCCACAACGTTGGCAGTCTGCAATCCGCACTTGGCCAGCGTGGGGACGTATGGCCTTAACAATTTCCTGAGAAGAGACCCGAGCTCACAGAGGGACATTAAGGGTTGTTGTTGATTGATTGATTGAACTACTACTAGTAGTTTGCAGAAAACGTAAAATTATTTTCGATATTTTTAGTTTCAAAAGATTAGTTGTAGAGTAGTGATGAATATTAAAGTATTGAACCTTCAGGAGTCAAATTTTAACTTAAAAAAAAAGGTTTACCACTAATACTGCTATGTCGTTAACCAGTGTATTTGTGTCGTATTTCGCGTGGTTATACCAATCAGCGATTCTTCTCGAAACGCCAGTAACATTCAATAGGCGTACTAAAGGGCTCTGGTCATTCTGATCGTAAACGATTCTTAGAGTGGATTGACCAGCTCCAGCTATAACTCTCATTGCTTGAAGGTGTTTTCTGCTTCTAGTAAAGGATAAAAAAATGTATATACTCGATTTAGCACGTAGTTTTTGGTAATACAGTGTTAGGCAAATATAGTTTTTTTTTATAACTGAGTGGATGATGAAAGGCAATGCTTTGTATTAAGTACAAGGGTTCAAGAAACAGACGTGGTGGTATCTTAAAGTTACACAAACATATTTTATACACCTGAAGCCGAGGCCGATGGCTGGTAGTACATATTTTCAATGTGAAGTGTAAGTGAATATATAATAAAATAAAACAAATAATAACTAGAGCTCAGTAGCTTGACTCTTATGTAATGTATGTTGATCATTTCTGGAGCTCTCATGCATTATTGTCTATATGCATCTCATGTCTTAGCAATTGCGTGTATTTATCTTCACACACACAACCAACACGAAAAATATATAAAATCCTTTGTGAATAAACAGAAAAATGTGTTTGAAAGAAGATAAAATCTTTGAAAGGATTTATGGGTTTATCGTATCAAAATTTGATGTCAAAACGGTATAGAACCTTTTAAGTCTTTAAAGTGGGCACAAACTAAATTAATATTTTATAAAAAAATAAATTGATGTACTTACTTTGATTGAAAGCAATGGGCCGCTGATAACACGTTTTTCTTTGTGATTATTGCTCCCCCGCATATGTTTATTGGTGTTTTTTCACTGTTAAATTTTCTGTTTATAATGACCTGCAATAAGACAGTTTTAAACTTTATTATCTATTTATTTTTTTATAAAATCATTCGCTGGAGACTTACAATTCCAAGGAATCTGTTCCCTTTAGTGAATAGCCTGCATACCGTACCTTCGACTCATATCAAAGTTACTATTTCCTGTATCGAATAAAGTTATTCAATGAAAAGATATCAGAAGTAAAAAAGAATTAAATTACCTGATAAGGAACGTCGTCTTGAGAAGCTACCGTACCTCCATATATTCTTAACTGACATATATTTGGCATTCCTGTATACTTTTTATTTTCCTGAACTACATCCTACAAAAAATCCCACGTAACATTGTATAGTTTAAATTTTAGAAGCTTTCGTTATTAAAGTTCTATCTCTAGTTATTTGTTTCTAAACTTATATAGCGTAAATTTATTAATTTATCCCAACTATTAAGCCTAGAGTAAGTTACTGCTTAAAAATATAAATTACCCGAAAATCAAATGGCTTATTATTTATCTTTGCATGTTTAGCGTTACTCGCTAGTATCTGATTGATGTTTGTACTAAGCACGACCAAAATGGCGGTTACAATTTTTATAAGTGTTAATGATATTACCATTTCGATACGAAAATACAGAACCAAAGAGTGTTATCTGGGCGTTAGACATGTAAATATTCCCCTCATCTTGTAGTGATATTTATTGTGTTAAAAGTACCTTATTGAAAAGAACTTCTTCTGTCATTATGCCTATTGTGGTAAAGAAACTTCACTTAATCTCGATATATGTCAATTTAGACAACTAACAGAATCAGATGATAAAGATGTTAAAGACCGTGTTATAGAGTGAAAACCTCTATAGAAATATTTGTTAGTTTGCCTTTTGGTTTTAGTTACATATCAACTGTGATTTCTACCAAAAAAGATCGATCCATAACAAGGATCGTACCATATATTTTTATAGGTACAATCTGCAATTCCGATGCGCTGAAGGCAGAGTCGCTCGTTCATGGATATTACTCGAAAATAGAGAAAAGGATCAATAAGATAGCCTCTAAGTATCATGGTAATATATAAACAACTGCATTAATTAAGTTAATTTTATGTTTTTATTTTTATAATTTTATAAATTTAAATGATATATAAGAATAAGAATGTTAACAGCAAGCGTTATTTTGAAAGCGTCACATTTTATATTTATTGAAAAACTTCTAACTAAAGGTATTTTATTGCCCTTGGTAAAACCCGATATTAGCGTGTATACTCCTGGAGCTTCTCCACACTTAGCACCGAAAGATACCAGACCAACCAAAACTCCTTTGCACGCCATCGGACCACCGGAGTCACCCTGGAACATTGTTATTTGTTAAATTTTTTGTTAATAATATCAAACGTATACAGTACTATAGATCTTAAGCACAAAAATACCAATCAACGAATGAAATATATGTTTTTAAAGTAGACTATCTCTTAAATCTCAAAAGTTACATTTAATACTGACTGCCTGCCTCGGTGGCGCAGTGGTAGCGTACGCGACTGCTGTCCATGAGGTCTCGGGTTGGAATCCTGGGTCGGACAAAATGTTGAAATGATCTGCAAATATTTGTTTCGGAGTTTGGGTGTTTTCTATGTATAATATGTATGTATTTACAAAAAAAAAGTATTTATGTATTAATATCAGTTATCTAGTACCCATAATACAAGCTCTGCTTAGTTTGGGACTAGATGGCGTTGAGTGTTAGATGTCCGAAATATTTATTTTTAATACTGGAGGTGAAGTAACAGTAAGAGTTTGAGAGAACATCCGTTTTGAAATTATACATTATGTTCTCTCTATAGAAAAATCTCTCGGAACATATTAACAAATTTTTATATGTGTGTATTTTTTCAGTACGAATCACGGAGCCCTATACACACTGATTAAGAAGCCAGTCTAATAATTGAAATATAATTCGGTAAAATTAAATCACAGAGCAACGTACCTGGCAACTATCTTTTCCTTTGGAACCAGCACAAATTTGAGTGTGTCTAGAATATAACATGGGAAAAGTTTGCTTGCACTTGCTAAAAAGAACAAGCGGTATACACACATACCGGAGGGAAGAAGATGGTTTGCTCTGAAATAGGAGAAAACGATTGAAAGGATATGAAAATGTTATATGCCTTTTTAATAAAGTCATCCACACGTAGTCGAAAATTAATATTGAATAGAAGATTTGTTTTGTTATTAATAAAGATAAAATTAGGAGTGATTGGGTATAGCAAATGAAGCATAAAAATAGTTATAATAAACGAAAAGCAGTAGAGCAATAGATAAGCTCATTTTTAAGCATTATATTGACATTATAATGTAAAAAAATGAGCAGGATATGAAAGAGAATTATCGTTATTTAAAAATTAACAAATTAGAAGTTAGTCCACGACGGAAGGTTCATTGATATCATATAAAAAATATGAAAATAAAGAAAGCTGCAATGAACTCAGATATAACAAGAAATATATTGAAAAAAAGCAGTAAAAGTCATGTACGAATACTTGGTAGGGAATTACTGATGGATAGCAAACGATTACTTGACTGAGTACCTGAGGATCTGTAAAAAGAGTATGATGAGTATCCTGGAGAAGAGTGATGTATAAACGGAATGATACCTTTATAATATTTGAAAAAAAAGTGCTAAACTCGAGAAATTGCAAACGAAGTACTTGTATTATACTTATAATACTGAATACGACAACAACGAAAAATAATTTAGATTTTTTTCCTATCCTAATTTAAAGCTTCATGATAGTTGTTGTCAAAGAGTGGAGGTTAGTGCCTTCGATGAAACCACATTTTAGATATATTTTATTTTTTATAATTAAAACATTTTCTAGTCATCGTTGCTTACAAGAGCTTTGAAAAAGAACAATAGGAAAAGAAAATAATGAAGAATGTAACTAGGAAATATTAAACAGTACCCCATCCATGAGACCATATCCAGAAGTAGTACATGGAGTATCAGCTTCTAATTCCATATCGTAATCAGCCATTCGTATAGGTTTGATTGTTTCTGAAAATACCAAAGGCTCGTCTAGCTGGAATGTGAAATAAAACAAAATATTTAGATACATACTTCATCCTTATATCCGTATTTTCTTTGGCTACAACCATGCTATGCATCCTATTTAAGTTAAGTTTCTAAAACAGCTAGCCTCCATTAAAACATCCTGCTTTTTAACACTAACATTAACTATAATATCATCCAAAAGAGTGTTACAATATTGTACTAAATTTCATAGTGCAAGTCTTTTATCAAAGAAAGAACATTGTCAAGCACACTCCTAGTACTTCCACAGGAAAACACCACTAAGAAATAAACTGTATTATCGTTTACCGACATCAAAAAGATTTACCACTAGCACTGCAAAATCACTTCGAATTTTTTTTCTGCTGTATTTAGCATGTATGTAGCATTCAGCGATTTTCCTCCAGGTTTCTGAAGTTTGAAGTTCTTCTAGTAGAGCCCTTCGAGCGTTTTTATTCCCAAACAGATTTATATTAGAACTAATCGTGCCTGCTATCACTCTTGTTGTGTTTACAGAATCTTTAGCCCTAAAACGGAAAAACAAACAGTAAATAATCATAAATATATATTTGAATCAAAGCTGTAATGATAAATCACCTCAAGATAATAAGACATATTTTTGGTGGTGTTTTGTTTGATGTTAACAAGTAACGAATTATTTAGGAAAAAACCCCGACTGCGTCAATATTTCTTGCCTATATCAAATTCATTGAAGAAATGAAAAGATAGAAAGAACCGGACCGAAAAGTTTTACTTTTTATGTAGTGTCGCTCTTGATAAATCTATTGATACCACTCACATAAAAATATGACAAACCGTTTAGACTCTAAGGCGTGCCAAGGAAATATACATACATACATACACTCGAAAATTATAACCCTCCTTTTTTCGCAGTCGGGTAAAAATGAACTTGATTTTATAGTATAACTAGCTTGCCCGCGACAACGCCTACGTTTCCGCCATGCCAAATTTCATTGAAATCGATGCAGCAGTGTGGTCGTGAAATCGTAACAGACAAACACAGTTACTTTCGACTTTATAATATTAGTATGGAAGTATATAAGATATTGAAGTAGGATTATATATTGTTTTTTATAATAGGCTGTATGATAATTAAACTTGATAGATCTCACACACGACAGTCTTATAACAAGCCAAAGTCTATATGGTTAATCACTCATAATATCTAAATATTTTACACTAGCTGTTGACGGTTATCAGTAAATAGTAGCCTATGTGTTATTCTGATCTATAAGCTATATTATTGTAAAGTTTCATTAAAAGCCATTCCGTAGTTTTTACGTGAAAGAGTAACAAACATCCATTCTTACATTCTTACAAACTTTCGCGTTTATAATATTAAGTAGGATATAAATTTAACTAATAAGTTACATCGACATATGAAACAATCGTTCTCACAACGTATTTATTTATTCTAGATATTAAATAGGCCCGGCTATAAAATAAATCTGTCGGTGAGTGCTGCTTTCTGCATGTTTAGTTTTGTCTCTCCGAAACTGTGTAAACGAATCTAATGAGCTGGAAACCCCCGTTTAGGTTCGGTGTTCTATTAAAGAACGTCACTAATTGTTAAATTTTCTTTATCTTATATTTAAGAAATGTAAAATACTAACAACGGCTCAAAGCAATGTGCAGCAGTAACAACGTGTCTCGTAGTTACTATTGCTCCCCCACAAAAAACTGACCAAACACGACCCTGATATTGTTGCCTCCTTAAGGCTACCTGGAATTATAAAGCTCATATCAAGCGATTATATTTTCGACTTATATAGCTCTCTGGCTAAAGTTTTTTTTCTTAGTTAATCTTAGCTTTGATCCTTAGTATTTGAATAAATATCAGTAAGGTTCTCATAATAACCATTAATGGACACTTGTCCTGCAGTGCAAGTGGTAGTGTTGCATAATCTGGTAAGAATGGCTTAGTTGGCTTAATGTAATGCATTAAAAATTCGAAACATTTCATAATTTTAAATTCAAAACTAGACTTCTTCTTTTAATATTTTTGTAGTTTTATTAAAACATCCAAGTCTTTTTTTACTAACTACTTACTAATATTATTGTCATTTTGTGAATAAATATCTGAGATATGTGTCACTTGCGCCATGGTAAGAGAAATATTTTTATGAAATTTAAGAACTCGTTTTCAACTACGGGAAAGTTAGGTTTCATAACCAATAGGCCGTCTTGACTGGATTACTATTACAGCCTTATATAAAAATGATGTGAAGGATTTTTAGTGGCTACTCTACAAAGAATTGAGGCCAATCCTACCCTTATTTTAGGCTGGGCAAAGTACTTAAGGACGCTAATGACCTTGGGCGGTGCAGATCACGACAGTAACAATCAAATGAAGCATCTACTCGTTAGCTTCCTACACTAAATAAGCAAATTTCATGTTGACTATACCTGATATGGAATATCTCCCTCAATAGCTGTTACTCCACCGGATATTCTTAGATGACATTTATCATCTAGAGGAGGGTACTTTCTGTTTTCCAGTATTATATCCTATGTAAAGACAAAATATGTGTAAATAATATGAAACATTTTATAGCTAGTTAAGTTGTTTTAAGGCACAAACGAAAGTCAACTTTTCTGCTTTTTGAGTAATTAGATGGATCTGATAGAACAGATATAGTACATAATGGTAGCCAGCTTAAAGTGTGAAATACTTTTAGTCATTTATTAGCTTTTCAGCTCAGAAAAACTTTTTGTCAACCTTATTTGTTTTGCATATTATTTCCCCTTCGAAATAAAGTTCACTTCACTTGTGCAGTTTTCGAAGTAGGTAAGGTAAGTATATTTGCACCAGTTTACCTAACCAATTAGTTAATTTCTAAGGAAAGGACTATGACCAGCATTTAACTACTAAAGAATATATGTAGACTCTGAACTTTAACTAAATACGTTCAAATTTCTCATATACTTTATGCTAGTATTTTAAAAAATATGATAAAATCTTTTTTTTTTTTAATGAATACTTTACTTTTAAATACCTAAGAATATACTCACTAAACCATTAATTGAACAACACGACACATTAATTTATTTACTTACGAATGGAATACGACAGAGCGTAGAATTGGATTCTACCGAAATATCCAAGAAATATACTTTAATTTTGTACCATAAGCATCATATCAGCCTTCCACAGTCCATTGCTGGACATAGGCCGAATATGTAGATTTTCTTATGGATTTGTTGAATTTATTACATACTGTTATCTAGATGTGCAGGTTAATATATAATTTTCATATATTATAATACTTATCATTGATGAAGATTACCCGAAAATCTAAATCAGTCATATCCAAATAACAATAGCCCATATCCATAGTACATAAAATTTCTATAACTGTCAGGGTTCCAATTGGACTAAATAAACTTATCACAGACATTTTGGCATCGTGTAACTATTCAAATTATCATCTATAAGGTTCACATTTTCAAATTCTCAGAGTATTTAGTAGATTTTCATTATATCCTACTGTACATCAAAACAAGATTTACGACTTTTCGATATAGAGACATTGACATTGATTGTCCTTAATTTCACAACTGATGCACCAAATTATTTATGGCAAATCATAGAGCAACGCAGGCTGGCAGACCGGAGTGTTTTATTTACAGTGTTGCTATAAGTGGCAAATACAACAAGAAGATTATAATATGACGACATCTGCTTTATAAGGCATAGGCGGTCTCGTATGGCATACTGTTCTCATTTTTGAACAAGAGTTCCTCAGTACTAGCTCCTCCCTCTGGACCGCATGGAACAGAGTTCGACATGAATCGTCAACTGCCAAGATGTTAAAATCGGCTAAACTCTCTGCCGCTAATCAGAGGTGTGGCCTCGCTATGCATCTTCTATTCATTATAGGGAGTGCTCTGAGGAATTGTTAGAACAGATCGCTGTCGCCTCTTTCCGCCATCCTCCTACGCGACAGCTATTTCACTCCCTCCATTTAGATGGTGGGCAGTCCACAACTATCCGCTTCTCCAGAAACTTTCTACCTCGCACAACAAAACTGTGGAATGAACTGTCGCCTGCAGTATTCCAGTACCAATACGAAATTCAAACCTTCAAGAAAAGAGCGTACTCCTTCTTAACAGGCCGACAACGCACTTATGATACATCTGTTGTTGCGGGTGTCCATGACCAGCGGTAATCGCTTACCATCAGGAGATCCGTCTGCTCGTTTGCCCCCAAATCCCATAAAAAATGAAAACTATACAAGTTGTTAGATAACGTGTACTGTGCATACACTACTAATTTTGGCCAATTCTGACATTAGACCTTGTTGGATTGGGGTCTTGGTGTAGTCTTAACAAAAACCTGTTTTATATCAATCATTAAGCATTCCGTCGGGTCCAAATATGTTTTATCAGTAACGACTTGTCGCCGCCTTCAAAGTTCTCTATTCATCTAGCTATCGCATTTATATATTACGTACATTACATAATATGACATAAGTTTCAACAAAAATAGCCTCATATTTTTTTTATCTATCTTGCACCATTGAGAAATCTATTTTAAATCATTAAAAAAAAGAAGGCTTTAAGTGATATAATACCATGCTATGACCAATAGCTTATTCCAAAATAATTTCTTTTGAGAGACGTAGACGAATTTATGCGCGTCAGTTATTGAAGAATAAATCTAAATGCTTGCTGAACGGTATATTGAAATATTTACTGGTGACGTATCTGACTTTTGTCACATGAAATATAAACTTTTTATTTCTTGTGATATGTATCTTAGCGCTATTTGTAAGAATTTGGCGACTTCCACATACTACGCTACATATGATACACATTTATTCGGTAGATGGCGTTGTCATATGATTCTACATATACATATGACAACGCCATCTACCGAAGATACACTGAACTACGGAGCTACGTAGTGTACGAAGAAGCTACCAATCCTGCATCGCGCAATAGAAGTTTCCGCTCCTACGAACATATATATAACTTCCCAACATCAACTGTTGGGCAGTGGCCCGCCAGGCATGATCGCCTCGCCTAGTTGGAGGATCCTTCCTTTGTATTGAAGAAACATCACACCCGTTCCCTCCAGAAGGTAGAGTTCATCTCTGTAGCCCCGGCAAAATAGGTATGTAAAAATTTCAAAACTAAAAGCGCATTCAATATAAACACACAGACATCGATTTTTATATATTAGGTACAAAATACCTCTTACATCTATATTTTACTGTAAAACACAACACGTTATAACAAAATATAGCCAACAACATATAAATTTTATAGACTGTACAAATAAAACATTGTTAACGTTAGGATTTACTTTCACAGATCCACTTTTGACAAATGGGACTTTAGCGGCGGTGGTGTAACCTGATACCAATGTATACACTCCTGGCGCTTCACCACATTTGGCACCAAAAGACACTAAACCGACCAAAAGTCCTTTGCACGCCATTGGACCACCAGAGTCACCCTGAAACATGCAACAGCTTTATTGACCTGCGGCTTATGTGATGGGCTAAAATTGTCAACAGTTCAAGAGGCCCTTAATAACGTGTTGACTTTTATAGTACCTTAATTATTTACTAAATATTAAAAAAAAACTTTGATAAAGATGATATATAATAAGTAGCATTAAGGCATAAGGATAAGGGGCAATAAGTAGATTGTCGTCTTTCCCTTTTTTTATAAATTCCTTGTAATCTCCTGGTTCTCGAGAACTCGGGAGTCAGGAGTATGTAGTGGTCCCAATAAAACCCACTCCGATGGATCCTAGCGTCCTTCTCTGAGAGGACTTGGACCATGTGATTTCAGCCCTTGGAACGAACACTACACTATTTTAAAATCTCTCATTATCATCCTAAGTTTGGTTTCTTTTTGTTCTTTTGAACTATACAGAATTTTGGTGCGCCTAAAATTTGAGCAAAAAAATATAATACAAAGCTTGGTTTAACGCTCATTTTGAAATGCTTATTTTAAAAATGAGCGTAAATCCAGGCAGTTCCCGTTAATTACAAATTTACCAATGCTAAAGATATTTCTATACTTTTTTTTTGCCATATTATTTTATTCACATGTTATTCCAAGTTTAATTTAAACCAAAAAGTGAAATTAAAAATACTAACCTGACAGCTATCTTTTCCGTATGACCCAGCACAAATTTGTGTATAACTTGAAAATAATACTGGATCATAAACTTTTTTGCATGAGTAGAAAGGAACGACGGGCACACATACATAACGAAGAAAAGGAGATGGCCTAGTCTGAAATAGGAAAAACATAATGTTCTTGAATACAATGAATGAAAGAACTCAAAAGTGAAATTTAGAATAAATTATGATTATTCTTGACGCGGTTATTTTTCAATGTTTGTGAACTAATTTCGACTTTTATATTTTATCTAATTCTTACTACAAATATTTGAATGAAAGATTAAACAATGTCGAAAATTAAAACTCACAATGAAGCTTTAGATTAAGGCGCAGTGACGGTCGATACTTTTTAAAAGTAAATAATTGCGTATTTAACGTTTTCATATTTCATTTTCATGAAATTTCACCTACTTTCATTCGGAAAAATTCTAGTAACGTTTTTCGTCACCAGGCGAGATGATCATGCCTGGCGGGCCACTGCCTAACAGTTAGCTTCAGGTAGCTTCTTAGTACACTTCGTTACTCCGTAGCTCAGTGTATCTTCGGTAGATGCCGTTGTCATATATATATGTTGCCGCTGTATGTGGAAGTGGCCACATTCTTACAAATAGCGCTAAGGTACAATAAATAAAAGCTTATATTTCGTGTGATAAAAGTCAGAACCAGTAAACATTTCAATATACCGTTTAGCAATAGCAGCATTTAAATTTATTCTTCAATAACTGACCCGCAAAAAAACAAGTACGTAATTTTTGCCACAAATATACACGGAAGTTTAAAATGCTTGATGGTCTGTGCCATTATTTAGAAGGTGCCTCCGAGATACTATTCTCATGATAATACGTTGGTGCGTCATTTAGCTTATTTATTTATTACATATACAGACACATAAACACACAAACACACGCTAGCGCAAAACATACTTTGAGGTATTCAGTATCTGAGCTACAGCTGTATTGTTATGCTATTTTGTGTTGTAATATAAATTATTATTGTTCGGATTGGTGCTTGTGAAAAGATAAAGAAAATTGATATTTTTTTTGTGATATATCTCATTTTAGTCAATTTCCAACGTTTAGAATGTCGTTAGACAAGGAAAAACTTATCTACTATTTGGTGATTTTAGTTTACAGAGATTTCAAACAACACAAATTAGTACAAATGATCACTAAGCATTTAAATTTTAAAATATGAAATGTTAGCTGTACCCATTCCATTAGTCCATAGCCAGAAGTCGTACAGAGAGTGGCGCTTTCTATCGGTGTCTCATCATCAATCATCCGAATGGGTTTGATAGTTTCCGAAAATTCTAAAGGCTTATTAAGCTGCAAATAAAAATATAGTAAAAATGTATAGCTCAGGAAAAATATAAATAATAATTGGGTTGAAAGGCAAATATGTCTAGTAAACCTTTTTAGATCAAAAGTACAACAGAACTGAATTTTCCGAAATATAATGAATTATTGAATGGACTAAATTATATTTCTATGCATACTTCGAATGTCTTTATATCGTTATATCTTTTGTCCATGGCTCCACCCGTGTGTATGTCATTTGTCGCGTTAAATATTAGTATGCCTTTTTTTAAAGAATCACAGGATTTCCATTGTAAATTTCATCCAAATCGATTCAGCGGCTTAGGATGAAAGTTAGTTTTATAAATAGTATTCACACACATTTGCCCCGTTTCTGCAAAAATTTTATTGATACTCTGTTTCTGTTAATCTTAATAAATAATAATATATAAAGCTGAAGAGTTTGTTTGCTTGCTTGAACGCGCTAATCTCAGAAACTATTAGTCCGATTTGAAAAATCCTTTCAGGGTTAGATAGCCCATTCATAATCGTAATGTGAAGATTGTTTCAAAAAACGGGAAAAAATTGTTTGCGCTTGCGACAATAGGAGACGCAAACGAGGTTACGTGTGTCAGCTAGTAGGATATTATATTATCCTACATACATTTACATCACGTCGCCTTAAATTATTTTTGCAGCCGTTCCAGAGATTAGCCGGAACAAACAGACAGACATACAAACAAAATGTAATAAACGTTATTTTGGTATGTGTATCGTGTATACATATGCATTTAGCAACAAGCGGTTATTTTAATATTTACAAACAGACACTGCAATTTCATTTGTTAGTACGAATATATTGATTAATAAATAAATGTTTACCAGAATAACACCAATGTCGTGTCGAATTGTTACCCTATTGTAAAAGGCATGTCTGTAATATTCAGCAATTTGTCGCCATGTTTCTTTAGCTTCAAACTCTTGCATTAACGCTCTTCTTGCCTCTATACTTCCAAATAGATAAACACTGGAGCGAACTGTTCCAGCAATGACTCTGTATGACCCTATGCTTGACCTCCTAAATAAGAAGAAATTGTTTTAAGAACACTGTGATGCCAATACCATATTAAACGATAAATTACTCCAAAGAGAATTGTTTTACATCAGATACACATATTAATACGTATATTTTTTAAAGGCTATGTGCGTTGAAAGTCGCATCGCGAAACAGTCATCATTTTCGTAAAACTCCTACTTTTTACCCGACTGCGAAAGATGGAGGGTTATGTTTTACGAGTGTATGTATGTATGTATATTTGTTTGGCACGTCCTAGAGCCTAAACGCTTGTTGTTTTTCTATGCGAGTGGTGTTAATAGATTCATTTTAATCGAGTGATCACTGGGTACATCAAAATTTAAAAGAAAACAATGGATATTTGGCGCCAAAAAGTTATTTAAAAAAATTGTTTAAATGTTTTGTGAGTATAGTATCAAAATAAAGAGTTTTTAACGGTGATTACGAATATATATGTGTAACTTATATGTATTATTTAAAAAATACTGGAATTAATAAAGAACTTTCTTGTTGGTCTAGTGGTTAGCATAAGCGACTGCAGATCAAGAAGTCTCGGGTTCGATTCCCGGGTCGGACTGCTGTTGTGTTTTTTTTACAAGAAAATCTTAATAGCAACCCGGAGTATGGAATATGGCGGTGTTGCCCGCGCGTGCCTCGGAGACCACGTTAAGCCGTCGGTCCGGGAAGTTAATGCCCTCAAATATGCTGACATCTAGTTCAACCTTGGAATTCAGTTCACCCTCAGAGTTCCGATGCCAGTCGCTCCGTGTAAAAACTGATATATAGGTAAAATCAGTTGAACTAGCCGACCCCAAATCTTGGGAGTAATAAAGGCTAGGAAGATGAGATGATGACTGAATTTAATGAAAATGAAAGATATTAAGGCTGTCGGGTTTTTTAAATAATTTTACTCGTTTTACTGATAATAATGGTGTTAGATGGGTAAACTAAATGTAAGTACTAACGGTATTTCGAGGCAGTGAGCGGCTGTCAAAACATAAATTTCAGTTACGATTGCTCCTCCACAAATGGCAGCCCATAATTGCCCCCCATATTTCTGTCTTCTTATTGCTACCTGAAATGCCAGAAAAATCGTTATTTTTATGTTTTGATCAAACAAATTTAATGTTTGAAGTTTTTTTATTATCTTCAAAGCTGCTTCAATTTGAAAGATTTACAAACCGATGCATTAGATAAAATCAGTAAAGGTAAAAAAACATAAAATAATACGTTGTAAACAGATACTTAAACATGCTTGTTACTAATGTATACTAAAACTAGCTTCATAGCGCCTTTGTTATTTCCGAGAATATTTTCTAAATAACCGAAAGGTATGAGGGTAAAAATTTAGGACTAAATGTATTTTTGAATTTCTCACACCATAAAAAAATAACCAAAAAAAATTGACAAAAAATAAATTTTTTTTGGTTTAAACCACCCTTAAATACTAGACTTAGGGGTATAAAAATTAATTATAAACCTACTCTCATACCTACTGAATATACATATAAAACCATCAAAATCGGTCAAGCCGTTTCGGAGGAGTATAAACACTGAAACTGTGACACAAAAAGTTTATATATTAGATACATATTTATACGATTTTATTTTATTTAAATCTATTTAAATTTTTATTTAAATCTGAAGACTTTGTTTCTCAGGAGTTACTGGTCTGATTTGAAAAATTCCTTATCCAACAAGATAGCCCATTTATCGAGAACAACAACCCATAATGTCCCACTGCTGGGCTCGGGTCTCCTCTCAGGAGAGGGTTAAGGCCATACGTCCCCACGCTGGCCAAGTGCGGGTTGGGGACTGGCAAGAATACGTTGTGGCTACGTAAATCTTGCCGTTGGATGTTTTTAAGCCGCCCGAAGGCCCCCAACTAAGCTTCACGACTGTTATCGTATGATAACAACCGGGACCGACTGCTTAACGTGACCTCCGAATCACGGAGACGCTCATGGTAACATGCCACCAGCGGTCACCCATCCAGGTACTGACCGCGCCATCGTTGCTTACCCTCGATGATTGTTTCTAATCACCGAGTGCAACTGGGCTATGAGCGTTTATCGAGAAAGGCTATATATCATCAAGCTAACACTAATAGAAGCGGAGCACCAATGAAGAATCTTTAAAAAATAGGAGGCTATAGGAGACCCAAACGAGGTTGCGTGTGGTCAGCTACTATTCATTCATCATCGTTATCATTATCAGCTGGACATAGGCTTCTCCAATTTCACGCCACTTAGTTCGGTATATGGCTTCTTGCATCCAGCTTCTGCCAGTCGTCTTGCGCAAATCTTCGCTCCACCTGGCCTGTGGACGTCCTACACTACGTTTGCCGAGACGCGATCTCCACTCAAGAACTCGTTTACCCCAACGGTTATCGGTTCTTCGGCAAATGTGGCCAGCCCACTGCCACTTCAGTACTATTCACTAAATACCCTAAGCTATAGGAAACAAGGTTTAAAATGATATGAACCATACCTGGTATGGCACATCAGTCCGACTAGCTGTTACTCCACCGTACACTCTCAGCTGACATATGTCCGGTAAAGAAGGATATCTTTTATTCTCTTTTACTATTTTCTAAAAAATAATAATATGATTACTATATCTATAAATGATTCACTGAAGTGACTGCACACTACACGACCGGTTTCAGCGGTCGCCATGCCGCTTCTTACTACGCCAAGTGTTGTGGATTCCAATCCCATATGGGACAACACTTTGTGTGACCCACTAATTGCTGTTATGAATCTGGGTGTCCATGTCATATAAGTTTGTAAAGTCCCCCGTGACACCGGAGTTATTACCAGTGCGGGAGTTATCTCAAAAACAAAATTGAAAGATACGGAATCAATATTAGTTCAAAATACTATTACGCCATTTGTTATAATAGCCCTTCATTAAAAAACTGTTGACCATCATTATTGTTAAATTTCTCAACATCTACTATTGTGACCGTCAAGATTATTATTTGTCTTGTTTTGAGAGTTAGTGGTCCGTTAATAGTTATTATTTACTGTTATTTGTTTCTGTTAGAGTTTTACTTATTTTTGCTGAAAAGGGGGATTGAAATGGTATGTCTATCTATATATAGTGGCATAGTAGGCCAAAACCTGCTTTCTAATGAGAGAATGATTAAAGGTTATTGATAAGATTGACGATAATGTGAAATATAAAGTTTACCCGAAACTCAAAGGTGTTATTATCGTGCGATGGTATTTTCTTGGCAAACACAAATGTATTTTTGTAAACAACTGTTAGTATGATAACGATCAATGTTGTTATTTGTGATATTATTATCATTGATGACACTTGCGATTTATAAACAAGTTTTTTATGCTTAATAGAATACTTTATTTTTATGTATCAAAACGATTAATTTTGACTATTATGTATTCGGGTATAATTTTGAAACGTTATGTCATATATTTTTAATGTTGACACTACTTTGTTTTTAACTGGGTAAGCAAAATTAGCATTTATAATCCGGCTTATCAAATAAGCATACGTTAAAAAAGTTTTTAAAACATATAGTCTGTCATAAATCAATTCAGAGGTACGTCTTCTCTGGATGAAATGACAATTAGCTGAATATCAGTTTATAGAGTATTCAATTTTAAAGTCTTCCAGTCCTCAAGCCGTGAATGAAAAAAAAACGTTTTCATTTTACTTACAAATGAACACTCCTATGGTAACTTGCCTATCACAAGACTATTACTGTATTATAATAATAAGAACAAATCCCTTTAATAAACCAGATAAGTAACAAGATTATCTTAACTAGGGAGGTGGCCTTATCGCCCAGAGGCAATCTCTTTCAGGTACTATTTTTAAATTTATTATATACTAGCTCAACCGGCGAACTTCATACCGCCATACTTATTTTGGAGACATTTTCTGCCTTTCTGAAAAACCTGTTTTAGTAATTATGCTCACCTCGGCGTACCACCGATAATGTACAGTCGCGTAAAAAAAATTGTTCAGGTTATCTGTTTTTTCATACAAACCTTCTCCTAACAATAACGAACATATAAAAAAATCCAATTTAGTGCAGTCCATCGGAAGCTATGTGCGTATATACATTTAGACGATTCATTTTTATTTATATAGATTTATTTCGTTCCAACTCCTTCTCTCAACTCTATTGATAACTAATCAAATTTAGTCCCAAATGTTAATTTTCTATATGGAAAATATGCCTGGGTAGGCATATAGGTAGGGTTGCTAACGATGCACTAAAAAACTAATTAGCTAACTAAAAATCTAACCGATTATCAAGTTTGTTTTAAATGTGTGTTTTGCTATTGTGTCTAAGATAGCATAGTCAACATTATGCTTACAACAATGGACAATGTCAAAGTTGTTTGGGTCAGTTAGTATTTTATAACACAAGCCACGTAGTCGTGTTGGAGGATCAAAGGGTAATGAAGTATTTATATTTCAATTGCATATTTTTATAAATGGCAATGATTTTTACACGTCGCGGTGTCTCACTTATCAGATAGAGAGGGCCGTCGTCTCCCAAATCTCTCTCTGGGAAGAAATGTAGAAATAATCCCCCCCGAGTTCTTTTTCTCATTATTTTTTTTATGAAGTATGGGGCAAACGAGCATTCGTATCGCCAGATGGTAAGTGATTACCGCCACCCAAGGACACCTGCAACACCAGAGGTGTCACTCCGTCACGTCACCAGAGATATCCTCTCTCACTCGGTGAAACACAGGTGCAACTCATAATTAGATACATTACTATTTTTTAGAAACTTTGGTATAGGTATAAGTACCTATAGTTTTATCTATAGTATGCCTATTAAAAGATATTGCAACTTGTAAATTGGACAAACAACCTTCTACAAACAACTATTCAATTGAGTTTACGAAAAAACAGCATTGAAATAGTTACCAACAATACGAAATCAAAACGAACCTGTTTCCCAATACGTTAACTTTTATTCGACTATGTATGTATTTAAAGCGAATTAGCAATAATAGTTAATAGTGTAACAACGTAGTTTTACTATTTTATATTCTTGAGCCGTATGTGGTAAATGAGCTGCCAGCTGTGGTGGAAACACAATGAGCATTGTACATGCACCGTTCCATGTACGTAGTATCTAGTAATATAAAATGATAAAAAACAGGAAATTATGTATCTAATGATATAATGATGTCTGAACAAAATGTTAGCCATTATTATGTCTACAATAAAGTCTGAAACACTAAACGTCGATAAAAGTATAAAAGTAACGACCTATTAAAAAGAATACCCGACCGCGTCAGTATCTGCTATCTTTATTGAATTCACTGAAGAACTGAAAAGATAGAAAAAACTAAAAAGTTTCTTTAATTTTTTTTTACTTTGTTTTTTTTATTTTGATACACCTAGTGTCACTATCACGACTAAAACGAATCCTCATAAATAATCATATAAACATGACAAGCGGTTTAGGCTCTAGGGCGTGCCAAAGAAATGTACATACATACACTCGAAAAACATAACCCTTCTTCTTTCGCAGTCGGATAAAAACCAATCGTAGGCGATACACTAATTTCATGTGTGTCAAAAACGATTGTTACTAAAATGTTAATATGGTGCTATCATTGGTTTGGTCGATCGAACCATCACTAAAAAAACCTGTGGTTTATGCTAAAATTATAGGAAAATGATCGCAATTAAACGAACTATTAAACAAGATTGATATCTATGGAAAGATTGGTAGATAAACAAAACATTACATTTGAATACCCTATCCATATACATACCAACATGCTTTAAAATAAAAAAAAAACTGCTACCAAACTGGTTCATCAGTTTTGGAGCTATTATCCCATAGACAGACATAGCGGTCAAACATAATAAATTACACCACCCTTTTCGCGTGGGGGGGGAGGGTCAAAACCCTTGCTCAAACTCAGCTTATAACGAACTGTACTTCATCCTATATCTTCTTAATGTAGATACTAGTAAATAGATCTTACGATGTCTCACGAGATTCGTATCATAATGAATGAAGCTGAATTTTAATTTCTTGTCTATCAAGACAAGAAATTAAAGTTCAGCTACACTAGTTCTATGTCTCTATGAAATATTTATTTCAAGTAAACTACCTTATATCCATATCCATAAGACCACCAATTGTTACTTTCACATATTTTGTAACTCATCTAATGTGTCCTGTTTAAAAAAAAGAATAAAGGACCAATATTTCCATACACATTAGTATATAATACATACAATATTTACCAGTTGTATTCTTCATGAGTCTTTCGTAATTAAGAAATTCACTTATATATTCAATAATTTATTTAAAACAAAACTCATATTAATATATTAACAACTGCATAATAATATAACTGCGATGATGCTAACAATATAAATATGTCTTGTATACTAAAATGTATTTTAAATGAACAGCAATAGGCAAATTTAATTTTAGTTCCAGGGGCTGTGTAACCAGTTAGGCGTGTGTAAACCCCAGGGGATTCACCACATTTGCCACCAAATGATACAACACCAATAAGATATCCCTTGCACGTCATTGGACCTCCAGAATCACCCTGCAATAAACAGTTTTAAAAACAAATTGACAAACATCGTGAATGTTATGTTGATGACCTGCTAAAAGTTACTGCATTATCTTTATACAGTATTTGGGAAGTCAGTGCCCTCAAATATTCTGACAACTAGTTCAATCTTCGAATTAAGTTCACCCTCAGGGTTGCGGAGGTCCGATGCCATTCGCTCCGTGGAAAAACTGATATTCTGGTAAAACCGGTTGAACTAGGAGCATATCACGGATTTATAGTAACAGAAAATTTCATGGGTAAAGCAATTGTAAAATTAAAATAAAATAGTAAATACTATTATATTTTTATTTTATTTTTTATTTGCACTGAGCATTAAGGTGAGGCATAATCAGACATATTTGAAAAGTTTTTTTGTATGCTATCATGTTAACGTGAAGAAAGTCTTAATAATCGTAGGATTATCAGAATACTCTGCATACAATACTAGTGACGTGCTATGTGATTAATTTTCATTCGTAATGATATAATATTTATTGTAAACTACCTTTTGCCAGCGGCTCCATCCACACATATGTCGGTTACCACACTAAAAAGTAGTTTTTCTTCAAGTAGTATCTTAATGCCAAACAATGAAATCGATGTAGAGACACAGCGCGGCAATAAACTGACAGAGTTACTTTCGAATGTAAATATATAATATAGTCCCCAACCCGCAGCGTGGTCAGCGTGGGGACGTTTGGCCTGAACCCTCTCTTGAGAGAAGACACGAGCCCAGCAGTGGGACGTTATGAGTTGTTAATTGATTGATTGATTATAATATTTGTATGGCAGTATGGATATCTCCAATAAAGGTAGGAGCATCGACGAATAGCAACACATACCTGGCAACTATCTTTTCCCCTGCTCCCGGCACAGATTTGGAATCTCCTTGAGACTAACTTGTAAGACCGTTTGCAAGAAGCGTAGGGCACAGTTGGCACACAAACCTTTCGAAGTGTATGAGAATGTTGACGCTGAAACATCAAAATTACATTGTAGAAAAATTTGTGTGCAATGAGAGAGGCCCATTTCGTGAGCTGTAATAGCCTAATGATTATAAAGTACTTACAATTTACTTAAAAAAATATACATAGCCTATCTGCCGTTTAAAACAATGTTTTATTTTACTAAGTAAATTATTGGGAATCCATTCTACTTCATACAGATATCAATTATATTAATTATGACCCACACCACCTCTTTTGAGTCTCCTACTGCTAGAAGCGTGAACAAATTTACCCCAAAAAAGGTTACAAAGGCTAAAAGTTGAGAAAAGAAGAAAGAGAAGCCATTGCAGTTGGGAACTTAAAGCAGACACGTGGTCATACTTGCGAAGATAAAAGATAAACTTAGTGGAACTTGTGCCTACCAATCAAGTGTCAAGTCACCATATACCCCAGGTTCATTACTACAGATATAGTCACGGTGTTGCAACTGGTGGGATGACCATTAAATCGGTCTTCTTTCGAATGAGCTCCCACTCGAAATCAGGATTTCCCCAAACACTTTTACGATCGTGCGAAAAGTTTACTCAGACTTTTTTTTATGTTTTAGGAGGCAAACAAGCAGATGTATCGCCTGATGGTAAACGATTACCACCGCCCATGGACACCCGCAACACCAGGGGCGTCACAAGTGCGTTGCCGCCCTTGAGGCATGGGAAAGAGGATTAGGGGAAGGGTTGGATTATGGGCCTCCAGTATCCTCACTGACTCAGTGAAACACAGCGCAGGCGCTGTTCCACACCGATTTTCTGTGAGGCCGTGGTATCACTCCGGTCGAGCCGGCCCATGCATGCCGAAGCATGGCTCTCCCACGGTCAACTTCCACGGTCCCACGGTCAAAACTTTCTCATGATTGTCATCTATTTATTATTACTCTATGTGTGTACTTATATCAATAAATATATTTATTCAGTTATTTGCATAATATGTATAGATTAAGGTATATGATGGCTACGTATATATAACCGCGGTGTTATCCACGGTTGTTGTTGTACCTTCATAACAAAAACCTTGTGTAACACCACGGGGTGAAGAGGGACTAAAAAAGTAGCCTTGGTTACTTCATATATCATCAGTCACCTGTCAGTGAAAGTCCTGTCAAAATCGGTCAAGCCGTTACAGAAATTACCCGAAACAAACAGGTGAACAGTTTTTTTATCCGTACTGTAAATACTATCATATGCCTTTAGTTAAGGCTGTTAATTTAAAATACTACTGGAGCAACATGCCTATTAAATGACATTTGCACTTGACTGCACTAATGGCATCGTGGTTTAAACAGTCACTCCGCCGTTTTTGGCTGTGCTGAGTGTTGTAAGTCCAAATTATATTATTATTTAAAAAGATCTATAGAGTATACTATGAAAGGTTCCATCTATTATATAATCAATAATAAAATGAATGAATTAGCTCTGTTCCCGTCAAATACTCTTCGAGCACATTTGTCTAACAGTCGTTCTCCAACTCGTTTGTTCAGTTTTACAACTTCCTAGAAAAATAAGATATATCATTCAAATTTAAAATATTAATAAACTGTACATACAATGGGATTGTCTATATTTTAACCGATTTAAAAAAAGAAGGAGGTTATCAATTCGACTGTATATTATTTATGGTTGTTACCTCATTACTTTCGACTGAGAGAACCGATTTTGAGGATTTTTGTTTCTTTGAAAGCTGGTGCTTCCCGTTTGGTCCCATATCATTTTTTTCCGTTCTTGAAGTATTTTTTGTTATTTTTTTTAATGTGTGTTGTGCTGGCGTCCCTAAGGTAGAATAGTTACATAACGCTTAGGCCAATAGGAGCCGAGCATGGTTGAAAAGAAATGCAGATGAAGTTTTTTGGTTCAGCTAGTAGCTAGACTTACATCTGTTGAGTATAACTGGATAATACAATAGAGAAAGAAATACAAGATGATCGGATATTTTATCGTCATTAAAAAAAAATATATAACAAATAATAGCATATTTATAGTTTTTGATTGCCACTTAAACCATATGGTGTCAATAGTCGACAGAAAAATTGCGTAGAAGTCTTTCAAAATAAATTATTTCAACAAAACTCATTAGTAGGGTTGGCCTTGTGGAAGGTTTTATTACATTATATCGAAAACAGGAAATACGGATGATAAAAATTCTTGAAGGTTACATACCAAGTTCAGTAACCCTTTTGTGTGTAAGGTATATGTTTCTATAAGTTACTGTGTTTTCTTGTGCAGCAATATTGTAAACCAATTCATCAATATCATTATTATTATTATTATACGTGGTGTAGGACGTCCACAGGCCAGGTGGAGCGATGATTTGCGCAAGACGGCTGGCAGGAGCTGGATGCGAGAAGTCATAGATCGAACTAAGTGGCGTGAAATTGGAGAGGCCTATGTCCAGCAGTGGACTGCGATAGGCTGATGATGATGATGATGATTATTATTATTATTATATAGATTAGGATCGAGGAGATTTTACCTGCTTCATTAAAAAAAGCCAAGTACAGATATTACTTTGAGTTAGTTACCTACTTAGTAAAAAAACAATTCACCTGATGTGTCCGATTGGTTAAAATTATACGGAAATAGATTCGTGTGTATGTTTGTTATCGCGGTAAAGAGGAGCCCATGGTTTCCTTAAAAATTATACCAATCTATGTCAAATTTTATTAAATTTTATTGTTTGACTAGTCTTGTTGTCTCACGCTACCATATATCTAACTTTTACAGTTATGTCACAATAACTACTTTTTATGTTAAAATAAGTGATAGTAACGTCGACACATACTAGGCCTCATTATTTGTTTATTCCCTTTCTTATCCAAATAATTCATTTCATAGTCAAGGCTATCAGTACCTATGAATTACTTTCTGAATTATTCAAAACGGATATACTGTTTAAAAGTTATGATGAGCATAATATTTATTAAAATTAAAATCAAAACATTATAGGTTTTAAGGTCTAATGGTTTTATCTACAATAGAGGATGTAAATATTATTTTTTATAATGAGGCCTGTCTGTAAATAAACGTAAAATCTTCTTTAATATAGTTTATAAGTATAAGTTTGACGTGTGGATCTATGTGTCTGTTTGTATTATATCTGTGGGTTCATAGCTCCAAAACGGATGATGTTGATTACTTGTTTTGTGACAAGCAGACTTGATCAAGTATTCTAAGCTTGAAAAGTTTGCTAAGGTCTAATAGATAAGATAAACTATAATGTTAAGATATAATTAAATACTAAATGTAGTAAGGTAATTTAAAAAATAAATAAATAAAATCATTGAAAAGTAAGTTCATTTCTTTGTTGTTCTATCTATACATATAAAATACATACATAATCCAAGGTTTTATTATATTATTTATATATTCCATTTTTATGCCAATGTCCAAAACAATTTCAGTTCTCGGTCCCAATACGTAGCCATCATAGTATCTAATTTTAGCTAATATCGAACACCCGCGAATATACAATATCGAACACCCGCTAAGAATAGCTATATTTGTGAAATACAACATGTAGTAACAAAATTCTTAAAAAAGAGAAGAAAGAATTCCTATTTTTAACGATTAATGATGCTTCGTTTCAGCCAGACTATACTTATCATTTGTAATGTATACTTGCGACTGTCGGCGCGTGATGGAGCTCGTTAAAATGCATTCTAAAATTAAACTCATTCGTACATCTGCCACTATTTTCATTAACTTTAATCCTGACCGGTATTATTTACAGTTATTAGGTTCTGGATGTTTAAGAATGCCATAAGGCCATTGTATATTCTTGAAAATAAATTAAAAAGTAACATATTTTGAATTGACAGTAAATAATAAATTCTTACATGTTCCTTTAAGCCATATCCTGAAACCAAGCAGAGTGTATCGTCCGGTACATGTACGTTTTTTTCCACCTGTGTAGTGTATATAGGGATAGGTTGTACGATTCTAGAAAATGTAAAAGGTCTCTCCAGCTGTGTTGAAAATAAATTAGATAATCAAACTTAACTATAACACTAAATAAAAATCTATATAAATGTACCGAATAGTAATTGATAGTCATAGAAGGCTACACACTATAAAAATAAATTTTAACACTATCCACTCAAAAGAATAATTTGAATGTTTAGTTTTTATTACTACAACTTCTACATATTTAGATACACCTACTCATTTGTAGGCACCCAGCCAGTATACACACAACACATAGTGTTGGCGGTGCGACGATTCAAGTGATAAATGATATTTATTTTGTAAGTAAATCTGTATAGATATTTTTACACATTGGACTTTACAACTAGAAGAGACCGTCATTTCCTAAGACTCAGTCAATGAACATTAATTGAATAAATAATTCAAATCTATGCAAGTACAGTATAGGATCTAGGTTGGCCTTTTAAGGAAAGAACTATAATTTTGAGTAAATATCCGTACAAACGGCATATGAGCCCCAAAGCCAAGAACACCGACCCAGGATCTGATGGCATTTAAGGCCGACCGTAGGTCCTGGCTCAAAACGACGAGCTCTTCAACCCCGACCGAGAGAGTTTTTCAACACATGCTTCGACTCGGGCCAGCTTACGCAATTGTAGTAGACTACCGGCCTATAGTGTTGCTTGACGAGGTATGCAAACACTTTAAAAGAGTGATTGCATGGCGTCTCGTCAAGCATCTCTTCAGGGTAAAACTAGATCTGGCAGACAACCAGCACAGTTTGCGATGCGATCATGAGGGCAATGGTGGAAGAAGCAGTTTCCAGGGTCGAAGTAGTATTGGCAGTGTCTTTGGACATCATCAATGCGTTTACCCCTTTGCGTGGAGTTTCATCTTGAGGCACTAAAGTATTACGAGTACTTTCCTACCTCAAGCGGCTCAGTATAGTCGGGGTGTATCTATCGAAGAGAGCCATCATCGTCATCAACCAATTAATTATTATTCAAAAACAACATTTTTTTTAATTTTCACTTCTGTCGGTATTCCTAATGGTTGCTTTGTGTTTTTATTCTAATCAATTAATTTTCATTACGTATTAATAACTAAGAAGTCGTCTCCACCAAGTTCCATTCTCTTGGGGTTAAAATGTTAGAGAAGTTAGACAGTGGTTAGTTAGAGTTTGAGTTTGAATTGGAAAAAATAATTAAATGTGTTCACAAATATAATTGGTCGCAGAAATGATGACTGACGGGACCATAAACTTATTGAGTAGCGACTATATCAAAAGCGCAGTACATGGTGATATAATGACCTGCTAAACGTCGCTAGAAGATCGTAGATGCAGACAGCACAGGACCAGTTATTGTGAAAAAACTTGGGAGAAGGGCATAACCAGCAGTAAACGTCTTCAGTACATAATTATATTTATATATATTAATTTCCTCGCTGGTCTAGCGGCTAGCGTAAGCGACTGCCGATCAAGAAGTATGGGGTTCGATTCAATGGTCGGACTGCTGCTGGATTTTTCTTACAAGAAATTCTTAATAGCAACCAGGAGTATGTAATATGACGGTGTTTCTCGCCCGTGCCTTGGAGGGAGGATGTTAAGTCTTCGATCCCGGTTGTCATGAATACCTATGACAATCGGTATTGGGAAGCCAGTGCCCTCAAATAAACTGTCAACTATTTCAACCTTCGAATTCAGTTTAGTAGTCGTTCCGTTTACAAACAGCAGTTATTCAGATAAAACCGGTTAAACTAGTAGCCAATCCTATCTTGGGAATAATTAAGCCTACTAAATAAAATCAATCAAATTGAGGATCTTTTATACAACTTAAAATTGGTTAAAAATTTTAGAAAACATATTTTATTATAATTAGTATCAAGCACTTTTCCTATCAAGCAAAGTCAGACAAAGTATAGAAAATATGGTGTCGCAGGATCCCCCAAACATAAATTTTTCTAATGGTATTTGGGTATTTTTTCAATACCACTAGCATTTTCTTGTAAGTATGGATAATGAATTATAAGTGAAGTAAAATTATTACCTGTAATACAGCAAAGTCATAGGATATCAATTTTCTATTATATTTGGCATCTTCATAACATCTAGCAATTTTTCTCCAAGTTTCAGTACGCTGAATTTGCAGCAGAGAAGTTAACCTCTCTGATTTACTTCTGCCGTTGAGCCGTACACTGGACATTGTAGTGCCAGCTATAACTCTAGTCTGTCTTAACCTCCTAATGACAAATGCCATTTTTAGTATAGTTAAAGTTTGCTCATCGTAAAATTGTGGAGATTGGTTTCTCCCACTGTCACTTCGATAATTTTTGACGTCTGGCATTCAGCTTTAGTAATAACCTATTGCCACTTGCTTTATATGTTATTAAAGTTCAGACGTATATATTGCGAGATCGCCATTGACGGAAATGCCCGATACCGGATGATGTGGACTGCACAAGATTTAAATAGTTCTCGCTCCTTGGGGGGGATTTTCGTTTGGCATGGGACGGTCAAAGGTTGATGATTTACCATTAGTTAAAATTACGATTGTGTTTCAAACACAATCGCTTTCACATCTATTCAAGTTTTAAAACTTATTTACCAGTATTTATCACACATTTATTTATCAATGCTTAATTACACATCTTGGATTGTAAGCTCCAGCGATGTGGTATCACCATCACCGGTCTACGCCAGATTCACCGGAAAAGTAGTGGCCACCGAGACTTTGATAAAGATACCATCCATATTATTCAGGAGATGATTCTACCGGCTACGCTACGCGGTCTTGGGTTATCACCCTGTCAGCAATAGATTTATCAGTATGAGGCTCGATGCATCACAGACAGACAGAATATTATACAGGCTTATGCGCTCACAAATACTGTAAAAGATGTAGAAAAGTTCTAGAGTAACATAGAATCTTCACTAGCAACGGTGTCAACCAAAAACCTGGACCATCCAGTATTCAATGGAATGACTATAACATAATACTTTGTGTTGGCTCTGCATCACCCTAAGGTCGAGTGTTAGAAAATGCCTACGGATTAAGTCCACCTTTGTCACTACTAATGTGCATAAAGTATAAATAAAAATAATAAAAAAAATAAAGATATTGTGGGTATGGGGAAAGAATATTGCGAGAAAGTTTTTGGCGATAATAGCATAATACCAGCGTACAATACTAGTATACTCTCACAGAATGCTATGGAACCGCTAATCCTGAAAAGGAGCAAGCGGGCTTTGCCAAGGGCCAAATAACAAGAGAGCAGATCCTAATTTTGGAGATCTACACTACTACACTATTATATTTGTACTTAGAGAACTTAGAGAAGTTAAAATGAAATAGAGGTTATCGTCGACTGTGTAAGTACAAACTCAAATATTTTGGTCACATTATTCGCAACAAGCATTCCATGGAGCGACTCGTTGTTCAGGAACAAGTGAAGGGCAAGCGCAAGGACGCTTACCTACGCGTTGCACAGACCTCATCAGAGCTGCAACACAAACCTCCATCGTCTAAAGTTCCCGAGACGTAATGGGCCATAATAGGTGGAGAAATATCGCGGGAGGCTCATTGCCCGACGAAAATACAGCACCGTCAACCATGACTGCTCTGTTAAAAGTAAACAACTAAGAAGAGAATCGCGATAACAATTCAAAGACATACTATCGTTTAAACTTGCCAATATATCGATACGAGTAACCGAATAGTAGCTCTAATTGTTTTCTTTAATTCTAAGGAGAGGCCTAGTTTAGTAGTGGACTATTAGAATCTTTTAATGATGATGATGAAAGGTTTATCGTAATTAAGATAGGTTTGAAGAGATTCATGCATGTGTGTTTCGTATAAAAAATTCTTTTGGTACTTACGTGCCTTCGAAACAGTGTGCAGCTGTCGCAACATGCTTTGGAGTAACAATTGCTCCTCCACAAAATAATACCCATCGTCTCCCTCTTTGTACTACTCTTCTTATAGCTACCTAAAAAGAATACTACTGTATAACTCGTTTACTGTAAAATACAGTTACACCTCCTTCTTTCTCTTGATTCTAGAGGTAAGAGGACTTAAACTTCTGACTCTTGACTCTCATTTAGCATCGGTTGACAAGCTTACTCATTTTTCCCTCTGTACCATAATCGTAGTTTCATATAGACTAACTTTTATTTGTTAATTAGACAGAATTTAATATTCTGTCTCTTATTTTTGAAACTATCATAATAAATTTGTCAGTAGCTTTTAAATAAGTGCTACCACTGAGAGTTCTATACAAATAAAGGTATGGTATGTAAGTGTATTTTATCTCGTATTGACATACGGACAAGCAACATCTTACTTACGTACGTATATTTAATAAGGCACAACCCCTTGAAACATCACACACAAATATATAGCACCTCCGCAAAAATATGAACATTACAGTTCTAATACATTCGCTGACTGTACATATTTTTAGAAATATAAGTTAATATCTTAGCAGGTTAATAATACCTGATATGGTATAGAGCCTCTGGCAGCTTCTTGACCACCATATATTCTCAGTGAACACTGGTTAGTCATGGGAGAGTACTTTGCGTTAGTTGCTAATAGTTCCTACAACGAAACGACTTAGTTAATTTATCTTTAATGAATCGTGGAGTAAAATTTAAATAATGATTAGAAAATAGACAATACCGTAAAGTTAAGTCCTGTTTTGGTTTGATTTTTAAAGGCATTGATTTGATTACTAATTTGATCAATAATATTGTTAGCGAGTACTACCCTTTTACCAAATAGAATATAACATAGGAACCAAGAAGCAACAAGTTCTGTAAATTTGCTCGTCAGTTGCGCAAATAATATCATTTTGAGGACTCTATGCTTTATAGAAATATATGTATATATCCTTGAGACAACTCCGTGTTAACCGAACATTTACCATTCTTTCTTAAATGATGTACATCATTCAAGAACACATCCGATGATCTGAATATATTGTAAGAATAAAACTTGTTTGAGAAAAGCTTTTTGATAATCCATCTATATAATATACACTGTCAATCAAACGTAGATGTTATAAAAAATTGTCATAGATTATATTTCAACATAGAAGTATGAAAACAAGACAGATTGTTACAAGATTAATCCTAACTTTTTGACAGCAGTCTATTCAAATGACATGTATACAAACTTGACCTTTTTAGGGTTCCGTAGTTCTAGAAATATAAAACTTTGCATGGATACTTGTATTTACCACGTCGACAAAATACTAGAATTAAATTGCGAAAGTTTTTTTTTTACCTGCCGTACCGCCTACCTGCACGTTAAATGAGGATGATTAGACTCACTGGAAAAATTTCTTACAAATAAAACAAAATAATAAGTAAACATTAATAATAAATCAATAGAAGCTAGATACGAGAAGCCGAAGATCGAACTAAGTAACATGCAATTGAGAAGGCTAATGTCCAGCAATGGACTACAACAGGCTGATGATGATGATGACAATGATGATGATGAATAGTAATAAATACCAAACTTATCTTCTGAATTCAGGTGCTATTATGGGTACTATGTTACCCTATTCTATGCGTGGCCTGGCACGTTGGCCGTTTATTGAACGCGTGGAATGCTTTTTGCATCATGCCCGATGAAGGTCTTTGGCGAAGGCCCGAGGGGTTTCCACACGTAAAAAAATAAATAAAAATAGTTTAAGCTTTAAGCGGTCACTTTGCCGTTTGTTTATAAAGTCCCCGCGACACAGGACTTTATGTCTCTTCTTAAATTAAATACCGAAATTCAGAACAGTGTTTGATCTACTTTATTCATAAATCACTCTTTTTATTTCTCTCTCATTTTGAGTAAATCGTAAACTGACATCAGTACATATATATTGACAACAAATTACAGTCAGCAAAGGTACAATATAGTGGTTATTTTTATTAAAAACACTAGTAGTAGTACTTGAACTTGCTTCAACAAGTTGAAACGGGCTATATGGGGCGATGGTGTACCCTGATAACAGTGTATAAACTCCTGGTGTACTATAACAGTTTCCCTGGAGATATGTTACCACACCAACCAGCAAACCTTGACAAACAAGTGGACCACCAGCGTCGCCCTGGGGAAAAAAACTTTACTTTAAAATATTTAAAGTTTAAATTGGAACTTAGCAAAGTAGTTTCTAGGTTGTTCCGATAATTGATAGCCACAGATTAATAGAATCTCTTCTTTCATGAAACTATTTTGGATTGACGGCTAACTTCACAAACTTCGTTTGTGAAGTTACTGGCTACCTATGTGTAGTTTTTTTTAATATGTTTAAAGATTATCTGTCACTCCTCTTTTATTTACAACCACGGACGCCTCGCAAGAAGCTTTTTTCTATGATTTTTTATTATTATAAACAAGGGTTAAAAGGAATCTCAAGAAAATTTATAAGCTGCTTTAGGAAGTCTGCTGCTGCGTTAGCAAGAATTACTTATTGGTTTCGTGAATTTTAACGATTCAAGAGAACTTAAACGATGACCCCAAACCTAGCCGACCACCAACTGCAGTAACTCATGAGTACGTCAACAGGGTAGAGTGGCTATTGCGAGAGAACAGACTTATTACATATCGAGAGATACAGACTGAACTAAACATTGGATCACAGTCAGTTTCCACCACCCTGCATAAAGTTGCTGTCTTAAAGTTAGGAAGCTTTCATCGCGATGTATACGTCTCATTGATCACCGATGAGCAAAAATGCCGTCGTGTTGATTGGTGCAAATGTATGTTAGAATAGTTTTATAAAATAGCTATCCCATATTCTTACAACTGACGAATCACGGACATATAACTACGATCCGCTCACGAAGCAGCAGTCCACGCAATAGGTGTGTGATTTGCCTACAAAAATAGTTCGCGGTCGGAGCGTAAGTAAAAAATTACAGTGATTTTTTTCGACGCAGTGGACCAGTAGCAGTAATTTAAGACCGTAGAACAGTTACTAGTGAATGGTATAGCGAAGCTTTTGGGGAGTTGGATAGCGAACGCCAAAGGAGCAGCGTCAGTGGTATTCTTTTTCACCAAGATAACGCGCTCACTCACACAGCTGCTAGAACTAAGGACTATTTGACAACTTCGGGGGTATAAATGCTACCCAATCATTGTTCCCAACTTCCAAACTCCGAGCTGTTATTAAGTATTTCTATAATCAAAAAAACATAATAACACTTTTGGCCCGACCCGGGATTCGCACCCGAGACCTTTTGTTTGGCAGTCACATACGTGAACCGCTAGACCAATGAGGCAGAATTAATAGAGATATGTAGAATGTTACAGGACAATTTAGGGGGTCAAAAATAAATATATAAAGTAAATTTCAAGTTGGAAATTAGTATGTTGTGACTAATAATTTTATGTCTAATTTTAATGGTATTTAAAAATTTATTTTTAATCAATTTTAATTATTAAAGTAATATTTTAGAGTTAGAATTTTGTAATTTCATATATTAAATTTGACTTTGTATATTTTTATAAGTTCCCAATTAAACAAATAGCAGTAGTAGATGCAAAATACTATTTTCCTTCTTTCGGGGACAATTCCTTACCCTGACACACCGTTATTTCCATGTACCCACAGTTGTTAGTTTTTAGGTGTAAATATTTCATATAACCAGTAACCTTTGATGATGCCACAAGGCGAAATCAGTTAGTAAACTTAATAAAAAAGTGAAATAAGTGTTGATTCTAAAATGAATATATAAAGGCGTAAACTTAAGCTTTTTGTATTTATTTCTTCAATTGATTTTTAATTGAAGATTTCTGTACAAAAACGCAGATTAACGAAGTCCTTTAAGTCATCATCTAACCCCATTATAAGTAGATATCGTAAACGGCTATCATACCGTGCATGTATTTTTTTTCAATGTTCGTCTAACATTGGCCGTAGAACCAGCACAAACTTGGGTTATATTTGACTTCAGTTTACGGTAAAAGGTATTCTTGCACTGATTAAAATCAACTATAGGGATACATGCCATTTTAAGAAATGTGGACACTGTAAACTGAAATTCAGAACAAATATTTTAGTAACGAAAGTATTTTAAAAAATTATGTTACTAAAACTCGGAAGAAAGAAAAACCTGAAAAAGAGATCGAGGTATCAATGAAGCTTGTTTATGTCTTTATAAGCAAGAGAGCTGCCAGAATGAGAGTCATTTTCACTTAACTTGATGGAAAGTATAAGCATTAGAGTGCTGATCTCTATTCTCACTTTGAATGCGGACAATGCAGTTACTCATACCATGGCGGCTTACTTTATAATACCGACTGCAAATCATCTTTGCTCATTCCCAAGATTATTTGGGGCTGTTGACAATATATTTAATAGCACTGACTTCCCAGTGATGCGATATAGTTTCATGATAACCGGGACCGACGGCTTAACATGCTATTAAGAATTTCTTGTATGAAAAACCAAACAACACTTTTGGCCCAACCTGGGTTTCGAACCCTAGACCCTGACTGGCAGTCACGAACGCTCACCATTAGACCAACGAGGCAGCCCGACATAGCATCGACTCCAAATAAATTTATTAATAAAAAAATATTGTGAAAGATGACAGTAATTATGCGAGTAACTTGATCATTTAAAAAACCTTACCATTTCATACGCTCCATATCCTGAAACGAGGCAGAGTGAGCCCGGCGTTAATTTAACCGAATAAAATGTGTCATCAGTGATCATCCGTATAGCTTTTATTGTCTCCGAAAAAACAAAAGCTTTATTCAGCTATCGACAAGAAAAAAAAATTGTTAAATCTTTAAAATACTCCTTTAAAATTGCTTCCTCAAAACCTCACAGAATACCAATGTACCAATCCTTACGTTGCTGTGCATCGATTTGAATGTGGTTATCCCGAGAGGCTATTTCTCGTGAATGAGGGGGAGAAGCCTGTGAAGGGCGGTAATGTACATATATTACTTGAATTGCAAATGTACACGGTCGGGGGCCACCATTTATCACCAGATATTTTCTTTATTCCATAAAAGAACATGTTAACTTGATTTGGATTAATATTTATGCCTACCTGTAATATAGCAACATTGTTTATTTCTTCGACGTCTTTTCTGTACAGGAAATGTTTATGACAAGCAGCTATGGTCATCCAGGTCTCTAAATGTTTTTCAAGTTCTCTCAAAAGACTTTGTCGCTGTTCTATACCGCCGTACAGGAGTATATTAGAACGAGTGGTTCCTGCTATCACTCTATAATGCGACAGATTTCCGTTGCGCCGTGGCCTGAAAGAGTCGCGTAGTGTTACTTATTAGTCTACTATGGTTAATTCTTGGTTTATCTACCTGATGCTGAAGTATTCTTGTTTAATAGCATCTTCTCGAAATCAACTTTGCAACGTGGAAGAATTTTTGGCTGTAGAAACTATTATTTGCTACTCAGGAGTCAGTAAACTCAAGAGAATTATAGATTTCAAGTTAACCGGACGTTTTGCTGTCAACGAAAACCACTTTGAAATATTTCCTACCAAAATTTTATAGAACATTTGACCAGAAGGCCAGTTTTTTTTAGCACAGAGAATTCGGTATTGCCATTCATCGTGGTAATGCTGCCAGCCTTTTGACATTACTACCAATAGGCGATGGTGTGGATGGATGTTTTTGACACTTGTATGTAAATATTGTTGTTTGTTTTTTTATTATTATTTCCAATTATTTTAATTTGATTTGATTTAACATGATTGAGAAAATTTCTTGTAAAAAATTCAGATGATCAAATATTTGAGATACTAACTCTATCACGTCGGCAAAGCAATGAGCGACAGTTATCACATGAAATCCAGTTATAATGGCACCCCCACACACAGACCACCATTGTCTTCCACTGTCAAATTCTTTTCTTATAGTAACCTGAAAATTAAATACCAATTGTGCTAAACTTACAGATTTATTTCACCTTGGTCGCTGTTACGTTCATAAATACCATTCCTTGTCAGAATAACGAGTAAGAAATGTCTTTTAACCACCTAAACTATTATAATTATAGAAGAAGAACGTAGAGCCTACACTGTAGTAACTAAATCTCTAAAAAATATACTGCTTAAATAAACTATACAATACATAAATTTCAATAGCAATCAGATATTTTTTTGTACGGGGTCGAATTGTATCGATCGCGCCTAGCTAAAAAAGCCTTATATTTTAACGGGGGTAAATCCTCGTGGATGTCCTCCGCCCTGGGGAGAGGGGTATGTCAGACTTTTACTGACTAAAACCCCCCCGGTTTTCCGTCTCTCACCTACGCCAGGGATCACGGGAACTTAAAAGGCATCCGCAATCCCCGACTGGTGCCGGCCCGCCTCTGCGGGCCACATCTCGTCAGCGAGAGGAGTGAGGTGTTTGACTCCCCTCGAGATTTCAAAGAGGGGCGCACGGGAAAACTGCGCGCCGCCACCTCGGGTCCAGTTGCTTAGGGAGCGACGAACATCCCCAAGTCCGCCGCCTCTAGACCAGTTAGGGGGGCTGATGGAACTATAAAAGGCTAACTCAAACAAAATTCTATGCATTACTGATAGCCTATTGAAAAGTTTATACTGTAGTGTATTTTTTAAATTAATTTACAGATAGAATAGGAAAAGAGTAATACTTGATACGGTAAATCTCTTGAATTAGCTCTGTTGCCGTCAAATACTCTTCGAGAACATTTATCTACCATTCGTTCTCCAACTCGTTTGTTTAGTTTTACAACTTCCTAGAAAAATAAGATATATCATTCAAATCTAAAATATTAATTAAATGTATACATACCCTGGAATGGCTATATTTTAACCGACTTCAAAAAGGAGGAGGTTATTAATTCGACTGTATTTTTTTATGTTTGTTAACTTTCAACTGGCTAAACCGATTTTGATATTTTTTTACTGGAAAGCTGCTGCTACCCGTGTCATTCTAATTAAATGGGGTACAGTTCTTGAAGTCGTTTTTTTTTGTTTAAATTTCTGACTATTTGCATCCTATTAGGTCGTCTCTGATGCTGTACAGAAAGTATTAATCTCTATTCACATTTAAATTATGTTTCTGAAGAATTGTTTTGCCATTCATGAACACACATCAAAATACATAAGCGCACATCAAATTAAAAATTCAAAATTTCTGTTTTAAAATTATATAAATAAAGATATTTAACATTATTTGGTAGGCTCAAAACTAAGTGGCCGTCAACCATTGACTTTCGAATGATACAAGCAGGCAATAGAAAATTAAATACAAGATGCGCAGGCAAGTTCTTGTAAAAACATGTTAACCTGAATGGCATTATCCGTTAACCTGTCAGGTACTTTACCTTTCGTACATCTTATATTAGTGTTTCGTCACCCTGCGCCTGAGACGGGAGGGATCCGGGAACCGCTTTCTTACGACATCCAGACCAAAGAAAAAAAAACCTTGTTTTTTACGTGTGGAAACATCCTCGGGCCTTCACCCTACCGGGGTTTGCGGCGAGGCGGTGGGTCGGAATCAAACCGACTAAAACCACACGGTGTGCCACTTTGCGCCTGAGATGAGAGGGATCCGGGAACCTCTTTCTTACGACATCCAGACCAAAGACAAAAAAATACCTAACCTAATATTTTTTCAATAGCCTACTCATACGACTAGCTTTACGAACAAAAAAATTGTCTACTCATACGACTAGTCCTACGAATATAAAAAACATTAATTTTCCGATAATCGTATGAACAGACACTTCCTATAAAAATAAGATATTGCCATTTAACACGGCAAATATTGTTCTTGCCGTATAAAAACAGTACCAGAAAGTGATGAAGGAAAATATAATGAAGAAGGCTGGTATAGAAGTAAACAAGGCTATGTCACGTTGTGTACAGCTACAAACACTTAATTAAATCCTATATTTTCTATTAGCGTGTTTAGAATTAGATAGACGTTGCTCACAACCTTAAAATCAAAACCAGCCGTTGTTGCAGATAATGGAATAAATAATATGCCACATAAGTGCACTGCCATAATAAATCTAGATGTATTTAATATTGAGACCATTTTCATGTACAATATAAATTATAGAGTAGTTTTAACACACTTGATTTACATTATATAAAATAAAAATACTGAAAATTTGTAAATAATAACACTGCGCTTAACTAACTGTCAATAAAGCCGTAGAGATAAATAGATACAGATGATTCTCATCTTCTGCAATCATGCAATGCTATTCATTATATCTATGGGTATGCAGCAAATATTGTGAATGAAGTTGAGTACTTGGTTATACCAGATTGCAGTCATACCAAAGAAAAGACGCTGGTTTTGATGGTTTCATTTCATAGAGAGAGAAAAAATATTCAAAGACATAAAAAAATTGTTATTAAATACTAGCTTAAAAATTTGCACTAACCAATATACCATGTTATTTTAACCGCTATCAACTTCAGTAAGGGCTTTTCTTGAATGATAATAGAAAGTGCTATTGTCAGATTATAGTTGTGTAGAGAATGTAACCTATACCGCAGATACGTGAACGTTAACCCGTCGTAAGGAGTACTCCCTACTCCTGAGCCGCTAGCCCCAGGTGCTGCCACAGAGACGATGTCTACGCGTGCACCATCGTCGACGGGTAGAGGGGCTGAGCGGCGAGTGGTACGCACCGAGCGCGTTCGCGAACTCTCGCCGCTGGCGCTTCACTTGGCTTCTGGCTCGCTGCGATACACAGTCACCTTCAGATGAGTTAGTGCTTAGTGGGTACGGTACCGGGCCACTTCGGGCAGTGGCTTTGTGCCTCGCACCGCCCTCGAGATACGGTAGCCAAGGCATGATCACCTCGCCTGGTTGGAGGATCCTCCCTTTTTGATGGAGGGACATGACACCAGTTCCTCCACAGTGGTGACCTCGACGTGATTGGAAGCAGCCTTCGAAGGAGCAGATCAACAGTCAGCGCGCCAACATCATGTTCACTCCCACAGCAAGTCTCAGCCAGCCAGCAACATCGGCCTCGACAGGGATACACCACACGCAGGATGCGACCGCTTCACCCTGGTTACCCCTACGGCCTCATCGGCGTCTAGGCACAGCACACTGCGCCTACGGTTCATGTAAGCAGAAGGTCTTTAAGTCTAAGTCTTCGTGTCTTCAAGTCTTCGTCATGATAAAATTGATAGTAAAAAATATAAACGTGGATGACATAAAATGGGTACCATCTTTCGCAAGAACAAAAAACGATCTCCACCTTTTAAACTTTTTGGAAGAGTATGCTTAGACTTTACTCTATGTTTTTGACATCTAATTTGACAACTTAAATAAACAACAAACCTGTCCGAGCATGAATTTCCAAAATCATTGTTACAAACCATTATATGCAATGAATTCACTAATATATAAATGATACCCGCAGCGGTATTCACAATGACTTCGTACTAAGTACGAAGTTAATAGTTGTAAATTTAACGAATTTTCGGTTCTTCCTTAATATATCAAACATTTTTATTTTGATTTGTTTTATTTTAAGGTTAGAAAAATCTTGACCAATGGTTATTGCACCACTGTGCGCTCTCTGGAAACATTAAATTTGTCTTAATATTACGTGATTACGGAAGGAAAAATTTTTTTGGGAAAAAATAGGTTCAGTACTGATTGTACCAATCAGTACTGAACCTATTTTTCCCAAAAAAATAATGCCTTGTTTGTCACATGTTGTAATTGCCTTAATAAATAAATGATAATGGAAGTGGTTACAAAAACTCTAATATTCACTGTTTCATGAAAATAAATAAATTGCAATCCCCCATCTATACTGCGCCAAAGGGAATGCCTAAATTTTTAATACTTGTTTTTATTACATAATGAATCATCAAAATCAATCATCAATAAATCCCATGATCATCTTTCTAGCCTTTATTATTCCCAAGATTAATTGGGGTTGGCTACTAGTTCAACCGGTTTCACCTGAATCTCAGCTTTTCCAAGATGCGACTGAGGCATCGGACCTCCACAACCCAAAGAGTGAACTGAATTCGAAGGTTGAACTAGTTAATTGTCAGTATATTTGAGGGCACTGACTTCCCCAATAACGATTGTCATAGGTGTTCATGACCACCTGGACCCACGGCTGAACGTGTTCTCCGAGGTACAGGCGATAAACACCGCCATGTTCTATACTCCGGGTTGCTGTTAAGAATTTCTCCTAAGAAATACCTAACAGTAGTCCGACCCAGGTATCGAACCCGAAACCTCTTGATCGGCAGTCACTTACATTAGCCACTATACCAATGAGGCATGCAGTAAAACCCAATGATACTATAAAGATTTTTTTTAATTTTAGTTTTGTTTCTATAACTGTATATACATCAAAATACGAATTTGGTTTGTTTACGCTTCAAAAACTTAAAACGTTCTGTATTGATTCAATTCAAAATTTGGCATGAATGCAAGCTGATTCACTGATCATTTTAAATCCAGTTATCTCTGTAGTTCTGTTCCTCATCAATATTATCTATTACTCTATTATTTTACTTCTTACATAATTAAAAAAACCGGCCAATTGCCAGTCGAACTAGTGAACCGAGGGTACTGTACACATTTTTTGTTAAGAGA
Organism: Hyphantria cunea; assembly: GCA_003709505.1. Classification (NCBI taxonomy): domain Eukaryota; kingdom Metazoa; phylum Arthropoda; class Insecta; order Lepidoptera; family Erebidae; genus Hyphantria; species Hyphantria cunea. Next base: position 1,029,051 of record PKRV01000512.1, read on the forward strand.
CAAAAGTTTATGTATAAGTTATATGATTTTGTGTTAGATTTATATAATTAAATAAAGGTACATTAACTTCAAATATATCGCATTTTTTGTGATGCAACCACAAATTTACGGTTCTCGTATTTTTTTCCTTTACTTGTGCTACATGACACTGTACTTTATAATTCTAGATCAACAAGAAGTCTAGGTCAAAACATGCAGCAAAAATACAGCATAAAAGCCCGCATCTTTTATTCACGTCAACTTAAAAGTTTAAATTCTACACTGCTGCAAGGTATCACAGACTTGAGTATTTGATATTAATTCCAACTTAATACTGCCACACATTCCGAAGAAAAAGAGTCTTGACAGACAGACAGACGGCCAACGAGGTGATCCTATAAGTTTCTGTTTTAGTACGTATGATGAATTGTTGCTCGTTTTTCTTACTAAAATTCAGGAATGACTGGAATGGTTTAGTTTATTTTGGTCTTTAAAAGCCTATAAAAACCAGACACAGATAAAAATAAAAAGTACTTGTAACATTATTAAGTCACTTTTTGCGCGACATTTTTTTAGTTTTTGCTTCACTTATTTTTTGTAACCAAGACCCAATAATTGATTGTGCAGAAAGGGACATATATATATATATATATATATATATATATTAATAGATGTATGTAGGCGATACGAAGAAGCTCACCGTAAAATGCGCAGAACATGAGTATGCTGGAATTCAGGATAAAGATATTTTTTTTACTTATTAGTCTAATAATAATCTTTTGCTACGTTGATTTGTGGTTGAGATTTATTCAAAGTGTTGTATCATCTTACGGGTCACATTTAGTTATTTCAAAATAAACAGAACATATGTTTTATTATATAATTATCAGTGATTTGCAAAATTAAATAGTTTTACTAATGTGTAAGTTGTTTATCATCAACAACTCATAATGTCCCAACTAAACTAGGTAAGTTACCAGATCGACTTAATATAGATATCAAATTTAATTCAAATTAATAATATTTCGCAAGCATAACTTGCTCGCAGTAAGAGACAGCAGAGTTCCACGCGCTCTCGCTTCGCAACATGGCCGCAATCATGTACCCGAGCGAGAGAACGGCCACTCCGATGGCAGCCGCGAGATCACGGCTCGGCTTGTCCCACGCCGGATATTCCGCCAGTGTGTGTAATGCCGTGTCCACGGTCTGACAATCGCAGCGGTGGTACTCAGGCGTTGATTCCTTGCGGATCAGACACAGGTGCTCTCCGAAGCATCCTTTCCCAGCGATCACTTATGTCAGCCGCTATGAGAGACTTCCATTCCATTTCAATCCACCATAACAGGATTGGCTTCGCCGCAATAACGGCGTGCCCGACTGAAGGACAGACGTTAGCATTGACGAAATTGAATTAGCCCTGAAATTATGAAGCCCTTTTTAATTACAAGACTGTTATTGTCTTTAGGCTGTGCTCAGACTTGCTCATTCTTGTATGGAATTACATGTTTTATACTAAGTACAATTTAATCATGTAAGATTTAATATGTTTCAGTGATCGAGCAAAATTGAGTGCATAGTAAAATTTGCCAAAGCATCTGCTACTGATATGTCATAAAACTAAATGTTAAAACTGTCAAATTGATGTGATTGTATTGAAAACAAATTTGTTATTGAAAAACCATTTACTTGTAAATATCGTACGTACAGGACCCTCGATGGCGAGTCTGACTCGTATTTGTCCGGTTTCTTTTTAATATTATGATAATTCACAACACTGTTATACAATCGTACAATCTCACATACATACATAATTTTTTATTTTAAAGACTACTCCCGCATTAGGAATGTACATCCTGTGTTATACCAAAAACATCAAACTCGGAACAAAAATTTGCATCATTCTTAATTTCTACTCTAAAGTACGAGCTCTATAATCATACTAGATTTAGAATCAAAGTATCTCCATGCTCATTGAAATCGGTGCAATAGTTAAGACGTGAAAGTAACAGACAGATTAACAGAGTTACTTTCGATTTTTAATATTATAGTATCTACGAATTATGATGTATCTAGATTATCATCATATAGTTTTTAAACTAATGGTAAGTACCAAACATCTCCGCAAAAACACAATCATTTTATAGATAACATCGTCACCGGTGTTATTCGTACCTTCTGAGATTTGCTAAGCTGTACATATGTACTGTATATTATAAATCTGAAGAGTTTGTTTATTTGGTGTAACGCATTAATCTCAGAAAGCATTGGCCAAATTTAAAATAATATTTCACTATTATATATCCCAGTTTCCGAAGAAGGCTATAGACTATATGTACGTAGTGTGTTCAAAAAGTATCGCTAGTAAAACCATAAAAGTTCTACAATTGAAAGAAGTACTTCATCAATCTAAATAAAAGGATAAAATTTGGTCAAAAATATGTTAGTGTAAATATGGTATGATATGATGGAAATCGGTAAAATTATTCAGTCATACTAGTGTGGCTATTCTATAATTCGGTGTGACTTCGGATCGGTTGCGGACTATTCACATTGTATTCAAATCTCATTATTGTCAGTCAAATGTCAAGTGGTAAAGAGAAAATGCACTAAAGGAAGAGTCAAGTAGGAGATCGTTATTTGTTTTTGCTAAAGACGGTCCCCATTTCATGTAATCCACATTTTTTATTTTTTTTTTATCATTAATTCCATCACGAAGAAGACTTGAAGACTCGGAAGACTTAGAATTGAAGACTTCAAATACTTGACATTGGCAAAAATAGCTGATCCGGCTGGTTGCCATTTCATAAAAAAAAGAAGGTTATTTTCTCCTAAAATGAGCCTAGAATCGTAAATTCTATTTCTACCAGAATACTACCCTACTACTCTTGAGATTTTGTACCCTTAATGTTACTCTTTATCTAAGCTAGTAGTAAATAGTACATGTAATAACTTAAAATAATTACAAATTTGAATTTCTTTAAAAAATTTTTTTTTATGAAAATATATTACCGACTAGTTTTCGCCCCCAGTTCTGTCCGTGTATATATTGGATATCGCGGTAATTATTTATGTTCAACTAATTTCCATTTGAATCTTATTATATTACATTTCGTAAAAATTTAAAAAACGGGCCTTAGATTCATATGCACACGCTTTCTGTTGCTAAAATTTTTCTAAAATCGTTTCAGAGAATCGAAAAATACTCCCTACAAATTTATAAACTTTAAACGAATATCTATTCTATATCAAAACTTTATTCAGGTGGATTTTTTCTTATACCCTTCTCAGCAGAAAAATGATTATTAGATCTTTCTTAAACAGTCCACTTGTTACGTCAAATTAAAAATTTACCAAAACGGACATTGCATTCTATCACTTGGCTAAGACAGAAATAGCTGATACGGTTGGTTGCTATATCATTGAGAGATGAAGAAGACTTTTCTCATTTCACTTAGTCACGTGATCAAAAGAAAAAAATAGGCCAATGATACAAAAGAATAGAGACGTTAGCGATTGTACAAAGAAAAACGCTTGCAACTTGGCTAGGCCCGCAGGTAACAGTTTGAATTATGCGAACTCATGTTGTGGAAACCTAAAAGGAACTTTAGCGAAATGAAAACGTCATTGAAAATAATTTTTGTTTATTGTAGGATGGTGTTATTATACATATAATATAATATTTAATGTACATGATAAAACATTGAATCCAAATCGACTAAATTTGTCATTTTTAACTTATTGTTTCTGGCATAGGTACAAAACAAGGTACATACGTTATTCAAAATAACGAAAAAAAATTAAGAATATTAATCATTTTTTAGTACAGTTCTTAAATGCAGCTTGATACCTATGACAAATAGCTGCAATATTTCACTCTTTACGTACCAGTTTAATCACAAATGAAGTACAATACAATAAAAATATAAAAATTCTCACTAGTGACAACTGTCACAGAGATCAAGCTATGTTTTAAGGGTTTTAATAAGCTATTTTTGGTAGTATTCATAATACGTAATTCATTTCTCATACTTTTATGTAGATTAACTATCATGTATATAAACGAAAATATTCAATCAGAGCAGACTGCAGACTTGCAAATACATAATATGTCTATCATAAAATATGTATCCCAATGGCAATTACACATAACATTGATAGCCAGTCATACATTAATTTGCAGCTTAGATCTGTAACCCATTTAGAGTAAGCGCCTATTCGCATGTGAAGGTTGGGTAAACCAAGGTTTACTTTTGAAGTAACCCCAACTAATATTCCCTGCCTTGTATTTGTTTCATTTGGATCGCCAGTCTCATAGCATATGAGACCACTACCTTCTGACTCCTGAAACAAAAGTTTCTTTAATTAACAATAAAAAATATTCACCTTCAGCTCATTACGTCTTATGTGTAACGTGCAAATGCATGCAATGCAATGCATTTTCTTAATTTTCACCGATTTAGAATACGACATGCTCGGTGGAGTAAAGATATCACTTATACACAAAATACATAATAATACCACTGAACCAATTCTCGTAATACCTAATAGTTTGGCCTTATTCAGTTCCGATCAACAATCGATCTCACAACTGCCTTTTCCTTCTTCGTGACCTCTATTATTCCCAATATTATTTTGGGTTCGGTTACTAGTTTAACAAGTATTACCTGAAAATCAGTTTTTCCACGGAGCCGGAGGGCGAACTGAATTCAAAGTTTGAACCAGTTGTCATTATATTTGGAGGCACTGACTTCTCACTAACAATGGCAATTGTTCATGACAACAGGGACCGACGCGACGTCTTAACTTGCTCTCCGAGTATATCACAACTTTCATCAAAAGCAAACTAACATCCAACTTTGACTGTAATGTGATTATGTCGTATTGAATCGGTAATCTGCTAATCTCAGTAATATTTTACTATGCCAATAAGGTTGTTTTGAGATCGTGACTTAATCGGAACTGAATTGAAAACAACCTTTTATTACAAGAATTAAATTCAGTTTTCCAATAACAATAAAATACTAACGAAAGAGTACGCATATTGATTATTTTTTTCACATACAGTACAAAAATAAAATCTACAGCTTCTCAGTAGGATTTTTTCGCAAGCTGTTCTCTTTAACATATATACTTCTTCGACGAATACATATTTATTAATGGCCCAACTCTGAAACACAAAAAAAATAGTTTAAAATTTTGCCTTAACATTTTGTACCGCAAAATGTATGAATCAATCAAGACGGTAGTGGTCGGTACAAACAAAATAACCTTCGTAGCCTTCACTGCCGTAGCGATACAAACTCCATCGAAATCGTGGTCCTCCGATTCATAAGGAATTTGGTTTATATAATTATTAAATATCCAAGGCATATCCATTATCTAAAAATAAAATTTGATATCATTACGCTATATATATTACTGTATTATATTACCGTAACATTTTCAATATCTATAACTTGAATGTTTGTATTAACACAGAGTAGGCATACATCGATGCTAAAGTTCTACATTTGCAAACTACAAAACTAATTTGCAAACTAAATCTCTTACTCATCAAGAATATCTTTAATTATTACCATTTACGTTAAAAAGGGCTTATGCCCAACGGCCATCATTACTGAAACCACAGATAGTCATTGAGGCAACATCTTACATGTGTTTCCAACCGCCACCACCGGATTCAGACAGGAACATATGTAATAAATAAAGGCTTATTCCCGCCGACAACCATTAAAACTACAATTTGTGGAGGAACGGGTATCATATTCCTCCTAGACAAAGCTCCCTTTGTGGATCCTCCGATCCTCTGACCAGGTGAGGTGATCATGCCTGGCAGGGCACTGCCTAACGATTGATGTTGGGAAGCTGTATATATGCTAATCGGCGCGAGAACTTCTATTGTGCGATTCATGATTGGTTGTTTCTTAGTTTCTACGTCACTCCGTCGTTCGACGTATATTTGGTAGATGCCGCTGTAGTGTTTTTCTGTTATGGGTTGTATGTGAAAGTGGCCACATAACTTTATATGTATTATGTAATTCTTATTATTATATTCTTATTTTAGTTCTTATTATTTTTGAAACTTTTAGTGTCAATATTATAAAATATGAAATTTAAAATTACATAATACACACAAATAAGTGTCCTAACTCACTTCAAACTAAAACATTAAAGTAGCAGACGGTTTTGCGCACATCCAGCAGGTGTGCCCCTTGCTCTTTCAGGGAGGTCCTTCCTTAGACCCATGAAGTAACAAGACGCTTTTACTAGGAACAAAACCTACATTGGTTTTGAAGTGACACATTTGACGATTTTTTAATATGCTATAGGTACTGCGATTAAAGATCATTTTATTTACAACAACTTTGGGGGTCGTTGTTGGGAAACCATCTAACAATAAGCCTTTATTTGTGGTGGTTTGGAAGAGATGTAAAATGTTTTCCCAACGACCACCAGTAGTGGCAGTTTTAGTGGTGGCAATTGGGAATTAAGTTTTTTTTAATGTGTTGTTATTACCGGTTGCGGTGGTTAGGAAAAAAATAGGGAATATGCATATTTATTTTTTATTTCTCAATCTGATTACTTACGTCTCTAAAACATATAAAAAATCTAAATAGGCTTGAAAATAGTTAAACTATTTTAACTTTCAAAGTGAAATTTATAACATTAAATAAATTTGAGCTATTCAAAAGCCCGCTTTTGACTCGGCCAATGCCGTCATTGTCGTTTCGTGTTTGTTTACTATTCAGTGTTTCAGTTGCTTTATACTTATTTACAGTTTTAATTGCTATAAAAATCATGGAAGGAGGTAATTGTTCTCACAAACACAACACAGTAGTAATTGCGACACCGATAATTTCGATGAAGTGACCACCGAAGTCACATTTTGTTTCGACCAATAGTGACGCGTTTTGTAAGTTTAAATTTCCCTCCCTTTAATTATCACTTTTTATTTAATATTTGCTGAGCCACGCGGTATTACCCGCGCTGTTTTTGTAACCTCGGGCACTAGCGCGGGACGAAGCTAGTCCAAAAAAGTAGTCAAAGTTACTTCTTATATCATCAGCTATCCGCCAGTGAAAAACCCGTCGAAAGCGTTCCAGCCGTTCCAGAGATTACCCGAACAAATAAAACTACAGATAAAAACTGTAAAAAATGATATTTTGGAATGTGTATCGTGTATACATATGCATTTACTTAAAAGCGGTTATTTTAATATTACAAACAGACACTAGTATTTTATATATTTGTATAGGTTTTTTAGATTTAAATAATCAGTATTTTTAAGTATATTCTAACGACAATAAAGAATCGAGGAAAAAATATTTGTGACAAATAAATTTTTTATACATATTCCCTATTGCCCCAACGGCCACCAGTGGGGGCAGTTTTAGTGATGGCCATTGGGAATAAGCCTAAAAAGGGGCATGTGTTCTTTAAACATTAATTAAGAGAAGGTATTAAATAGAAACCTATTAATGTTCTTTAATCTTACCAGCACTGCCAGATTATATGCTGGAAATCTGTAAAATCTCTGAGAATATATTTTGACTATTTGACGCCATTGCTGTATGTTATCGTCTCTCGAACTTCTCTTTACCAAAACTTGTATGACCCCGGCCACTACCCATATTTTTTTTAAATCTCGGCGATAACTGTATCAAAAAGAAAAAAGTGTGTGTGTCAGCTTCGACGCCCGACTAAAGTTTATATCACGCAACCCAAGGCTCAAATGGTGAGGATGGCGTGGCGCCCAAAGCTCCTTCACATTAAACGAAAAGCTAAGGGCCATGATATTACCAGTGCTTACATCATTTTCATCTTAATAGTAAGCGTCCTAACGCTGTTTTTTTTAATAGTTTGTTAGATTACATCACTCATAACAAAGCGCTGAAGCATAACACCCTACTCTTAGTAAAAGCTTGGATTATAAAATTTATTAAAATTAAAAAAAAATATATTTACATATGGGCCAAATGTGAAAATATTTTCTTATGGAGTAAACTCCAAAATTCTTACATGACTTTCAAAAAATTGAATATTTTCTGTATTCAATTTCCTAAAAACTTTTGTTTGTTAAGAGAAGTTATTCTGACACACATTTAATGGTAAAGGTACGAAAGGTAGTGGAGATTTACAGCATTAAAATTGCAGTGAATGCTCCTAATGTTGCAGAAATCCACGGTAAGTGTGGCGTGAATGGCGGTGTGCTTGTTTTTGGCCTCGACATATTTTTAGCGCAATGAAGCTGCAGCATAACTATCCCATATCATCACCTTCCATTCCTTTATTATTCCCAAGATTATTTGGGGTCAGCTACTAGTTCAACCGATTTTACCAGAATATCAGTTTTCCCACGAAGCGACTGGCATCTAGCATCTGAGGGCGAATTGAATTCGAAGGTTGAATTAGTTATCAGTGTATTTAAGGGCACTGGCTTCCCAATGACTTTTGCCAAAGATATTCATGAAAAACCGGGACCGCCTCGAACCCGATTCCTTTGGATGGTCGCGCAGTCGCTTAAGCTAACGACTAGACCAACGAGGCAGCTTGACTATCCCATATAAATACGATTAATAATATTATCCGGATTCTGAGGACGATAAATCGATCTAGATCGAATCGATCTAGCTAGGATTCATTTTTATAAAATTTTGTTTTATTCGTGTTTTCAACAATCAACTTTATCTATAATCAATGTCCATCCTATCCAATCCATCTATATTAAACTACACTGTAATAAGATCCATGGCGAAGTCAGCCGTTTACAATAAACTGTACCAGAGCGTACCAAGAGAGGGTGCCTCGAAACGAGGGCGCCAAAAGCTCGGTCATGCAGGTACTGTATTTTTGTTATTTGTAAACTACTAAAATAATACATACGCTTTTCTGTTAGTAAGAAAGCAATTCGCAGAAGTAAGTACTTTTTGGTCGCCAATTATGCTGCCGGCACAGAAAGCTCGATATAGTTCCTTTTTGGCGTTGTATAAAGTGAAGATTAGCACCTGAGTTAACAAATATTAAAGTCTTAGTCAAAGTTACGTTCAAATCAACAACCCATAATGTCCCACTGCTGGGCTCGAGTCTCCTCTCAAGAAAGGGTTAAGGCCATATGTTCTTCCTTGTGAAAGTTACGTTATTAAATAATAAAATATGCTGATAGCTTTAAAATAATGTGCACCTTGTTTATGTGATTGATTACAACATGGAATCAAATGCTGACTGTACTTACAATTTACCAAATCTTTAAATCTGCAATGATCATATCTGGATAATGATTGTGTTTTTGCTATTCTTAAAGACTATGACTGTATTTTGGTTTGGAACTAGTAGTACATACGTCGAACTCAAACCGACTAAAAACCGGTACCGGGCCTAGCGGACCGAGAGAATTCTAAACCTCTCCAGGACTCTCTCCACTATCTCCTTTGCAAGTATAACTTGCTCGCAGAAGGAGACGGCTGAGTTCCGAACGATCACACTCCGTACCATGGCCGCTACGTGATTCCGAGTGAGAGAAGTTCCACTGACTAAGTCACGCCTATGCTTCGCCCACGCAAGAAATTCTGCCAACGTGTAAAACACGATCTGGCCATGGCAGTGTTTGCACGCAGCTGTTGGCTTCTTTTGGATCAGATACAGGTGATCTCCAGATTACCTGCGTCTGCTAGTTTTAGAGGGCCTCGAGACAATCCTTTATAACCGATCTTACCACCGCAATAATGGCCTGAAATACATTAAGTAACACTGGCATCTACATAAGTAGAATAAGCTAATTGGAATAATTATAAAGCCGTGTTTTTCAGAAGATAAGTATACAGAAAAAAAATTACATGATGTGGAAGATCTCCAAGCTCGACTCCAGAACCTACACGGTTCTTTTCGATCCTCAGCTGAAACATAGGCTCAGATGTATGTATGTAGTACCTAAAGTACAAAACCTCTTGAGTATAATTGACTGGTAATTACAAATTAACCAAAAAAACCACGCATTATCATTTATAGCTCATGCCTATGAGATGATAATTCAACGTCAAAGTCTTAGAGGAATTTATACATTTTGGTCTCAATAAGTACATGATATAAATAGATTTCTGCTAGATAATAACATTGAAAGATTACATATTTTAATCAACTACTATTTTAATGTCAATGGTTTAGCTATTTTGGAATTATCCAAAAATTTTAGTTAGTGACATAATCACTGACTAAAATTTTAAATATGAAAGGGAGTTTGTATCTCTTTTTATTTCGGTACAGTCTTAGCTGCACAAGATCACAATGTAGATAAAACAATGTAGGGTATATTAGGAAAAGGAAAGAGATAAGAGTTATTAATTTGATAGATAAAGACTGTCTCCGGTAAATCGGATTGTACTTATTTTATAAACTATAGCTGAATTTTTACCTGAACGTTCATAGCATTGACGACCTTTTGTCTCTGATTCAGTATCTGCAAAATGAATGAATATTTTATGATACTGATCAAGGCTGCAATAAAATGTTTTTTTTATGGTATAAAGGCCAAACGAGCCGAGGTATCGCCTGATGGTAAACGCTTACAGCCGCCCATGGACACCCGTAACACCAGAGGTGTCACAAGACATTTGGTCCGACCCGGGAATCGAAGCCGAGACCTCAAGCACAGCAGTCGCGTACGCTACCACTGCGCCACAGAGGCATTCAAAGATGGATGGGGAAGGGGATAAGGGGAGGGATAGGGGTATAGGCCTACGATATCCTCATTCACTCTATGTAACACAGCAAAGCGCAAGCGCTGTGTCACACCGGCTTTTTTGAGGCCGAGGTATCACTCCGGTCCAGCCGGCCCATTCATGCCGAAGCGTGGCTCTCCCACGGTAGTCATAGGTCACGGTAATAATTATTGTATCCACCACAATCATGCTTTGAATTTTTCGATTGTCGTTTCCTACAATCACTATAAAACTCAATTTACATAGCCACTGTTGAGAATCTTCATCAACAACCCATAATGTCCCACTGCTGGGCTCGGGTCTCTTCCCATGAGAAAATCTATCTTGGATAGGATTTACTGAAAAACAATGTGAGGTTTTTCTGTGGTTGTCATAATAAGCCTTAAGTGCGTTATATATTAGTATAACTATTGTTCTATAGCATTTGCAAATATCCTAGGCTATAGTGTAAAGTCTTCTTAAAATAGTTCATTCGTAAACGTTACTGTACGTACTAGTTTTTGCACGCGGCTCAGTCCGCGAGTTAACGCAGTAAAGACTAGCCTATATACTTCCTCAAGAATCAAAGTATTTCCGTTGAACATTTCATTAAAAGCAAAACAAAGAAATAGACCAAGCTACTTTCGTATCTATCTATATAAATAAAAATGAATCATCTAAATGCTTCATTGTGAAATGTTTTATAAGTCCGCGACTGTACATTACCCGTGGGAAGCTGAGGCGAGCCTAAATACTTAAACAAGTTTTTCAGAAATACTCGTATTATCAAAAATAATATGGTTGTACAAAGCTCGCCGGGATTAGTGTAAAATATTATTGTATGAATTCATATAAGCTTAATACATCAATCAACAAGCCCTGTAGGATTGTATACCCAAGAAAAATGTAGTTTTAAAGGGCTAAGGCTACATCATTTTTATTAAAAAAATGAGTAACATGAAATAAGTTACTTACCTTTTCAAGATTTTGAGCTGAGAATTGCAACATGAAACAAGTATGTATTAAAATAATCTGGAAATATACTTTAAGACAATTCATTCGTAGAGAGGAAAAATTGAGACGACTTCATTGCTTATTATGCAATTTAAAACTTCATTCTGGCTTAAGACAATAATAATGCATTTTACACGGCAAATGTTCTTCTTCTTTTGATGATATGGCAATCAGCCGGATCAGCTATTTCTGCCAATGTCAAGTATTTCAAGTCTTCAATTCTAAGTCTTCAAGTCTTCGTCGTGATGGAATCAATGATAAAAAATATAAAAAATGTGGATGACATGAAATGGGGACCGTCTTTCGCAAAAACAAAAAAAACGATCTCCCGGCAAATGTTGTGTCTGTCACATTATTACGTCCATAGATTATGTTTACTTCGATGTCAAACAAGTAATAAACAGAAAATTTAGCAAAAATATACATACAAAGGTACACGAATAAAAAGATTTTACATCCTAAATGAGTGTTATGTACATTTAAAAACCAAATTAGTTTAATTGAAGTGTCTATTGTAATTTAAAATAACAGTTTCATCAAATGCTTATTATATATACGGTACTTGCAACAAAAAAACTTTTTTTTTAATTTTTGTCCGTCTGTTTGTTCCGGCTAAAGTCTGGAACGCCTGGACCGATTTTGCCGGGACTTTCACTTAAGAAGTAACTTAGGTTACTTTTTTAGATTAGCTTTGTTCCGCGGTGTTAACGCGATTGTTGTTGTACCGTGGGCTACACCGCGGGGCTCAGCTAGTTATATAATGTAATGGCAATCAACGCTGTAATTTTGAGATTTTAATCTTAACATTTATCTGATGTAGTGATAACTTGTTTGACTGCCTCGTTGTCGCAGTGGTAACGTACGTCTGGATGGCGTAAGAAAGCGATTCCTGGATCCCTCTCGTCTGAGGCGCAGAGTGGCACACCGTGTGGTTTTAGACCCGGGAGCCAGTGAATCGGTCCAGCACCTGCTCCTCGAGTGTCCAGTACACTCCAGAGAGCGATACGAACAACAGACAGGATTAAAAAGCGAGGCTGCAAACATGGCGTCAATCATAATGAGTGAAAACAGGAGCAGGTTACTGACCTACTATGAAAAAATATCAAAAATTGTGACCAAGAGAAACAAAACAAAGACCAAATAAATTATGCTGTCACAATATAATTGTAATATTGATGTACAGCATAAACAAATTGTATTTAAAATAAGAATTTAATAGATTAAACAGTAGAGTAAGTAGACCGTCAGGAAATATAACGTAATTAGGTGTAAAATAGATAAAATAGAGTTAAGTACTAGAATAAGACCCATGTACATATGATAATACTTAATTAAAGGCTGTACTGTTCATTGACCTATACCCATATTAGAATAAGTTGATAGATTAGATCGATTAGTGTAGTGGTAGATGGGAGTCCCACCCATTCAGAGTGAAATACGATGGAATAAAAGAAAGATCTAGTTTGTGGCATAAAAGTGCGAGAGGAATAATTGCGAGAACTGGAGTGTATGAGTTCACTAGTGAGAACAGGCTCCAATTATGTTGGAGGATCTAAGTTAAAAAAAAAAAAACCCCGGTAGGGTGAAGGCCCGAGGGGGTTCACACACGAAAAAAAAACGTAACGTATATGACTGCAGTGCTTGAGGAGTCGGGTTCGATTTCTGGGTTGGCCCATATTTTTGTAGGACCTGCAAATATTTGTTTCTTAGTTCAAGTGTAAGTGCGTGTTTTCTATGCATATAAGTATATATTAACAAAAAAAAGTATGTAAAAAATATGTGTTTTTATATCAGTTGTCTAGAACCCATTTTTTTTTACGTATGGAAACCCCCTCGAGCCTTCACCCCACCGGGGTTTGCGGCGGGGCGGTGTATCGGAATCGAACCGAATAAAACCACACGGTGTGCCACTCTGCGCCTGAGACGGGAGAGATCCGGGAACCGCTTTCTTACGCCATCCGGACCCCTCCCAGAGTTGTCTAGTACCCATAACACAAGCTAAGAAGAGCTTATGTTATGGGTACTAGACTAGATGGCTTTGTGTGTTAGATATCCGACTAGCTTTTACCCACAGCTCCACCCGTAATAACGTACGGAGGCGACGTGGACACTTACCATTGAAATGGTCCACAAACTTATAGTAGCTCAGCGTAGGATGGAGCGCATGATGTATGTATGGCCTCTAGTGTAGTGGGTGTCCATGGGCGGCGGTAAACGCTTACCATCAGGCGATACGTCTGCTTGTTTGCCCCATATTAAATAAAATAAAAATTAGTTAATTCATATGTACATATAAATGTATATTGGCAATCTGCTTATTATTGCACAGACTGCCTTATTTGGAATGACGGTGTAACTTGCGTGCGTAATTTTTATTATAGTTGTAGGGGTTCAAGCTTTGAGCAATGAGTCATTTGCTGTGTGGTCAGCACATTACTAAATTAATATTACAAATTTAGATATTTACATGACAGGTGGCTTTTTGGCCCAAACTTTGCTCCTAAACTTTTTAGTTTGTAAAGTCGTATGGTGTTGTAGTTGCTGTATTCAAGTTTTATATTTGTCGTTGTACTAATGTTAATTGAGAGTTGTAATGTCATGACCCCAACTCTTTGCGTTGAGGATTAAAAGTTTGTATGATTATTGCATAACCTTATCAATCGTTAACGTTTATTTTCGTTAACAAGAAACGATGTCGTACAAAAGAAGTTGGACCCTCCCTTTTAGCAAAAAAAATGCCTGTATTAGGAGGGACCGCTCTCACTTTATAGTCTTATACATACTATAATACATTATATTGTTGGTAATTCAAATAAGAACTTAACTTTGGATTTATTTCTCGACACTTTTATTTTTATTAATCAATCAATCAATCAACAACCCATAATGTCCCACTGCTGGGCTCGAATCTCCTCTCAGGAGAGGGTTGAGGCCATACGTCGTTTATTTTTATGAGGAAATGTAATTAATTATTTACGAAAAAATAAAAAAATATAGAAAGGTTGCAAATAAAACCACTTGGTGTCTAATCATTCATTATATTATTCAAAATAAAAACAATAAAAATCACCAGCATGATAAATAATATTTTACTAATAAATTATCTTTGAATATATTCTTGCCATATTGGTTATATCTAATTCAATTATTATTTTCTCTAACAAAAACACCATCTTTCAAATCTGAAAGATATGTTCCATCGCCAGTTCTGTTGGCTCTTAGTTGTATCACTTCTGGAGATACAGTTTTTAATTCATATGCCCACCCTATAGCTGCAAAAAAATCTATAAATTTCGTTGTAAAGTTCAAATAACTGTTCCCAAGTTCAGCCGTACGATAATCCCATGGAAAAACGTGATGAAAGTTGTGAAAGCCTTCTCCGAATGTTGCAAGCGACACCATTTTATTTTGTACTGGTAAAATAATTTTATCATAAGGTTTATTGCCCCAGATATGAGCAAAGCTGTTGACCATAAATGTCACGTTAAGATTTGTGACATATCGAAGCATGTTAATATGCCAGGAATTGGACCAACCCTCCGCCCAGAATAATACAGGTATCAGTGTCGGTAGACCAAAGCACATCATACCTATAAAAGGTACAGCAAACCTGAAATAGGAAAATTACATAAAGAAAAAAAAAAATTTAACCACTGTGATTAAAATTCTTAGAACTCGTGTAACGTCATTGGGTAATTTAAAAACTTTCTTCTGATTTGCGTTAAGCACCCAGAAGATAAATAATGAAAATTTAACAAAAAACTATCAACAAAGCATTTTTAAACCTCGAGCGCAGCAGTCGCATACCCTACCACTGCGCCAACAAGGCAGTCAAAATGAATAATCCATAATGCTTTAAAATTTCTTCCTCAGAGCCACCAAACATAGGAGTCAATCAAACTGCCCAATGTTTAAACTACAGCTTCTAAGAAGGCAAAATAATTTACATATATATAACTTACTTTTTCTGGAAATTGAGTACTGGATTGTTATAAATATCGATCATCTCAAGCTGTTTTCCTTTCTTCTTTACTTCAGGATGCTTTTTTACAAGAAGCCATCCAACATGAGAGTAAAAGAATCCTCGATTAGCATTATGTGGATCAGCATCAGTATCGCTATATTTATGATGAAGACGATGATCTCTAACCCAGTCGATGACGGTATTTTGGAAAGCAATTGAGTTCATGCACATTAGGAGAATCTCTAACGGCAACTTAGCTTTGTATGCCTTGTGTGACCAAAGCCGATGTGCGCCGGCTGTAACTCCTACTTCTGCTACCACAAACAGGATGAAATCTGCAAAGCAATGGCATTATATAGTCTATCGCTGAGTACACTCACTCGAATGTATAATAAATTATAAAAGCAAAATATTTCATTTTTGTCAATTAAGCGACGTTGGCCAGCTCATATGCATGCCGTAGATATCCCGAGACCCGTAGGGATTCCAGGTATATACTTTCTTGGCTACACCCTTGGTTGCCCCCTCTACTAGGACCCAAGACGGCACCTACGGTTTTTGATGGGGTCAAGACCTTCAAATCCGTTAGAACCACCAGAGTGGGTTGTATTTCTGCACAGGATAAAAACGGTTCTCATGCGCCTGTCACTCTTATATTAGTTCCTTTTTTATTCTTTTTTCCTTCATTATTCAAAGGATCATGATTTGTGGCGTAACTACTTACCGAATACTATAGTTTGCCATTTTGCTGCCACGAAACACAAGTACAAACCGTAAATGGCTGCGGCATGCCCATAACCGAATGTGATCAGATTCCGGTACACTAATTCATATTTCCTGGGAGCATTTTTTGTCACAAACGTCTCTAGTATTTCTTCTTTCGTCTCTTTTACAGTCTCAGATCGCATTTTCTTTAGCTGTAAAAACATTTATACAAATTACCTAGAATAGTTTAGAATAAATTAGAATACACTTTATTGTACAACAGATATAACAGTTTACATAAATATATAGTTTACATTATACATCAATTGAATCACCGTGTACAAATGGCGGCCTTATCGCTAAAAAGCAATTTCTTCCAGGCAACTTGGAATGGGAAAAAAGAAAAAAGGTAAAAAAAAAACAAATACGAATCGATGGGCAGTTACGTGCGAAAAGAGAAAAAAAAATGTAAAGGTTAAAAGTGAATTCTATAAAGTGAATGATAAGATAAAAATCACATATCATAATACATGTTAATACTAATAAATAAAACAGTGACAGAATATTTCGGCATCATTTACTACTCCATTGACTGTCGGAATCTCAGGCAAGTAAAGGATGACATAAGTAAATGAAAGTTTGTCTAAATTTATTCCCACTGATTAACCTAAGCCTAATAAATTGAGAAAAGAGAAGATAGAGAAGAATCTAAACAGGGAAAATAAATAACAGAAAACGCATTTTGCAGTCATATCCTATTTGTGTATAAGCACGAAGTTCAAAAGTTCAACAAGAAAAAGTTTTAAACTATAATCCGGCAACGTAAAAACTTCTGATAAAATTTATAAAGACAACGTTACACATAACATTATTACAAATTTATTGACATCTCACTCCTTAAAATCGGTTCAGCAGTTTAAACAAACATACATAGACTGCTAACAATATTATCCTTCCTTTTGTCGTCGCTATAATCGAATAAAAATTTGGATCGTGTTTGAATTAATACAAGTAGAAATGCATTGTAAGAAGCAATGATATTGTTTTGAAAATTTGGTTGGTTTTCAAAACTTATAATACAGTGTAGGTTAAATATTGTTAATAATAAACTATATTCCCCACTATAACTACATTATAGGAATATTCTAAATGACAATAGCCCATGTAGGCAAAAATAATTAAAGAAAGGCATGGTTTATGATTTTAATATATACGATGTTAGTAATCGAGTAGAGGCCAATGAAAACATCTTTATTTCATTGACTTCTGAAGAATATTGAAGAATATTGATTGAGAAATAAATACTGTATATTAAACTATAATGTATATTTATATACACGTAGCTTTAACATCTGTATCAACCTAAGACTGATTTGTACCACATCCTAAGAAGATGCAAAGTCACAGTGTAAAAATAATAATATTTAGTATATCGAATGAAATTTGAATATTTTAAATTTTATACTAAGCAATTTACAAATGTGTTGTTAAACATATTTAAATGGCGTGTGGGTTCTTCATGTTAATGGCTCTAACTCCTAAGCCATTACCTAAGGCCTAACAAAACCATAAGTAAAGAGTATATTTTAATTATGACATTTAATTTGTACATAATATATTTTTAATATAGAAATAATAATATTAATTTAATTAATTAATTTTATTTATTTTTTATTTAATTTATTGTCATGTGTAAAATGTTGTTTAGGTAAAAACTAAAAAAAATGTAACATAAAATGTTTTACATTTTGATTTATATACAACTCCATAATTTCATATGCCCAGGATCAATATGTTGTCATTTTAAAATAATAAAAGATAAAACAGTGCGTCACTTACAGGACGTGAAACAGCACGTATAATCCTCTATTTAACTTATAAGCACGATGTCCTTTCCATTTGAGAGTAAAATACAAACTAAAGTCGGCAAACAACGCTCTTCCTTTATAAGGTATTGAATAGAATCGTAAGTGATTATAGTGAATAATGGCAGTGCCCCGCCAAGTCTAACAAAAAAAATACGAGGCACTGTCCTAGCTTTATTATACTTAACACTTTTCTATCTAATACCTAACGAACAATTCTTATTTATATATGAAAAATCTGAATCTCTAAAACGGCTCCAAAGATTTTAATGAAATTTAGTTTGCAGTGCGTTTAGGGGACGTTTAATCGATTTGACTAGGATTCATTTTTGGAAAATTTACAAAAAAATATTGGTCATGCAATCTTTTAATAAAATCAATCAAATCAAATTTTATTACTGATATTAAATACATTCCAACTAGTTTATTAATATTTGTACTGTATAATTCTAAAATACATTTAATAAAATACAACTTTACACAATTTAGTTAATAATTATTATAATACAATAAAATTTCATGCATTTTGAACAGTTAACCTACTTTTAATCTTCAAAAATAGCAACAGAATTATCAGTTTGCCATTTAGCATAGGCCTCCCCTCGCCTTTTTCACGTCTCTCTATTTAAGGCTTTTTTTTGCCATGTTGTTCCAGCTACCTTTCTAATATCATCCTTTCATCTTATGTTTTGGCGCCCTTTCCTTCTTCTTCCATCTTGAGGATACCATTCAGTAACGTTTTTTGACCATTTTCCCTTTTTGTTCCTTATCATATGGCCTGCCTAGTTCCATTTAAGCTTTTTCAATGTGTAAGGGACATCTGTGATTCTTGTCTTGTTTCTTATGTTTTTATGTCTAACCTTGTCTTTCAACTTGAGGCTCAGAATGCTCCTCTCATTTTTTAACTAAGCTGTTTATCCTGCAATTAATTGATCATATATAATAATGTAAGGATTACAACGGCACTGATATTTTGTGAATAACATTCTTCCCGCTGTAATAAATTTTGTTTAGTGTTATAGACGGCTCATAACTTAGCCAGATTTCAGCGATGGGGGGGTAAATTTGCGCATAGTACACTAAGTGCAACAAATCAAAATAAACAAAATCGGAGTGTAATCGACTAACGCTCCAATCGGTATATCTTTGTAATTTATAAACTTCCATTCATCATCCCTAAATTACACAGACACTCATAATACCTTGTTCCGACTTAAGCCTTTGATCAAAAAATCAGCAAGCATTCGTTCCGTTCACAAATATTTAGGGTAAATTGCGCCTTTTTCGCACTTATCGAAATAAAGTGGTGCCGTATGCTTTTCACGAGAATAATACATGCTTTTCACGAGAATAATAGCAATTGCTTTTGAGCAAATTTGTTGTCGTTGAACAACATCACACACTCACAATTCACACTTATGCTATTAAAAATATCACGCAAGTACATGGGTTCCTTAGTAGCGGATCGGAAATGGCCATATACGCAGCTTCAGTGCTCGATAAAGCAACCGTTCGTTACTTTATCGCCTCTCAGCTGATGGCAGCACCTACTGAAATAAATGCAAAACTGGAATAGCATCTACGATCTTTTGAACTTAGTTATCCCAATCAGCATCAACAACACCAAAGAGGGCCAAACCTGTTCTTTCATACACTAATCCGTAATCTGTTGTACCTTTTAAATACCTTAGGAGGCGTTTAGCAGCCTTCCAACTCTCAATATTGTAATTTGTATTGAATTGACTCAAATAATCGACGGCATAAATGTCTGGTCTAGTTGATACGGCCAAATGCATCACCATGCACCAATCAAACTCTGATACGGGTACTGTTCCATTATATCAGACCTAATAATTTCATATTTCTTTAACTTTACATTCACATCTATAGGTGTCATAACAGGTTTACACTCACTCATACCGGAACGTTCTAATACTTTTTGACTTAAGTACACTCTATTTTCAAAATCACGATTAAATTTGATTCTTAAACATGTAGAAATTTTGGCCTTATCTTTCATTTGAAATGTACTCTCTAATTGTTTCTTTATATCCTCCATCCACTCTGTATCATTTGTCGCTAGTATCATATCATCATTATAAATACCTATCCCTTTGTGTATTTATTGCACCCTTTTGTACAATAAATGCACAAGGATCCTGTTGTAATGCTATAAAACTAATATCATTCAAAACGTTCACTAACCTTTAATATCACTACAGTCCTGATTGACGTAAGCCATACAAAGATTTTCTCAATAAACATACACTAACCACACATTCGTCAAGAGCTTTGTTCCAATATTTAGCGGTCTCAAGTATATTTCTCTCTATTATTATCTTTTTATTCGATCCAACTTTATCTTTTGCGAGTACTCTCTCTTATACTTCCCATAGCTAATCTGCAACTTTCATATATACCTCCTCATCGAGTGAACCATTTAAACAGGCAGTTACTTTATCTGTTTGACGATTTCTAATCCTAGTTCCGCTAACAATGCAGCTATTAGCCTTATAGATGAAGATCTAACAACAGGGTATGAGTTCTCGTGAAAGTTCTCCCTTAGACGTTGTGAACATCCTTTTGCGACGAGACCTACTTTCTTGCCAGTACTTTTGGTATTAAACACAAATCAACTTCCAGTGACTTTTCGTTCCTTTTCTATATTTTTTTTCCAGGACATTTATTCTATTGTTATTATTCCTACACTCATCTGTTTGTTAGGTTCATCATCTCATTTATTTTGACCGTCCGTAGTATTATCTTTTATTGAATGATATTCTTTTGGTGATTTACCCGCCTGACCAATACGAATTAGACGAGGTCTTCCTTTCCCTCTCTTAGAAGGTTCTATTAAATTTTTCCATATTGAACAACCGCCATCTTTCCGGGTTCCTAGTATTTTACAATTATCTTCCTTTCTTCCGTTCGACACGTTTCATTCTACTCTTATTTGTTCTTCATCAGTGTCTCTATCTTCATCATTATCCTTTTCTTTATCAAGTGTCTTTTGATATTTATGTCAAGTGAAGTTTATTTTATAAACTTCACATCATGACTAACAATAATCTTTCTTGGTATAGGATCATGTATTCTATATACTTTTGATAGAGTATAATTATAGCCTAAGAATATTCGTAATTGCGAACGACGCTCAAATTTTCCTTTCGGTTTCCTTTTTCTTGTAATAAGCTTAAGAGTCAAACACATTCATATATACCACTGTAGGTTTCTTTCTTTTCTACAGAGTGAAAGGTATTACACGACTCAAAGCCTTAGTTGGGCACCAGTTTGTTATATAATTAGTAGTGTTAACTGCTTCTGCCCATAGCGCAGGAGCACTACCTGCTTGACGCATCATATATCATGCTATTTAAACCAATGTACTATTCTTTCTTAACCTTAACCTTTAAGGTTTCCGTTGACGGTTCCAATGCCGTTCTAAATATGGCGAATGAATCCGGTAAACTATACAACAATAATACAGCAAGTAGTTCATCGATAACTGTCAAACCGATTTATTACAACTTCTTAACCGTATCAAAGAAATCAGTCAGTCAATACAAGCCAATACGAGTACGAGTCAAGCCTTTTTAATAATGATGCTTTTCTTGCAGGACCGCTCGACTAATACAGAGATTTTAGCTTATCCCGAATAGCCTTGGAACTTTTCAACCATCCAATGCAGCTAAGTCACTCGGAATTACCGCTAATAGTATATCTAACTCGGCTTTTCTGACCATTTTTACCCAATCGGCATATTTCGAATCACTTAGCTGTGGTCTTGGTAACGTTCCTGATACGTATCCCAATCATTTTGAATCAAAATTGCTCGTATACGTATCTGCCATGTATCATACTTATCGCCAGTAATTCGATCTTTCTTAATAGTTGTAGCCACATCTTCAACTCCAAAATAATAACAAGAAATAAAATCTTCGTCGTTTAAAAGTAGTAAAAAATAGCAAAACGTAACTTGCTTATCCGCGTTACACCATTCAACTTTAATAAACCTTAACTTAACCAGATCTGTTTTAGTTCAAATCACTGCAATTGTTCACAAATCAGTTTGTATTTCATCTAACTATAACCTGAACCTGTTTCACATTTTAATAAACAGAAATATAATAATTATAATGCTTACGGTGCAGCGACGCGACAGACCAAGCTAGACAAACTAGTGAGAATTGTTTAGTGCAAATAGTCGCCAGATGGCACTGCTCACACTCTTCGTTATACTATAACAGATCTTTTAAAGGGGAACAATTCCTTCGTACATTTTATTTCAGAAACTTAAACCGTTTACGCAGCACACACAATGGAAGCTCTCAAAAGGAATAATTTTCCCCCGTTTTTTATGTCGCATTCGCGTTGCGTGTGTTTGCTGCCAAACTCATCCGAAACGGCTGGACCGATTTTTATGAAATTTTGTATGCATATCTTATAAGTCTGGGAATCGGCCAACATCTATTTTTCATTCCCCTAAATGATAAGGGTGACCCACAACTATTTATTTATTTTTTATCATTATATTTTACTTTCATAATCTTTTAATATTAATAATTTAACTGTCATAATCTTTTTTATTATTATTATTAGTTCCAATACACATACATTACAGACGTAGTGATGAAAACTGCACTACGAAGACCACGCAGGGTCTATTTGGGTTGCAGTGAGTCGTTAAAAACCATGTAATACACATAAATTAACACTCACGGACTTAATTCATGCAACACATAATGCTATTTAGTATTAGTCTAGTGTTTTTTTTATTTTATAATGGAAGGCATTTTCTTTCTTTACGTACAACACTGTATCTTCTTCTCTGACATTTTATTTAGAGCAGTAATTAAATATTCTTGTACTCTTTTACCTTACAAGTCATTAGTTTTCAGCTGTAAATATTTGTTTTTATGTGTTTTATAATTTTCTTTAGGTTATTTGGCCTGGTCCTTTCAATCACAATTCAAGTTTATAGTTTAATGATAGTATGTTAAATTTACATCTTTCGAAAACATTCAATTCATTGCATTGTTTAAAAAGCTCATTATCATATACGTAGTTGGGTATATTTACTGCGAGTTTTATAAATTCTAGAAATTTCATGAAACGATTTATAAATAATTTGCATGTTAATTATTGTATAAATAATGTTTAAATTAGGTTAATACATTCAAGTGTGTAGTTATATAAATTCTCAATCGACTTTTCCTAAAGGATACCAGGTCAGAGCACTAACACTGACCTGCCCACTGAAATTAAGTATAAATAAATAAAGTGGAATAGTATTTAATGATCCATGAATAGTGAAGGCAACAAATTTAGTTTTCTCAACGTTAAAAGTCAAAACGTTATATCTTAGCCACACTTTAACTCTATTGAAGCCACTTTGGGCTGTCTGATATGTCTCAAAGCCCAAGGCCCCTGAACCTGGTTTTAGTGGCAAAAATGAGGGCAGTGCCATCTGCATATGAGATTTCTTTTCTCAGAAATGAAGGAAGATATAGGAAATCATTAATATAGACGAGAAAAAGGGTTGGTCCGAGAATCCAGCCCTGTGGTACGCCGTGTGTTACTAAAAGATCTCTACTAGTATGCGAAGTTATCGTTACACACTATGTTCTATCACTCAGGTAATCCTTCAGAAGCCCAAGTTGATATCCCCTAATGCCTATTATTTCCAACTTGTCCAACATGGTTGGGCATGCTTTGGCTATATCTAAAAAAATCGCGACAAACTTGTTGCCTTTATCGAGATTAGTGCTTAGAAAGTCTGTGAGTTCGTTAACTGTATCATCCGTAGATTCACTATGACGGAAACCAAACTAATGACTAAATAAAATATTTTGACTCTGTAAAAAGTTTCATCAACAACCCATAATGTCCCACTGCTGGGCTCAGGTCTCCTCTCAGGACAGGGTTAAGGCCATATATCCCCAAGCTGGCCAAGCGCAGGTTGGGGACTCTAAAAAGTTTATTAATCTAATATTGATATTTTTCTAATATTTTTGAGATGGATGGTAATATTGATATTGGTCTTAAATTTTTAATACGGTCTCTATCAATACTCCTATAAATTGGACGTATTTGGGACTTTTTAAGGTCCTTAGGAAGAACACCTTCCCGAAGACACATATTGAAAATATAAGTTAAATGCGGAACAAGACCGCCTTTATAGTCTTTGAGAAGTCTATTTGTTACACCATCACATCCTACCGCACAGTCACTTCTCATCATACATATAATGTCATGAACCTCCTCCTCGTTGGTTTCAGCTAGCACGGGCCTACTACAATTCTGCTCCACATTTATAAATTATATTTTAAACTTGTTGTTGGTTCCTTAATTGTTTTTTCGGATACATTTCTACCAACTTCACGAAAATAGTCATTGGTATGGTCAGCAGATGATTGAGGCGTACTTGATATATTGAGTAACTCTTAAGAAACTGAGTGTCCTTTGATGTATTGGTAATCAATTTTATTGTATTCCAGAGTTTTCTACTATCTTTACCTGCTTTTTGAATTAGATCTTTCTCATAGTTACGTTTAACTTTTTTCAGGATTGGACTGCAAAAATTTCTATAGCGGTTATACATAGTTTGTAGTCCTAGGTCCGGGTTAAATTTTGATTGTCTATGAAGTATCATGCCTTGAATGATCCAGGTTTCAGGTTTGACAAGGAAATTGAATTTTCGTAGTGTTAACGGCAATCGCGTTTTTTAACGAATAAATTAGATAACTCAGCGTACAGTTGTAATCATTACTTTTATAAATAGGGCTGAAGTCTATATCTTTTATTTGAGCACTCAATCCTTTTTCTGACTGACGGACTGAAATTTCTTGAAACATAAGATGACTGACTTGTGGTCAGTGAGAGTTGATTGGTGTACAATTGTTACAGAATTAAGCCTAGTTTTCAAAGAATGTGGTCGACAAAAGTACCAGCAGAGTCACGTGTTACAAAGGAATATGTGGGGAAGGAGGCCAAGAGCCAAGTAATTGCTGGTATGTAATATAATGTCTAGATTCAGGTCTCCAACTAGAACCAAATTTTAAAAACCCGATACGTTTTCTAAGGTTTTTTGAAGTGACTTAGGGAACGGATCTATATTGAAATATGAAGGAGAACGATAAACAGCAAGAATTGCGGTATCATTATTGCCTAATTTTTACAGCGACAATTACAGTCTGCCCTGTAAGGTTCTTCGATGTGAACGGTAAACTCCTCCTTTAGATACACTACAACGGCGTCATTTTGAATGGGATTGCTTGTAGTCATTGAGGAACGGTAATCTTTTAATGTTGGAAATATAAACGTACGTGACGACCAGCACTCAATCAGTACCAATTCGTCAAAATCATGCTCTATTTGTGCCATCAATAGTCAAAATCCTGAAAAATAATATTTATGCTTCTTAAACAAACAAACAAACAACAACCCATAATGTCCCACTGCTGGGCTCGGGTCTCCTCTCAGGAGAGGGTTAAGGCCATACGTCCCCACGCTGGCCAAGTGCGGGTTGGGGACTGGCAAGAATACTTGTGGCTACGTAAATCTTGCCGTTGGATGTTGCTTCTTATATTTTGTGTAATAATGGATAAAGACGTCTGAGATGGCAGTATTTTGAGCAGCCATCAACTAAACATTCAAGCCTCTCCGAAATAGCAAAGTCATCAATTCTTATCTATAGATCGCTCATGTTAGCCATTACAAAGTATATTTATATTTAAACGATCTTGTTGAAAGCATTTCGAAATCACTATCACAAACGCAACAGCAATAAGACATTTATTTTATAAACATAGTCAATATAATATGAAGTTTAATAAATAGGCCAGGTCAATATTTTAGTGACAAATATTGTTTTACGTTTGATTTTATGAAAATATAAAACTCGTTTAAAGGTTGATAGGTATAGTGTATATAATGTGTTTATGCAACAGTGATAAAAACAGTAAAAAAAACTAGTAATAATAATTAATAGTAATTTACTAGTAATTTTTCTTCTAGTAATTTAGTTTTTTCAGTTGTTTTGACATGCAGATTAAAAACATTATTTTAAACGTTTACCAGGTTTAAGAAACGATCTCTCAATGACCACCATACAGTTTAGTCACTCAAATGTTCTTATGTTTTCAATCCATCTCCGAAGTAACTTTTATGTGAGGGCCAATTTCCTCATTCTTAGGTAGACAATACCATTTAAAGTCCAGCAGTTCTGATAGTTTAGTTGTTGTTTTTTTTTGGAGAGCTCTGGTCATATAGAATATTTTATTGAGTTTTAGTGGTGAGAGTTTCCGATATATATCTTAGTTTTTGTGGTCCTTGCAGACTTAGGTTACCTGTATTTAATTTTCTTTCAGTGGTTTTTTGTTTATTAAAAGTCTTTAAATTGGTTTACTTTACTAGTTTGTCAACAACTTTGTTTGTCTCCACGGTCGGTTTATTCAGCGGAGGCTTGGAGGAGGACTTGTTTATAAATGACGTTGATCATGAATACATGTAAATAAAAAAAATGGGATGGTATGAAAAATGAGCACTTATTGATTAATTTAAGAAAAAATCATCACATGTAGATGACATAAAAAGGTGTTAGTAATTTTTGACCTTAGAAATTTGCGTAATAATGATTTTTTGTATATTTTAATTTGCTATTTTTTTTTTGCTTGAAAATGTCTTTTTTATTTGTATGTATTATAGAAAAAAAATAATAGTAGAATGAAACCTTTTAGAAAAGGAGAGGAACATGATAAAAATGAAAGGAAAAATCAAATACAACTGATCCGAGTTCGGGAAGTTGGATGGGGTTAGTTTTAGTTTTTTTTAGTAAAATCGCAAAGTTGTAGGTAATAAAAAGATCTACAACATTTCATTCATAATTTTTTCACATACCACAAAATTCATGTAAAAATTTCAAATAACCAAGTATTTGGTTTTATATTTTTATCTTTAAAAAAAACAAATACTACGAAATTTGGTGCAAACTTACCTTATTATCCTTCTTACCCAAAATACACTGTAATTTATTTGATTTAAAATATTTATTTTTCACCTTATTTTGAGTTGATATCAAAAAAGCACTCTAATTTTCAATCGAACATTCTCGCGTCAATATATCAGCTTTTTTAAAAAGTTGGTTGGCTTTTTGTTCATTGAAATCTCTACCTTCTGATAGTGTAAAAAATAGACACTACTTTTGTAAATTTTCTCAGTAGATGCAAAAAAAATTAAAAAACTCGAATTCGAAATTTTTCTTTTAATCATTAACAATTTTGAGCTATTTATTAAAATATACACTTTAATAACTCGAAAAACGTAAGATTTCATGTTATATTGATAAACAAAAAAATTGCAATCGAAATATATTACTATAATTAACAAACGAATAAGTTAATAAAGCTAATATTTAATAAGACATCTACAATATTTAAAAAAAAAAGTTTTAGTCTTCTTTAAATAATATTTGTAGATGCCTATTTATTGCTGTTTAAAGATAATTTTTATACCTGAGTGACCTTGGTAAATTTTAATCCCATTGTAAAGTATTTCATAGAAAGTGGGGACGGACCTAGAAGGGTTTGGGCCTCACAACATACCTGTTATTTCCAGGGCCGCGCCAACCCTTCACAGCACCTGTGTGCGAAACCTATGAAGCGGCTATTTTTCTCACGAGGTTTTAACTTATGTTTTTTTATTATTTGTTAATTTTGACAAAAATAAATGTTCTCCATTTTTATATAATTAGAAAATTTCTTCCTACGGCAAAAGCAGTTTGCTTCCGCTTGCCAATTACTGCAAAATTAACGTATTAAATTTCTATTGCTTTATTATGACGTCATATCTAATTGTACACTTAGATGTTTATAACTAACAGGCTTTGTTAAATAAAAACAAAGCCACATTATTATGTGATGAAATTACCTCTTAGGCTTAATATGCTGCCTGGCTAATTTTAGGGTGCGGCAAATTAAGACGATTTTTGTATATAGAAATAAATAAATACATTACTGTAATATCAATGGAGAAAAGAAGTTTTGACAGTGTAACAAAAAAGAAATAATGTATTGTTACTATTATTACACTTCTTATATAATTTGTTATTGTAAATGAAATAACCGTGTTACTTTCTTGTTGTATGGTTAAATTTATGCAATAAACTATTATTATTATTATTTATTATTATTTGAGAAATTAGTAAACAGTTGTTAAAACATATCACTATAAATATGTTTTTTAAAATATCTAACTAGCAGTTCAATACTTCATAGGCTATACAATATTTTCAAAGGTGGAGATCCGTATGAAAATATTGACAATGTAACACAAACGGTAAAACAACTAACAATAAAAACAAAATTTAAACAAGCTTTTACTACTTGTTAATAAAAAAATACTTTATATCACTATAAATATGTGTTTTGAAACATCTCAATAGCAGTTTAATATTACAATTGAAATTGGTAATTTTGAGGAGTTTGGCAGGAGGTAAAACATTTGCCGCTATGGACTATGGAGCGGAACACGGTTGACAACGAGAGATACTCTCCGATAACTGCAATGAATATCCAACCCTGTGATGCCCAAGCACTGACACTGGTACACTGGTACACTGAACAGGCGGGATTCAGCAGAGCAGTTTGCTCGAAAGCTTTCGGAAGTGCTCGTCAAAGAGCCACCGTGGTATTAATACGGTACGAGAACCGAATTGAACACGATTGGATATTTTAGCACTCCCCGGGTGCTCTATAAACTAGGATAAATCCGGGAAATTTGGAAAATGCCCGGAAATTAAAAAAAAAAAATTATTTTGAAATTATTTGTTTAAAAAAGATTTTCAACTCAAGTTTTAACTCGGATTGTTTCCTTACTTTTCGTGGAGTCAACAATGAGAAAGTCCGTGTGTACTACCTAAAATTTACTGATTATGTTATTTTAGAATCGCTCAATGTTATTATCACTATAGATTAACTCGTTAATAATCATTAATATACAAGTCAAAAATAAAAAAATCATTAATATACAAGTTTGTTTAAATCGATTTCAACGACATCTCCTTTATATGGGTGATAACTTTTAGTTATGCATTTGATAAATAATTTTTGAAAGCAAGCATTAGAAAGAAAGATTTATGTTCAGAAAATAATAATATAATAACTTTAATTGAAGCATATCAATAAAATACTTTTAAACTTTGTTACACTGTTTCACTTTACACTTTTTTTATATTCTTCTAATTAGCAGATGATATCATGAAGAAAAGGAAAGGTTTTAGTAGATTAATTGCTCTCTTCGAATACCGTTGTTTATGATTATGCCTTTGAATGAGAAATCTATATGAAATAACTACAAACGCGACGGGCGTATTGGTAAAACAAAAGACCTCTGACTTCACTACGATGCTGTCTACTAAGTCAGAGGTCTTGTGTTCTGTTCCCACCCAGAGCAAATCTTTGTGTGATTAACACGATCATTTATGTTTGGTTGTAATTATACTAATATGTATTGAGAAATATATAAGTGTACTAGCTGACCCGTCAAACTTTATGTTGTCACATAAAATAAAATAAAAAAACAAAAAACTAAAAAGAATGTAGTTGTATAAAAAACAGATGTTGACCGATTCTCAGACCTACCCGATATGCACACAAAATTTCATCAAAACGAACACCGCTACACGAGAATTTTATAAATCCATACCAGAATGCTGATAAATATTCTAATAGAAGATTTATCAGCATTCTAGTTAATATAGTACAGACTCTGCCTAGTATTTGTATAGATTTCCTTCGTTTGCGTCTTTTCGTTTATAAAACTATATACACATATATATATGTAATATAAAATATATAAAA